>LR732081.1:4234256-4688545 GCA_902506015.1 Armillaria ostoyae
GTTCCGTTCTTCAAATACCTTGATACGTACGTTTTCCAACTCCTCCTGCGTCATCCGTGGGTGTCCAACCGACCAGTCTGCTACTTCGACGTCAAGGTCCCGCAGAAACTCGTGAACCTTGATGGCTAAGGTCGATATTTTGAACTCCTCGGTTCCTCGGATGTTTGAGTATTTTTCGTGCGTTGGAGGAATGAGTCCATTGAACTCGTCGTGCAGAGGGCTATTGTCGTTGGCTCCCCGGAAGTGGTGGATGATTTGGAAGCGAAAGGGGTATTCGGTACTGTGGTATGGTGGAGGGGAAAGGGGTCCGTTGTCCATGGGTACGAATTCGGATGCTCGCCGCCATTGGTCGTCGTGTTTGCGAGTGATGTACGTGAAGGCATTATTCCTCCCTTGCTCGTCGAACTCCGAAGTCCGGATGACATAGTGCTTGGGCTGATACCTCTGTGTTGAGCGTGCTAAGGTAGTAGCTGGCCCAATCCGTACGGGTTCGAGTTTGTAGAACGGACTTGAGGTTCCCGCCTCTCGTCGCTCAAAGGTGAATAAGCATTTGCATCGTCGCTGCTGTCGATTTGGCTGAGGACGGAGAAGAAGAAGCGAGTCTTCTGGATAGGAGACGGGCCGGTTGATACTGCGAGCTCCTGGGTAATTTCGATGTGCAGGAGGTGAGTCTTGCTCTGATTCTGAAGATGTCGAGGCATAGACGTCGGGGTTTTGACGTAGTCGTAGGTCGAGATGGAGGGTCGGCGTGTTTGCCATGGTATCTATCGTCCAGGGACCGCGTTGAGAAGGCTCTTCTACGTTGGAATCTTCTTCTACAAGCTCGGCCTCCTTGCGCTGGATACGAGCGTCCAGCTCATGGTCTTGAAGCATTTTCGCGTCCTTGTTGAGTGTTGGCAAGGATACCGTATGTTTCAAGGGAGTATCGGCAGCCATGGGTGAGTGTATCCTGGTGAGATATACCTGGGCTGTCTCCGCCGGCTGCGAAGTCTCGCTGATGGGCATAAGTGTGGTCGAGAGTCGGTTTATTTGATGACATCGTCCCGGCATGGGTGTTGGTGGACGATAGAAGCTGGCTGTTGCCTGGACAGGGGAACTATCCATTTTATCTACGAAGTTTTTAAAGGTTTTCAGCGTGTTGTTAGAATAAAATGCAATTTGATTGCACATACCAGATGAATATGGAGGTGGCAATGTATGTTCCTCGCTACCATCTGACGCCTCCGTTCTTTGCGTCTCCGGTATCACGTTGCAGTCGTCGATGTACGACGATCCTGGGGGCAGGGTTCTTGGACTGATGATTTCTCCATCCTCGGGGTCAGAACTGTCGACACTGACGAGAGGAGGAGGCGTGTCTGTCAAGGGTGTATCCCTGGCAGTGATACCTGATCCTTCGAGAATGAAGAACTCTGGTCGGAAATACGGCATCCTGTGTGAGACAGGTGTATCGTCGCTGGAACTAGCGCGGCAGGGGAAGAGAGTTTGATGGAGGGTGATGAGGAATAAGGGGTTATGCAGCAATAGCGCGCATCCCTTCTCGTTTACCGCCTTGATTAAAGTACGCGTCGTATAGTCCATGCGTAGCACCATCTCTCGAGGTAGCTCGTTCATGCGACGTGTTAGCTGGGGCTCGTTGAGGCGCATTACGAGGCCATAGTCAGTGGGAATGCGAAATATTTCGCAAGCTTCATCCCTCTTGATTTCAATGATACGCGTAGTAAGGACGAGAAACATCGGTGGTAGCACGAGATGGATGGGGTGATCCTCGTTGATGAACTGGTTCGACGGGGCCTGTGCAGGCGCTGAACGGTTTCCTAGGGTTAGAGGCGAGTCGGCATACGAAGGTATGGACTAGCCTACCTTTCTCTGCCGTGGTCTGGACCTCGATGTCGTCGATGACGTGGTGGGCAGACGGTGCCCGACTACTTCCTGCTTGTCGCGTTGGTGGGGCTGGTAATCATGCGAGGTTGGAGGTATCGACCTGTGTATCTGCACGCTGTAATTGCTCAAGTCCTCACTGCTCGTCTCCCGCGACGAGTTTATGGAAGAGTAACTGTCGTCCGAGTTCACTGACGCATCGTTTGTCATCTGAATCCGGTCCACTGTAATGTCCGTGTACCACGATTTCTTCTCCCAGGCGAGCTTTGACACGGTGGAGTTTTTACCCTGTTATCCAGGAATGAGGACTCACGTTCGTATTCCCCAGGGAAGAACAGGATTACTGCATGCCCTACACGCGACGAGATGGGCAAGCCATCTGGCCCTCGTAATTCGGCAAGGGTCGCATTGGAATGCGTGCGTGCGTTTGAAGTCGTTGGCCATCAAACACCTCTGTTTCGAGGCGCAGGGCATTGTTCGCTGAAAGGAGAATGGCGTGGAACGAGTCGGCAGTGGGTGACATCGGGATGGGATAGAGAATTGCGTAGGAATCTGAGCTGGGTTCGTCCTAGGGAATCGAGTTATGGGGAAATATTCTGAGGAGTTTGAGAGTGGTGCAGGTCGAGGTACGCGATTAGGCGGAATAACGTTGACGGTGTCTGCCTCGTTGGCATTGTTCGTGATGGCCCGAAGACGATCCGGATGTCTCGGTCCGCTGAGTAAATCGGCATTGGTTGCGGCATTAGTATGGGCACGTGTTGTTTCTGGAAGCTTGAGTGATCGGAATTTGGGGGTTTTTATCATTCCCCTTCTTTCGTGTCGTTCTTTATACCATTGAAATCTCTTCCTCTGTCTTGTCAGGGCGCCCAGTCGCCTAATTTCCGTGTCAAACGCGTCAAAGATATCCTTTTGTGAACAGTAGTGAGTCTTACTTTCATCATCTGTATCAGGTGCAGTCCTAATACTGACCACAATGGTAGCTTGATTCTTGGATAATGCACGCGTTCTCCATGTATCCTATTGTATAGAGTAATCTCATGACTCTCCACGAGGTACTGGCTTGGTACGGTGAGCTTGATATTTTTATCTTGTTTGAAGGGGTCCCAATGACTTTGCAGTGTCATTAACGCGTAATTCCATCGTTCTATGTCCCGATTTCGGTACGTTGCCCTCAGTCTCTCGATATGACGGTTCTGAAACAGAGGTGGGGACAGCATTTCGTTCACTGTATGGGTTTCTTGGCGTCTCGGATATTCGAGGGCGCATCGTCTCCTTGCGCTGGCTGTCACTGAGCTTCTAGTTGTCTGATGGAAGGGCAGTGGCGTGGTGAAGGGTATGCTGCGGTGTTGGTTACCAGGGTGAGGATTTTGCATGGCAAGGAATGACCAGTACGTGACCGGTGGTCCTATCTCGACGATTTCCTGACCTTCTTCTATTTTCCAGGATCCTTGAAACTTTTCCTCACTTGATCGTGCCAATAAAGTCGGTGCCGTCCCGTTTATTCCGGCATCCCATTTCTCATCGTTTACAAGTAACTCGGTATATTCTTTAGGACTCGAGGGATTGGCATACACTAGGTACGTCCCTTCTACACGTTCGTCCATGGATACCAGATTTCCTCTGATCCATGGTCGTCCTAACAGGAGCTGGAAACCGACGTTATAACTTCCAACAAAGAATACGGCGTTTGTGACAATACTCGCTTGATAAATGTAAACATTGTTGAATTGTCCGTGCAACGTGCCTTCATTTCGTTCGCGTCTGAACACCGAATTTCGCGCAGTGGTGTGATCGGGTATTGCTTGTTGAGTTCTCGTGCCACGGTTTGACATACTATGTTGATTTCCGACCCGGAATCCACGATTGCTTTTACAATTAACTGTCTCCCTCCAATGCCTAGGTTTACTGAGATTATGATGAGTGGAGCCCTCGTTATCGGTTGCACTCGTATCGGGTCCATTCTCACCAGGTTAACCTTGGCTGGCTCCGAGTCTGTCACGTCCAAGTAATGGCTACTCCCAGTTTCCGTGGGCTCGGCGATTCTCACACTGCGGTATTGCAGTTCTCTGATAATGCGTTTACGCAATTCAGGACTACATGCCATAAGTTCCCCCATTGGTACCGTCACAGGAGCATTCAGCGTCGATCGCATGAGGCTATCGGCTTCAAACTTCTTGGTAATCAATGGTTGTCTTTCGGCTCTTCGTTTTGCAATGGCGTCCTCGCTCTGGGTAGTGCTTGGATTCTGTCCTACCACGGCAGGAGATAAGGTATTTGTCATTTCGACGTCTTCTTGTCCAGTCAAAATAGGATTTCGAGTGGGCCGTGCATCAATTGGGATGGGTTCAGGCGGTGGTACGCCGTTAGACGTCCTCGTTCCCCGTGTATGAATGCTTGGTATGTCTGCGGTAAGCTGTGTGTTCGGATTCATGCGTGTTCCATACGGGTTTGTGGATGCCGCTCTTGTGGGACCATTAGGCATGCCTCTCGCTCGTTGGGAGGTGCTGTTTTCAGGGCCTTTGGCCACAGCCTGGCGATCTCGTACTCGTGTTTTGATCTCGTTTTGATCCTTCACGACTGCGTATGTTTGAACTGGCGAGTCATAGTCTGTATCTTCTTCTTCTTCATAGCATTTGTCAAAATATGCCTCGTCAATTTGCATTTCGTATACATCAGCATATTCTTCTTCCAATTCTCCTGTCTCATCAGGGTATGCTCGCATCAAGTTGGACTGCATGGTAGTCCTCTGTATAGCCTCTTTGAATGTTTCGGTGCCTCGCCGACGTATGAGATTGCCGTCACGGTAAGTTAACCTTCCGAAATCATCTTTCTTGATTTTCCCGGTGGCGACCCAATCATTTATAGAAGGGCACTGCCGCATCATGTGATCGTGTTCTCCACACCCAAAACAGAATAAGTCGGCTACTTCTCGGGCCGTATTTAATGGTATCCTGCTTCGTACCTGGGTGTAGGGCATCGTGCTAGCCTTCATGGGTGCAGCCACGATATCGGCAACTGTTGCATCTTTCTTTGTTGCCCTATAATAAATTCGTGCATAGTCAGTATCACTTATTTTCATCTTAGAGAGCTGATCCACTAGCTTCTCAACTTCGTCGTCCTCCTTGTCGGAACTTTGGCTAGATTTCTGGCTTGAAGGTTGAGCCTTCTTTTTGCCTTTATCTTTCCTTCTGATATGCTCCTCTGTCTTCTTCTTTGTTATCTCTGAGTCGGAAGAGTCTGAGTCCTCGGAGGAGGTACTTTCAGTTGAATCTTCAGTCTCGGATGACTCTGGTTTGGTTTTCTTCCGCCTCTTCTTCTTCTTCTTCCTTCGTTTCCAATGATCCTTTTTGGATTCTCGGTCAGACTCGCTGCTTGAGCTAACTTCTGATTTGGATTCTGAATCACTGTCGGTTGTGGAGGATTCTGAATCATATGACTTCAGCAAGTTTTTGTGCTTCTTCTTCCAATGCTTTGACTTTCGAGTAGTCAAATCAGCATCAAATCGGTCTCGTGTAAAAATCCCATATACGATTTTGGAAATCTCATTTCTTGGTATCACTTTTCAGAGATCATACCCTGGGTGAGCGGCTAGGTATCGGGCTTCAACCTTTTCTCGAAGCTTCCTATTTAGCCCATACCAGAATTTGGTATGCTGCTCATCCTGAGTTATTTTTCCCTTGTGTCGTAACCAATTGGCTATCGTCAGGAATTCAACCTCATACGCCTTGAAGCGCTTAAGATTGTTCATTCCTCTTTTGCGCCAGTCATCTGTCAATTGATCTAAGTCACTGACAAGATAACGAGACTCGTTTAATTCCGCATCATAGTAGGTGAGTATGTCTGTTTCTAGCTGATTCCACTTTTCATCAACAAAACTATCCAATGCTTCGATAAATCTTGTGACTCGAGTAGAGCAGTAGTCAACTATTCTTCGACATTTCTCCTTATCAGGTACATTATACACAGCGCACATTTGCTTGTATTGCCGAATAAATTTCTTGACTGAATCGTATTTTCCTGTGAATTTTGCTGGTGCTGACTTAGCTCCCAACAATGGCATCATGTCAGGTGTTCGATTCAGAGTGCTGGCAGAAGCGGTAGTGGTGTTAGTGGCCATGGGTTGAACAGTATTTGCTCCAGTGGCTGGAGTATGGCCAAATATTGATGTTCCTTTTTGTCCCAGTGATGGGTGTGTATTGGTATACATCCCTGCCGAGGCTGAGGTAGATGTCTTTGGTACTGAAGTATTTTGGAAAAAGGAACTTGGGGGTTCTATATCGGAAGTAACATTACTCCGATGAGAATCTGGTCTTCGCCACCCTTGTGGCATTTCTACTCCCTCACCTTCCTTGTCAGGTGGAGAGGCAGTATTTGTAGGTAATCGAGATGGTCCTGCACCAGAACTGGGGTGATGACCATCCAATGGACTGTTTGTCATATTGTAGAAAATTGAGTGTTTTGGAACTAGCTTGATTTGGTTT
Source organism: Armillaria ostoyae (assembly GCA_902506015.1). Classification (NCBI taxonomy): domain Eukaryota; kingdom Fungi; phylum Basidiomycota; class Agaricomycetes; order Agaricales; family Physalacriaceae; genus Armillaria; species Armillaria ostoyae. Next base: position 4,240,616 of record LR732081.1, read on the forward strand.
AGACCCCCTCGTGGTGGGCTCCAGAAATGTCAGCGGGATTCGGGATTAGGTGAATTCCCTTTCAGTACAGTGCAATTGTCTGTACTGCTGTTGTAGTTCGACGGGGTCAAGCACGAATGCTATAGATGTTCCAATCTAGTTCCTAGTGAGTGGTTTAGAGTGTGGGGAAATAGAGGATAGAGGTGTGTTTGGTGGAATGGGGTGTACGTGAAGGGTGATGTGGTGGTGTTCGGAATTGGTAATGTTGATAATAGTCGGGAATGGTAATGCTGTTGTTGGTCAAGAATGGTAATATAGTGTGCGATTGGTGTCAAGAATGGTAATGTTGGCTGTTGTCAAGAATGGTTATATCAAGAATGGTAATGTGGTTGGTATTCAAGAATGGCAATGTTGTTGTTAATCGAGAAAGGTAATATCGCTGGTGATTGAGAAGGGGTTTGTTAAGTTCTTGAAATCTCTTGAGTCGCTGAAATATCAGGTCTTGTAATCTTGTGGTGTAATCTGTGGGGTAATTGTCTCTGAATTTTTCTACTTCTACTTACACATATTTATACTATCCTACTGTTTATACCTAGGTTTGTGTAAACCAATGATTTGGCCGTGTTGTTCCAGTGCTTATTACACTGGTTTTATCCAGCGTACATTGGCTTTAGCCTGTGTTTACACTGGTTTTTACCTGTGTAAGTACTAGCTTGGTCCTATGCTCCTTTTTTTTTATTACTAATATTCCCTTATTAAGTCTGGCTTCAGCCTGACACCATTCGCCATGAAACAGTCAATACCACACGATGACAATCTCCAGGCCCCCGTATCTCCGTTGACGCTCTCCTTATCCTCGCCCTATCAAAATTGGCTCTCTTTTGCGTCATTGCGACGACAGCGCTTCATTGACTCCCATGCAACAGCCTTCCTTTAATCTCTTAGCAATAATGCGAAGGCCATTGCACTAGAATGATTGTGACGCTACCTCAACTTGATGACACGACATATATTCGCCTGCTCCTGTCGGTGGTAAAAGATCATTGGTCTTGTTGGCCGAAACAATCTGCAGTTGCGACATGACGGTACCTTTTCGATCTAGGACGTCCTGCACGCACTACACCCCGGGGGTCCTTCATTGTGGATCCATGTGGGTGCAAACTTCAGATGTTGGGAGTACGGACCGGATCGGCACCTTCACCTCAGTTCCCCGGCATGTGTTCCTAGTGCTAATATGAAGGAAAGCTGTTTCGTTCACGATGGTAGACGGAGAGGGAGGTCTCAGAACGCGACGAGCAGTTATCTTTGTCGGGCCGGCAGGCTTAGACTTCTCGTGTTCTCAGTTATCATAGCTGATACATCGATAGACGCTTTGGACGTGCTGCCATTTCATTTAATCAGGACGTATGCTGATGTTGCTGTAGTACCGGAGCATTTACAGCTCACAGCACTCAGACCTATTGTGATCTTTCGTCCTTCCTAATGGCGGCGCGACAGTCGATAGTTCCGACGTAATATTGACAAGCAACTGAGATATTTCATTTAGGACTAGTATTCGCTTCTAACAAAACCTACTTCCTTCCTTCCTTCCCATGACAACCGAAAAAAGCAACTACGATCCGTAAGACTGAACCGTGAAAACTTCCGTGGGGGCGTTACTGTCTGGGAAGGGGACCGGAGGAATGGGTATCCCTGGAGGCCCAACAGAAACATCCAGATTCGTTATCGTACCATTCTCCATATTATACACCAACCCATGGATAAATACCGCGGCCTTAGTCGAGTTGCTGTAGCGCTACATGATATCCATGAGACATTGACGGATAAATGCACGAGTTTCTTTCACTAACCTCTTCAATCAGCTGCGACGAAGCAATCTTTGAGACAGTCTGTTTGACGTTCTCTTCCACCATTGCTTGGACAACGGCTATAGGACATCGTCAAACGCTGGAAAAAAAGACAACCGATATGCATGCAAGGCTTACAATTGCGAAGCTTTGGTTTAGGGACGTTGACGCGTCCGGGGTATTTGTTCCTGTACTCGACGATCTCCGGTCTGCTGTCTGATTCAGTACCAGGCTACAGCAACGATACCGCTTCACGCGTACCTGTCTGATGCGGCGTACAATTTTCTCAAAGGGAGGATCCATTCTTGCACTGCAAAATCAGCGGTGTCCCACGGCTGGGGAGGGGGGGAGGCAATGGCTGCTTTTACACCACCGCAGCCTTGATGGCCCATGACGATGATATGCTGGACGCCCAGGCCCTCCACAGCGTATGACATGACCGCATTCCTATAACGTTACTATGAGTGCAGCGCCTGCAAGGACGGCGGAAGATATCTTACGTATTCCTATCATTCTCACTGTATTGGTTTGCTATATTCCTTTCCGCAAACATCATCCCAGGGAGCGCATTGAAGATGGTTCCTTCACTGACACTGCGCCTACCCTCAATAGCGTTCTGGGATCACTGCTGAGCATAACGTACTGGCTATCAGAACACCCAAGGAACATAAATTCTGGATCTGTTTCCAATCAGCGAGATGATATTCAAGGACTGTATACTCCAAGCACTCACGTTGTCCATCCTCAGTCAAGTGTTTGAGTAATCCTGGATGTGACTTCTCGATCCCTGTACTGAAATTCTTGTTTCCATCCGACAACGCCTGCCAACCACCGACGTCGCGCTCTGTGCTCCTCGTCTGCGAGCCTAAGATTGGCCCACCGAGGGAAAAGGCCGCTTGAGCTAGTACAAAGACGCTGAAGAAGATCATGGTGCAGGAACTTGTAGAAAAGGTGCGTTTGCCGCGTTACTTATAAACACAGGAATCAGCCATGCTGTTGTTATTTGTCAACGGCGAAACGCTACGCGCGGATACCTTGACCGCCCGGTGGAAGACAGAACCATTCACAACGTCACAGAATGGACGTCGAACCAGGTAAACGCTCCAGATTTCCCGGGCCGCTGTTTCCCTACCACTTTGTTGTAGCGGACTTTGTTACCATCATTCCAAGGGGGTCCGAATATGAAAAAAAAAGACATGGGGTCGATTAAATATTTTCGTGCATCGGCGCTGGACCTACCTACCTTCACGTGACCTGTATGATGTCATCTCGCCTAATTTAGGTATATTTTGACGCTTTTGGGCTCATTTTTCGCACAAAAGTACATGTTTGAGGGATGTCCTAATGTTTTTGCACACATTCTGTATCCTGTTGGATGTGTGTCGCAAGATTGGTTTATATCAAACGGTCATCCACGGCACGACCAACTCTTCCCAGTCCCTGAAACATAATTACCGATACCAAACCATGTAGAACTAGAACAACCATACTTAGCACATTAGACACCACTCACCCGTCCAAGCCCGACGAACGCTCCCTTAGAATTTAAACATAAAGTAGAACATAGCATTAGTGCCACGTAGTCACAAGATTGTACACATGGACCCTGACGGGTCCCAGGTACTTAAAACAAGACTCATTCATTCAGGTGTATGACATCATCATGATGCAGTAAGCATTAATGCCAAAGAGTGTCGGTGAATATGTCTAATAAAACCAGCTATCATATTCTCAGAGGTAAATAGCATGCACTGTGGTATATATTACATTGAAATTTATTTGAAATATCCCCCAAAAAGTCGTTTTTAGGCCCCAATAAGGGAGGTCAACTTTTTTTTTTCGGGCCTACCGGCCCAACCTACCTACCTACCCGGTGTGCCGGGCCGACATTCCGGTACCCCCTTGCATCATTCCCTAACTTCTGAAAGATGTCTAGGTGCCGGCCAGAAAAATGACCGGATAGTTGACACTGGGTTCGGTATATAGAATTTTGCATTGTCTTTGCGTGTTGTCTTGTCATTTTGGAGTGATTTGTGAGTGCGACAAAGATATGCTGTACGTAGCGTGGCACTGTGATGTCCTCGTGTAAGGTTCCAAGACACCGTGTTTCTAGTCTGCTCAATCGACTGTCATCAGGCTCGCGTGGCAACAATGTTAATGGCGGAAAGTCAACCAACTGAGCCCCATCGCAATCGAGTCTATTAAAACTTGATAGTACACGCACCTGCCCTCCATGTTACCAGTTAATATGGAAAGCCGTTGTCGAGACTCAAGTCTAACGGTCTAAAACTCGTCATCCGGGTGTAGAGGTATTTCTTGAGGGAATCTAACATACAACATGGCTCATTAGCACACTCGTGACTTAATCAAACCCGCCTCCTTATAGAGACCTCTTGGGAAGAATGGGCAAGATGCGCCACTTTTGAAGGGTATGGGATGCACCCTATATCCGAGTGGATGCATCCATGATTCTAGAAGGCCGCGGGGCTGATGGCGGTGGTGGTGCTTTCGCGACGGTCGTGTGCATTCAGTCCCAGATGTGGAACCAACTATCTCCTGTTCTAAGAGGGTCGCCTGACTTAGCAGTGCAAGGCTTCATGGAGAAAATGTGGAATCGTGAAAAGGAACTGACCGCCAACCGTGGCACTCCGAGGACAGGCCAGATCGCGGCTACCTTGGAAGTGATTCTCTGCCAGCCCGGATAAAAGGTTCTGGTTTCGCCTTGTCGCTGCTGGGCCGAGACCGACCGTATTCGAACTGTTTGGCTACGAATACGGTTTTTGCGAAGTTGTCAAAGCGGCCAGGTTCTGACTTCTAAAGATCGGCGTTTACCAATCTGGTAATATTTCATGATTTCCGAGGTTCGTGCACAACATTCTGACTGTCTTTGCAGATTGGATATTTTGGCGCTAAACTTCCGAGCGAAAGAATGCTCTGGTCAGTCTGCATCCCCATACGCACCTATCTCGCCGCTATCCTCTTTTGCTTGTTTTCTTCCGGGAACTGGGATTGCATCGGCCAAACTGGGTTTCCTGGTTAGTAGTGACTGTGTGGAGGATAGGTGGCCCACAACCATTCCTGCCTCTTTGGGAATGACATCCATCAGCTTCTTTTCTCGCTTCAACGACGGCACCGTCGGCTCACGATATGCAGACGTCATTGTTCCTGAAGATGTTTGGACAACGTTCGGGAATGAATCGAGCGAAGTCACGAAGTCCGTTTAGAAAAGTATAGGTACTTGTCATACACCTAACTAATGTATAGACCATGAATGACCTTGTACAAGACGTCGAGAGCTTGTCTCTGGGTGGGTGTTAGAATCAATGCTGTAAGATGTGTTTGTGATGCAAGCTGGCGTGCTTTAAGGCCGATATGGATGTGTTCAGAGACTCTTGTACGGCCTTCGGCAGCTTTGAGAGCAGAAACGGGAGCGAAACGAACTTTGTACTATTTGTCTTGCGTATTTTTGGCCTTTCCTTTTGCTAAAGGCATTTTTGTATGAGTTTCTGGTGCGGGATATGACTAGAATATGTATGGCATTGAGAGGCATGTACAAACGCGGCCTTGCAGTTTGTGAAAAAAAATTGTATTCATCGATGCGCTCCCCAGGGAGATCCCATTTCCTTTACTTTACATACCCGACAGCGAAGCTACTCTGCGAAAGTGTCCTGAGCCGATGGTGCCGTTGATGAAGGGAGATAAGAAGCTGATGGACGTCATTCCCAAAGAGGCAGGAATGATTGTGGGCCACCAATCCCTGTGTGGAAGGTCGCTCGCCATCAAAAAGGGGCAGGAGGCCCAGAAGATATGATACACGGCCGCCGCCGCATTGAGAAGGTGAACTCCAGCTGAGTACGAAAGTCGCCGTAGATACCTAACACTACCTTCCAAGTGACGGAGGACACGCTCTCCGCCTGTGGAGTCGACATTGTCTTCCTATGACCAGACAGAATTCTCTTGGGCGTCGGAGAATTTAGAACGGATCCTCGAGCAGAGACGAATAAATGTATAGTTCACTAATAAGCCCGAGGGACAGTTCTTGATAACGCGAGTTTACTAGGAGGAAAAAATCATGCACGTTATCTTGAGAAAAGTCCGAGTTGGCTAGGTCGAGCAACAGACGTCAAAGATAGCTGATATCTAAGTCCACCGGAAAAGTATTCTGCGGCATATCTGAACTGCTGACCAAATTAATGAATCTGTTGAATCCTAGGCTTCCAATTTTTTTCACCAGCGTGTACTTCCTCGACTTTGTACAATTGCTTCTGCATGGACTTTGAGCCGAGAGTGCAGCAGCAGTTTCAAACTGGTCAGGGCATCCGAAGACATGGGTAGAGCAGACGGGGATCCTGACATGAAGGAAGTTGAACGCGTGCGCTTCGTATGAATACACAGGAGCCGTCGATGCAGCAAGAGCCACTGAGACCCGTGGATTCGTTTGAGCAGAAATGGTCCATAGTTTAGTTACCGGAGTGACCGTAATGTGATCTTGCTTAGTCAGGATTTCGGAGCCTTTGCCAATACTTCCATGATCCATCTCTGTTTGAAATGACACCCATATGGGCGCTATCGAGATGCGCTACGACCTTGAACCACGCATTGGGGTCTTGCGATAGCAGGCCCTACAAGAATAGTGAGACCATTGAAGATTGGAGGTGGCGACTGGTACAATGTACCTGCGGCATCGGCATGAGGGTAGGGGCGGTCGGCGGGATATCTGGATGTGAGCACGTTTTGCTCGCATCTTGAACAAGATTGTGCTTACATGACAGCAGCCAGCTGCCACATGCATCACCAGAAGGCAGCAAGCAGAAAGTTACTGATGAACTGCAGATAATGACCACGTAACGTTTATGTTGCTTGCAGCCAAGGAAGAAGGCGAGCCACGATGTCGCTGACAGCAGGCCTTGCCGTCGGCATAGCGATCTCGAAGGTATGAGATTTTTTGGTTGCAGCGTCAGTGGTAGTATGCTCATTGCGACCAGCAGCTTACGGTAATTCGGGCAGTGGATGGACTAAGTCACGATATTCTTTGATACACGTAGTCGCCACATCCAAATATCGACGGTATTCTGTCTGCCTGCACCGTCGAGCATGACAGCGAGAGCGACAGAACCGGATACAAGCCTCACAGGAGCTGTAGCAGTCAAAATAGGCGATGAACAACGGCTAAAACTTAGAGGACTTCGGGCGGGGACGTATTGATTGAAATAGTACAGCGGGGAGATGTTGAGGGTAGCAAGGTACGGCGAAGCTATTCTGACAGGACGAGCCTCAGGCTCACGAAAGTTTAGTTATCTTCTTATGCGCAACGGATGCTCTGGTCACTGGGTCTGAGTTGGCTTCTGGGAAGGACCGACGAAGTTATTCCAGGACCAACCATTGCGCAGAAAGCTCGCCAATGGAGGAGTGTTGTCGTCGAAGCGACGAGCTATACATTTGCGATACTGTCGTCAATTCCTTCCAGTTCAAACATGTCTATTACTCCTAATGTTCCTGGACGCCCTCGACCGCCGTGCGGAATGGGGCTGGTCTCATGGGCGGACAGGGTTCTTCATTCGCCGTGGAACACTACAGTGCCAAAAGTCCGCCCGTCGTGCTGGTGATTCTTCTGCCCCTGTCAAACCAAAATCGGCCCAAGGGCAACGTTTAAGTAACGGAACCTGCCGGACTCGGAGGTGACGTCAGCCGGACGCTGTGGCCCGGCTTGTGTTTTGTCGTCTTCGAAGTTCGAACGTGCTTGCGTCCAGCCACGACAAATCGCGTTATCCTGGACCTGGTTGTGTCATTGCTATTGGTTTGACTATGTGACATCTGGCAGTCCTGCCTCATGGTCGGCCAACGATCAAAGCAGCTGGACCTCCCGTACTCTCCCACCCGTCAATTATACTTCCAAATTTCGCGAGGTCATGCCCGGGCGTTCAAGCAACAATAATGTTGCAAAAGAAAGGTGCAAAAGAAAGTTGCCGTTACCAGTATTTAAGAATGACGTTGTAGATCACGGAATGAAATTTCTTCCCCTCCGATCCCTAACACTATTTTCTCTTCTTGTTCTTTTTGCACTAGTAGATGCAAACCCCGTCCTGAAGCGTGAAAGCCGCACCTCAGGTCCTGCCCTCGGGTATTGTTGTGAGAGTTGGTGGAGCGGCGTCAGGGGAAGGTGCAGGCCGCCGTGGACTGGCTCGCTGACGACGGGGCCGACCAGGTTATCTTTACTTATGAAGGTAAATTGAGCCCCCTAGTACTCGAAGATTGGTTAAGAGGATAATAGGCTATGTTCAGGCACCTATTGAGCAAATTTACGTCGATCGCAATGGCCAGACGACAGACGAGTCCGCGTGCGCTCGATAATTATACTTGATCGGATGTCACACGCTAAATACTATGGATGGTTGCTCACCCGCTCCTAGTACACACATCAACATCTACCCATTGCAAGAAAAGTTCCAATCAGAAACTACGACACCAAGTCAGCATGACTAAAGATATCGGGGAATTCGAACCTCTTTTTCTCTGAGTCCTGACTCCTCATCGAGCGACAATTGCCGACACTCCCTACGCGCGGCCTGGTCAGTTTCGAAACGGAAGTTCAACAAGTACATTCTTCATCCCGAGGATCTTGTGGGCGACGGAAGAGCGCAGGGTGATCTTAATAGATGCAAAAGCGCATCCAGGCACAACATCCAATCCTGACCAGACAGAATAGTCTTTGGCGTCGGAGAATTTAGAACAATTTCCTCGGGCAAAGACGAATAGATATATATTTCGGTAATAAGTCCGAGGGGCAGGTTTGGAAAACGCGGGTCTAGCGAGGTCGGAGGCAAAAATCATGCGCGCTATCTTGAGGAACGTTCAGGTCGAGCGTCAGACGATAAAGATAGCTGATATATATAAGTCCACCTGAAGGTGATTCCGCGGCATCTCTGTGACTGCTTACAAAATCAATAAATCTACATTGAATCATAAGTTATCAAGTTTTCTCACCAGCGTGTATTTCTTCGACGATGTGCAATTGCTTCAGCGTGGACTTCAGCCGAGAGCGCAGCAGCAGTTTCAAACTGGCCCTATCATTGCTGAGACCTGAAATGACAGAAGCATTATTCGTCCAGTAGATGATGTACTATTGAAGGGCTTGCAGTCTAAGTTGGTCAAATGAGGTATAGCTGCATGGCCCGGAAATTAAGCTTTCCAACAGCGCTGGAATCGGTTAAGTGAACTGTCAAAGTATCGATATATGCGGGGGCTATGTCCTGTTGGCTTGCCATAGTACCATGGAGTTCCAAGTGGTGGATAAAAATATATTCCAGCTGTCGTGACCCCCAAAGGAGACAGCTTGAGCTTAGAAAGCTGAACGATTCTGTGAACTCGAAAGAGACGAATCGATAGGAATGAGAAGATATCGAAACTTTCGCCACGTTTCCAAACTTTTTCCACTTGATATGACAAAGTACAAGGTATTCGACGTTTTTTACCAAGTGAAAAATGTCAGATATGCTTCGGCTAGCATCTAGACGTTAAGACGGCTTCCGCCTCTGAGTTCAATCCGCTTCACCAACAACGGAATACGAGATGAGGACGCCTTTAAGGAGAGTTGAACATATTTCTTGCATGAAGTTGCACTGCAAAGTCAGAGGACCTCGAAAAGATGACAGCGGGTTGGATAGGCAAAGAGAGTAAATTCGGCATGCGGAGATGACACAGCAACTGTTTGATTCTTCTGGTCAACAGAACTATAACCACTAAATTTCCGTTTCGTGATTTTGTTGAGGGAGAGAATCTATAGACCAGATGCTCTACTTAGATAGAAGGAAGATGGGAAAAGACGGATCACGGATGATTTAAGTTTTAATAAGCGGGACCATGGACGCCACGCGGCAGTCGGCATTGCTATCAGCGGGTGGTGGGAGGGCGGAGTCCGTTTTGAAGATTACCTTGCTTGTCAAGGTCTCTGTGGGTCTAAATCTTCGATTACTAAGCACGGTGTGGCACGTGATGTAATCCCATCACACCTGTCCCCTATTTCCACATCGCCGTGCGCCATGTCCTTCCATCGGGGGGGAAGTATCGTGGAATTGTTGGATCCCATAGATCTAGGGGTGATAGTTACCATCTTACACGAATGTGGTGTTGGTACTCTCCCTGATGTAATTGTATAAATTTGTAAATTAGCGTACTGAATGATTTCTTGCCAATGTAAATTGCGATTTGTCTCATGCAAATGATCGTAAATGAACATTGATGTCAACCGCTTAAGCAAGGTATCATAGTCGTCGACCGACGACCGCTAGTTTTATGTACCTCTACGCACCTGCCGGGTGTCACGTGGCTTCCATTGCCTTAACAATGAATGAAGTGACCCCGAGCGGAAATGGGACCGACTGCGAACTGTAAAGAAAGGATTGTGATATACGACGGGAACCCCCAACAAAGGAATCGATTGGTGGATTATCGTAGGCGTGGACATAAGGAAAGAAGCCATCATGATATCGGCAGACTTTCTATAGATTTCCATATTCGGCATACTGAATAACCGCAATTGGGCACAGCATTCGGCTTTTCAGGTTGATTTTTACGTCGATTTTATACCACATTAATATTGCACGTTTGACCGTCACAACTGGCAAGGGATTTTTGATGGTTTATGTACAGCACAATTATGTACGCTATCCTGCTAGCTCCGCGGGGAATCAGTAAAAATCGCCTCAAAGCCTAATCGACGTGAAAAATCAGGGATTCGCGAAACAACTCTCGCCGGGGGTATTGCGCGATTCAGTCAATCTTTGCCAAAATCGCGATTTTCTGACGTCCAAAAATCAGATCTCAAAATCGACCTGAAAATCGCGACTTCGGCCGCTACTATATTGTAACTTGTTACTCAAGGCTTTCCACAGATTCATAACGCTTGAGGACTCAGGTGACACTCGGCTCGAAGATCCGCACGAGAACGTTCCTGTACATTTTCGGCTCTATATATCATAGCAGGAATGCTACTGGTTTCCCATTCATAATGTCCTCCTGCAAAGTTGAAACTGTCATCGCTTTGCTTGCCTCTATGATCTCGCCTGCTTGGCTATCTACACTCCTTGTCGTCATCTTCCTCTCTGGAGGTGCTTTTCTACATGGCAACATCTTACTCTTAAAGCCAAGTACCGCCATCCATCACCTCGCAACCACCATCGACCAAGCGATGACCGTCTTCCACGCTCATACAAATGTGCTGGGAACGTTCCGCTGCAGACTTCTATTGTATGTCGTATATCTTATCTGATCCTGGAGGCCGCGCGCCGACTAGTGATGATATAGACTCAGGTGTGAATTGCTCGCCTTGTCTCGACGGCTTCGTCAGGCGGACGATGCGTTCTTGTGGTCCGACAGGCGGACGTGGTTGAGATATATTTCGAGGCTGAAAAAGATCTGGAATGATACACGCGACAATCAGCGCGCTGTTGATGCGTTGCGGAAGCATATGCAGGTACAGTTTGTTGCCGGATTTTTCCTCTGCTATTGCGCTCATGATGGTATCTATAGGACGTGATTTTTGCGGTAGAAGAGGAGAGGTCGTGTGCAGAGGCTGAGATTGCGCACAATAGGGAAAATTTTGTCGTATTTAACATACCATACCAGATCCCGGCGGCAGCGTAAGAGGACCCATAGTGTTGATATTGGAGTTCTTTTCGCCACAGAAATTTACCCTCACTGGCAGAGTCATTCGTCGTCTCGCTTTCCTATTGTTGTTGTTCTGTCTATCGCTATTGATTTTGTATGATTATCTAACTCGGGCCAAACGCACGAGCTTTACAACCAAACAAATGTCATAAATTCCAATAAAATGACCTGCCTTGGACCAGTCATTTAAATGTCACTTTGTACCGTAGCCTTTCACGAATAATCCAGACGAGTCCATCAGCATTGATCAGCAAGGTAAAGAAGGAGGCATCGATGCCAAGTACTTCTACAATCCACCTGGAACAACGGATATGGCCCGTCTGATTAATAAACGCCTGTAATTACAGGTGAAAGATTATCAATAAATCCCTCTGCTCTGCCAGGACATGCGATAGTGCGGCATCCGGTTACCGGTGTCTTGAGCATTCCGAGCCTGGGCCACCTGTCCAGCCAGAATATGGGCTGCCCATTTGGTACGTATTTGGGCTGATTCGGTGTACTGTGGTGCGTCGATGTTTGGTAGCTTTTCGGTGAATGGGATTTTCTTTCTAGCTGTACATCGGCTCGGGTTCCAAATAGCTCAAGAATGTATATTATATCATACTGTGGTGCTAATACAACAACATGGGTAGTGTATAAAAAATCGGGACGAAAAAATATGAAAAAAAAACATGAAATACGGGAGAGCCGCAACAATGGGACAGTCGGAGGGAGAGACAGATCGCGCTACGGTCTCCAGCACCCTTAAAAACGTGGGCGGGGAGACAACTGAGCCAGTCGGGGCCACGGTTGATGTGGGTGGTTGGTTTTTTTGGCAGGGAAAGCTAGCAACTGAGCGGGACGTCGGCGACGATGGCGGCATTTGGAAAATAGCCAGAACCATCATTTCCACCACCCTCGAGAGCTGTAGCGTATAGGATACGATGGTGAGAGGGAGAGTTGTGAATCGAGGAGGGGACAATGTTGGCGGGATGGAAATAGTGTGGACGTCACATGAGACAGTGAGCTCGCGGGGGGGTAACAGACAACGAAATCATCTTCAGAGGCCTCAAAAATAGGAGTATGCCCAAGACGCGGCCAGTCGGCGCCCTTGTAGAGCAAGGAGGTGGTAATGTTGGTGAGATGGGGTGGCGACCGTTGTCGGGCGGGATAGCGGCATTGTGGGCTCAAACCATTAGCGCCATCGTCTCCAGCGACATCGAAAACGGGTATTCGCTCAAGACAAGGCTAGTTGAGGCTGTCGTTAAGTGGGGAGGAATTGATGTTGGCGGGATGGGGGTAGGGGTGAATCGGCCATTGTCGGGCAGCACGGCACTACCGTAAGCTCAGACTGTTGGCACCATCATATCCAGGGTCCTTGAAAATGGGGATTCAGCCAAGACAAGGCTAGTCGAGGCAGTCGTTGAACGTTGAACATGGGAGGGTCACCGTGAATTGTCGAGGGTAATGTTTGGGAGCAGATCGTTGTGGGGGGCGTCGATGGCGGAAATCGTGTTAGTATTGTTGGAAGGAAGTTTGCCGCATTCAGTAAGGGACATTCTTAGAGGGGGAGGGGCAGATAGTAGTGAACAGAGTTGTGTCGCAAGCAGAGAAAATACCTTTGATCGCTGTCCGGATGTTCGGTCCGACATTTCCGAGTCCTATTCCTCAGCGACCACGACGCTCCTACACTTGTTCCTGACCTCTATTTCCCATGTAAACTATTCGCTATGGTTTATTAGATGTTTAAATTATGTCACCAATTTTTACGCATCAAATGGTGCCGGTCTAGGTTCAATATTGGCAGATTACCATCTTTTCGTCTGACCTAAACTCGTCTTTAGGTTACTATCCCTTCACAGTTGCATCAGTAGTGTCCAAAAAAGCCCACAGTATATCTTACTAGACTATACTATACTATACTATATGTTTCCGGATGATCCGAGACCTCTGTAAGTGTTTCAATGAGTATCGGTCAGACGAATTTCAGCATCCGCATAGATCATTCAATAGTGCAGAAAACAGTACTTCAACAACATACATTGCTTTGAGGGCTGCATATTGTTACTTCGGAAATTTGCTTCAGCAAAGACAGAATGATGTATGTAATACAAAAAATGACTATTCGTCAACTTCTTGCACCTCTGCAGACCTAGTTCAAGAAACTATTGAATACTCTCACTGTATATCTACTCCTCTTGATCGTAAACTTGGCATTCACAGCTGCGAGATTAATACATGGCATATCATCAGTATCCTTTTAAGAGTAGAAACGAAGGCCGATGATTTTCGGAGTCTCGAATAAACATCTTGAGAGCAATATTCAAGTTCGGTATATGTTTTCGTCACATTGTAGCCTCCTGAAAGCTTCGATCAGTGGCGGTACCATCAGGCACGGAACCCGTTCCTTCCCAGCACCGTCGTACCACTGTACCAGTGTCTCTAAGCTTCTGCTCTCTGGAACACCGACAATACAGTGACATTCATTTTATTCTCTAACCCTGTCGTCCTTTCAAGACCACCCATACCACAGACCCCACCGGGCCGAGAAGGTGCTACATTTCTGGAATGATAACCCCGACCGCAGCCATAGTATCTATGCCCTTATTTTTGTGATAATTGACACGGTAGCCCCGTCCGATTCTTTATCTGACCCCTCCCATCGTCACAAATAACAACCTGCTACCATATTCCAGTGTTCCGGTAGATCGGCCCAAACCTATCAGAAACAACCATCTTATCTCGGGTTCGGTCCAGGGTATAATCAGTACTGATAAGCAGCAAGCGCCGGGACGGAAAAATAGTTTCCAGAAACGGCGCAATCTATTTTAGAAGCAGCCCACACCCGCCTGTTCATCGCCGAACATGGCCGCTTTGCGAGCCCTGGGACATGAGAGGGTTTTATTAACGAAAGCAACACCTCTCGCTTCAAGGATTTTATTAATCATTTGGGCCTTATGGCCTGCCTGGAAGTTCTTTTAGATGTCGATGTTGATGCTGATACTAGATAATTTCAAGCAACAAGGCCAATAGCTCGACAAAAACAAATTTCTTGCTCGTCCCATGCTAGTTATAGGCGTGGTCAGACATGCAGCGTATAAGTTTCATGCACCACGCTAGCATGGTACTAGTGGCAACCACGCAGGATTTTTAGTGCCCTAACAAAACGACTGCGTGGATAGCGAAACATAGTACGGATTTCGTTACTTTATTAAAATAAAATAAAAAGGTGCCACAAAGACTGAGAATATCAACTTTCTTCCGACATAATATTATCAAGCAACTGAGATAGTTTATGTAGGACTAAACAAAACCTACTTTCCTTCCTTCCTTCCTACGACAACCGAAAAAAGCAACTACGGTCTGTAAGACTGAAACCTGAAAACTTCCGTGGGGGCCTTACGGTGTGGGAAGGGGACTGGAGGGATGTGTATCCCGGGAGGCCCAACAGAAACATCCAGATTCGTTATCTTACCATTCTCGACATCATACACCAATCCATGAATAAAGACCGCGGCCTTAGTCGAGTTGCTGTAGCGCTACATGATACTATCCATGAGACATTGTCGGATAAACGCACGAGTTTCTTTCACTAACCTCTTCAATCAGCTGCGACGAAGCAATCTTTGAGACAGTCTGTTTGACGTTCTCTTCTACCATTGCTCGGAGAACGGCTACAGGACATCGTCAAGCGCTGTAAACACAGACAGTCAATATGCATGCAAGGCTTACGATCGTGAAGCGTTGGTTTAGGGACGTCCACGCCTCCGGAGTATTTATTTCTGTACTCGACGATCTCCGGTCTGATGTCTGATTCAGTATCAGGCTACAACTACGATATCGCTTCACGCGTACCTGTCTGATTCGGCGTATAATTTTCTCAAAGGGAGGATCCATTCTTGCACTGCAAAATCAGCGGTGTTCCACGGCTGGGGAGGGGGCGAGCCAACGGCTGCTGATGCACCACCGCAGCCTTGGTGGCCCATGACGATGATATGCTGGACGCCCAGGCCCTCCACAGCGTATGACATGACCGCATTCCTATATGAACGTGGGTCGCTATGAGTGCAGCACTTGCAAGGACGACGGAAAATAACCCACGTATTCCTATCATTCTCACTGTATTGGTTTGCTATATTCCTTTCCGCAAACATCATCCCAGGGAGCGCATCGAAGATGGTCCCTTCACTGACACTGCGCCCACCCTCAATAGTGTTCTAGGATCACTGCTGAGCATAACGTACCGGCTGTCAGAACACCCAAGGAACATAAATTCTGGATCTGTTTCCAATCCGTGAGATAATATTCGAGGGCTGTATACACTCCAGGCACTCACGTTGTCCATTCACAGCCAGGTCTTCGAGCAATCCTGGATGTGACGACTCGATTTCGGTACGGAAATTCTTGTTTCCTTCCGATAGCGCATGCCAACCACCGACATCGCGCTCTGTGCTCCTCGTTCGCGAGCGTAAGATTGGTTCACCGAGGGAAAATGCTGCTTGAGCTAGTACAAAGACGCTGAAGAAGAGCATGGGGCAGGAACTTGCAGAAAAGGTGTGTTTACCGCGTTACTTATTAGCATGGGAATCGGCCATGTTGCTGTTGTTTGCCAACGCAAAAATGCTGCACGCGGATACCCTGACCTCCCGGTGGAGAATAGAGCCGTTCACAACGTCACAGAATGGATGACATCGAACCAGATAAATGTTCCAGAGTTCCCGGGCCGCTGTTCCCCTTCACTCCCTAACTTCTGAAAGACGTCTAGAAAGCCAAGCTGAGATATCTGACATTTGCTGCATTAGGAAGAGGTCCTTTGTCTTCGGGAAAGCAAGTGGTGTAAGAGGCCGGCCAGAAAAATGCCCGAATGGTTGAAACAGGACGCGCTATGTAGAATTATGCGTTGTCATAGACTGGGTTTTGTAAATTTCGAGTGATCTGCGAGCACGACGGAGATATGCTGGCGTGTAACGACACATTAGACATACAAACAACCCAAGTAGCGCGGCACTGTGATGTACTCGTGTAAGGTTCCAACACACCGTGATTCTAGTCTTCTCGATGGACTGACAATATACTCGCGTGGCAACAGCGTTAATGGCAGCGACTGAGCCCATTGCAATCGAGTCCATTGAAACTTGAGAGTGCATGTGGCTCTTGTTGACAGGAGTTAATATGGGGCTGATGACGGTGGTATTGCTTTTGCGACGGTCGCGTGCATTCGGTCCCAGATGTGGAACCAACTGGTCGAGCAACGAGTGAGCGTAAATACCTAGAGGTCGGCCCGGGAATCGTATTCAACTGTTACGTAGCATGCGCCCCGTCAAGGTGCTTCCGGATATCCGGCACGGGTTTTTTTCCAGAGGAGTTGTCGATGCAGCGAGAGCCGCTGACGCCCATGGATTTGTTTGAGCCTAGGAGCGTTCGCCAGAAATGGACGGTCGGAGGGTTGGTTACCGGAGTTACCGTAATGCTTAGTCAGAAATGCGGGTCTTTATCTTCCACCTCCATCTCTGTTCGAACTTTTGAAATGACACCTGTATTGGCACTATTGGATACGTTACGACTTGAACGACGCATCGGAATCTTGCGACATCTGACCTTACAAGAGGAGTGAAGGCATTGAAGATTGGAGCTGGCGACGGGCTACGATGTACCTGCGACATGAGGGTAGGGGCGGTGGCGGGATATCTATAGTCTGATTACTGTGAGCATTTTCTCGCATCTTGAATAAGATTGTGCTTACATGACAGCAGCCACATGCATCACTCTCGGTCACCAAGCAGGAAATCACTGATGAACTGAAGACGATGACCTTGCTTAATGTATATGCTACTTACAGCCAAGGAAGAAAGCGAGCCACGATTTCGCTGGACAGCGGGCATCGGAATCGGTGACAATGGGCGTTTTCGCAATCAAAGGTATGAGATTGGTTCCAGCGTCAGTGATAGTATGCTCATATTGACTAGCAGCGAACGGGGATTCGCGTAGTGGACGGACTAAGCCGCAATGCTCTTTGATGCACGCAGTTGCCACATCCATGCATCGATGGTATTCTGCCAGCCTGCATCGTCGAGCATAGCAGCGAGAACGACTGGACTGGATAGAAGCCTGACAAGAGCAGTAGGAGTCAAAAGACAGGCGACGACAAAAGATATCGGACTCGATTCGGACGACGGCGGGGAAGTGTCAATTGAAGCGGAGACGTTGAGGGTATCAAGGTATGGAGAAGCCATTTCGACCAGACGAGTCTCAGGCTAACGAAAGTCTAGTTATTATTTTATATGCCACGACTGATGCTCTAGTCTCTGCGTCTGAGTTGGCGTCTGGGAAGGACTGACGAATAACTTATTCTGGGACCTACCCCAGGAAGCTTGTAAACCGAGAAGTGTTGTCGTCGCAGCGACGAGTCATACGTATGCGATGCTGTCCTCAAATCCTTCCAGCTACATGTCTATTACTCCCCATCTTTCTAGATGCCCTCGACCTCAGGACACCGATTTGGTGGATTATGTGGGATGGGGCTGGTCTCGCGGGCGGATGAGACTTTTCATTCGCCATGGAACGGTGTGGTGCCAAAGTCAGCGTGTCATATCTTTGTCAGCGTTTCCTTTGCCTTCGTCCTATCCCAATCGACTCTCATTGCGACGGCGACGCTTCTCATGCGATGGCTGGTTCCCTCTAATCTCTCAGCTATAATGCGAGGACCATTGCATTAGAATGATCGCTACGCCAGCTTGACCTCGACTCAATAACCATTCGCCTACCCTCTTCCGCTACAAATGATCATTCTCCCTCTGAGAGTTCCTTGTGGATCCGTGTGGGTGCAAACTTCCAATGTTGGGTATACGGCCCGGATCGGTACCTGGGGTTCACGGCAGCTGCCCGGCATGCTGCCAATGATAAAGGAACACTTTGGCGGTAAACGAAGAGGGAGGTCTCATCTGGGGAAGTTTAGCTGGCGATTGTCAAGCCGGCAGGCTTGGACTTCTCGCGGTCATACAGACATACTAGCTGATTCATCGAAGGACACATTGTACGTGCCGCCTTGTTACTTGAATTGAGGCGTAGTGCTAACATTGCTGTAGTATTTGTGGGGGCAGAATATTTTACAGCCCACAGCACCTAGCGGCTATTGTGGTCCATCCTTATTAAGGGCAGTGCGACAGACGATAGCACACGCGTTCCTGCACATATGCTTACGTCATCCATGCAAAAGGACGCTTCAAGTTGTGATGGCATGTTCCAAATGGTTCGCTTCGAATGCTCTTTGTTCTGTGCTCTACCTCCTTACCATGGAGCTACTGCCAAGCAGCTTGAATCCATGACAAACCAAATGATGGGTCCGAACGCACAACAACGTAATCACAGACGAGCACCTTTCGTCCTTGCTATACTCTTCCTCATACAAAGCGTCGCGTGCCAGCCTTTGTCTGTTACCCCGCACTCGACGTAATTAACCCCAGCAATGTGGTGCAACTTCTACTACCATCTCCTCCTTCCCGGCTCCCCCCTGATTACGCCCACCTTTTGAACGTCGAGCTGACCTTGCCCTATCATATCGTTTACCGGGTAATTACCTTTATGGTGCCGCGCTGCTCTCAGACTCATCAGCTTAGCCCGTCCTTGGCGCGCCGCCCAATGCGATGTCCTCAGGATGTAACGGGAAGAAGTGGAAGCTTATGTGAATTGATCACCGATCGTCGGGGGAGGGAGTGAGGGAGTGAGGGAGGATATTTATTCTGGTTAGGAATCCGGCGTATGCGTTGGGTCCTCGTACGATGTCGATGTCGATGTCAATATCAGGAGATACTTCACGTTTCACAGATGTGAAAAATAAATCTCTCCGGCGCCTTTCATCTACCGTAGTGAGCATTCAGGCCTCAGGCCCTTCTGGCACAACCTGAGGAAAGCCGTCCTCAAAACAAAAGGGCCATATCCAAAACCACCTTCCCAATTGTGCCGCTCTCAGCAGCTTCGCTTCGAGATGCAACCATCCCAATAAAGATATTGCTCGCGTGCTCGAATGGAGCTTCTGGTGCTCGCACATCATTTACTACAACACTGAGTTCGACCAGCGGTTACACGATATCAGATCTTTTAGGTAGTGATCACGCAGATTTAGACAATGATTACCTGTGACCTTGAGTTCATGGGGGCGATTACACGCCAAGTTGCATATCTCAGCCTGAGAGCGATCTAAGCGCTACGGACTTAAAGTGGTACGTACGCATGAGACTGTTTTGCCACACGGTTCTCGCGCACACTTTGCTTTACTCCCAGCACTGATGCATCCTCGAACCCAGCCAGTCGCATCCTCCAATACACTTCCACGCACGCACAGGGACCAGTTCCACCACGCCATCCCAAGATTCATATTGCGACGTTTCCAATCGGGTCCTCGCAAGTGAGTAGACGGCGGTGCCTCGTGAAGTAGATATTTGACCTATTGTTACAGATCTAAAGCAGAGCGCAGAAAGGAGTTCCAACGTACCCGTGAGGATCCTGATCGCGTCCTCTACTACGACATTGCGTCAGGATGCCTCAATCTTCGTTCCATCGGGACCATTTATGGGCTCAAAAATCTCTACAGAGATGCAAGCAACCCTAGCAACGCCAACGAGCTGGAGGAAAAGCTTTCTGTTCTAGAAAAGGATGCTGCAGTGGTCATCGAAGCCCTCCATTCCAACCTCGCCAGCGGGAAGGCCACTCTTAAACGCCACGATGTTGAACGGCTGCGGAAATTTATGTTCGTGATGCATTACCGCAACGTGGGAGGGTCATACTTCGATCCTGATCATCCTCGTGGAGGCTCGACAATTCGGCTGTGGCTCGAACGCTATAAAGCCGAACACCATTGTCGGACACATACCGATGTGTGGTTGCATGTTCTCCGTTATTACCTGGATACCCCTCACTCAAAGATTCTTGACCACGCCAAGGCGATATATGATGAACATGGAATGGCAATGGTGCACCTTCAGATGCTGAACCGCATTGATCCCGACATGGAGCATTACGAGGCTCTTGCGTACGATGTTCAGGCTGCCATGAGTTTCCTTTGTATTTGGGAAGCCCATGATACATCAGAATTCATTCTGAGCAATGGTGGGTTTGGATTGTGGGAAGGATTATCAGCTTCGGGAGATTCGATCCATCGTGTCTTTGTCGTCAGCCCTCGAATTGCGGTCGTCTTACGATCGAACTGGACGTCCACATTCGAAAAGATGGGGCCAGTGACCAGCAACCTACTTAAGATTCCACAAGAGCGGCCTGCACCCAGGCTCGTCAATGGGAGAACCGGATTTCAAATTTCCGAGGGTATTGCTGTATCGTTAGTCAATTGGAACCTTTTCAGTAGTCTCTCGTAGACAGACAACGATACAGACCTATTGATGGAAGGGAGGGACGGTCTGTATGTAGTCTGTTGCTTAATCGGGCCATCTGCCTTGCAACCCAGTTATTACTAATTTGATGGGAACCCGGCAGCGCGTAACAGATTTATTCAGGGTCTTGGGACGCGTTTGAAGCTTATAGAGGGCTATTTATTTACGAAATAAAGTGTATTATCGCATAAAATGAATTTATTATGAAGGGAAAGGTGGTACATGCATTATTTTCTGTGCAGACGCGCTGACCGGCTTGCAATCGGCACTCCAAACTTGCCGCCGGGATCCTCAAATCCGATTCCGTTTGGCGCAGCGCCGACTCACGGCAATCAAATTATGTCATGCTTTGTAATAACACGGTTGCAAGTAAACCCCCCCGCGTTAAACAATAGACTACCTTTTCAGATCACCAGACGATCTCTTCACGTTCACCATAACCAAACTTTCCCTCGCTCAAACTGATTCTCTTAACGCTGTCCTTTTAAAGAATGTTCGCCATGACGGCGCCATCACGTTCTTGGGGAAAGAACGCATGCTGCGAACCATTCGCGCATTCTGTCACGACCCGATAAACAAGTATGATCGACCGAAGTTTACATCTTTGATGCGACACCTATCGATTGTCCCGACGAATGTTCCGCCGTCGCTGTTATCAGATGGTCCTGTCGATGCCGAACTCTATGTAGCTCTCATGGAGGTACAGCTTGGCAGGAACCCCTTTCCTTCTCGCTGGGACCGTGCCCTATCTGTCTTCCGACTAGTGAAAGACACTTCTCTCCGCATGACTTGTCCTTTCATGTTGGAGCACATCTTCAATCTCTCCGCTGCAAGGGAGAGCTGCCAGACTCATTTCGGTGGTGATGTGTACAGAGCTATAGGAGGCCCTCTTACGCTGGAACCCTCTCTGTCAGAGGAGATTTCATTGCGGGTATTCCAGACGATTGATCTGTTCATACTAGAAGAGTTAGGCGTACGACTGGCCTACCATACCAGTGATATTCTTGGGCAGGTAGGCAAGGAGGTCGTACTTGTTGCATTTCTTGACTGGGTCATCGACGAGTCAAGTCATATTTTGGTTAAGATGTCTGGTGTGACGAGGCAAGCAGTACGAAGACAAATTGCATGGGCAGGATGAATTTAGCGTGGTCGCCTACGCGTTTCGTTCGATTACCATTCTCCTTTGGCTATAGTTTTCGCTTTGAACATTAGGGACACCCTGGCGGGATGCGCAGGTTGGAGCCAGTGCTTCTTTCCTTTTGGATCTTGTGGACGTATTGATTGATCGCACATATGGTATGCACCCGGTTGGTTTCACTCTCACAGAATATATGACCTCAACGCCATCGAAGACTAGCGAATGTAGGCGAAGAACCGATGCTACTAGTGGTTACAGTCAGCACCTGGAGATGGCATGCCAACACCAGTCAGACGGCGTGTCTGAGAGGAAGCGACACTCTTTGCACGACTGCGAGGGACTGCATATTGTTCCCATGAAAACATATCTCACCGTCCCATTCTATCAGTCGTAACTCCATGATTGCAGTGAAAACGGAACACTTATATGATGGCTATTGGCTCGTGATTCAGTTCACCATATATCCAGTAAGAATAAGAATAAGAATAATAATAATAATAATAATAATAATAATGACAATAAGGCCGACACACTGGTAGGAAAGTCTCTGCCAAATCACTTCGCCCTATTGCTCGGAAGATGGCTTGAACGCACCACTCACAGGCATCAACGCCGTTAGGTAGCTCATCGTCAGGGTAATATCCTTTGAAGTACGCGTAGCTCTGAAGGAGTGTCAAATTGGCAATGTCATGAGCCGTCGCGAGGCGAGGAAGTATAACTTCGGGCCCACCCTAACGATAGCATTCAGTTGAGAGAAAATGGATGGGAATAGGGGTACAGACTGGGCCCGGCACCTTTGCCCCCCAGGGCTTTGTCCCATCGCGGAAGGGCACCTCTCTGAAAGGCCCAGTAATTCCCGTATACGAACTAGAGTTACGGTCCTATATGGTGGGTGAATGGTGGGAATGAAGCACTAAGATTAAGGAGGTACTTTTCGGTCCTCAATCAGCAGCTCAATGAAGTCTGTCATCAACCCATTGACTTTGACTTCCAGCCTATCTATCTGCTCTTGCACTGGCGCAAACCAGGCAGCTATATTCGACGGATGAGCCGGTTAAATGGCACGAAGAAATGGAATATTACGCTTCGCTTCGACAACGCCGCTGTCATTGGGGGGCTGAGTCATTGGAAGGAGGAGAGGCTATATTGTGTATTTGGAGCGACCGTCCTCTGGCGGCAATGGGCATTACGGACAAGCGCAATGTCCAGTGTGGACTGCAGCCGGCACATGCCGGAGGTGACGTCAGCCGAACGCTGTGGGTTCAATTCCCGCCACCTTCGTCGCCTTCCACCAACCTAAACATCCGCCTATTCTTACTGTGCTTTGCGTTACGTTTTCTTAATGACTGGACGACCATTCTGCCTGAGCTTGTACTAGCAGAGTCGACCGTGACCAATGATTTATGTACCATCCTTTTTCGACGCTAATGGTTCTCAGGCTCAATTCCCGCAAAAATATGCCGTCTGGGGCTAAGGAACGTCCCGTTGGCCAAAAAATACTCAGGTTTTCACCTCACGACTCGAGTAATGGGGTAATTGATTCAGGAGAAAAGTGTGTATAATGCACTGCCTTTGATATTTAGTCGGCTGACTTGTAACTTGTTATTTCTCTTCAGAATTTCACCATACCTCTCTCTGTTACGGAACGAAGTCAATATACTGGCAGTATGGCAGATATGACATCTGCTTAGCGTTCTACTCTTATCGTATCGTTATGCCCTGTGGTCTGGTCCTGCGTCATAATAGGAACAGCGTTGTTATCCCCTGGACCACTGGCGGCGATATGGAAACAAAGTATTCCTACCAGTCCATTGTTGGCACAGAGATTTCTTATCTAGATTCCCTTGTCACCGATTGTTTCTTTGAAATCAAGGTCGCAGTCGGTTTAACGCTAACGCTACTCCATTGCGGTACGGTACATCAGAAGTCGATAACCGATCATCAACTAGCGGTGCATGTGTTGCGTCCTTCGATCTCCGGAAGCGGAACAGGACTTCACCAGGGTCTAGACATATTTTGACACAGCCAACTGCCTCGACCGACAGGCTACAGCAGGCCCTTTGTGACCAGCCTACCATAATCGCGGCAGGGCGCTTATGTTTACAGTAGTGTTTTCGCTACTACTGGGACAGGCCCTGGGTCTCCTATGTCTGTGGAAGCAGGCGATATAGTATCGGCCCGGGAACAGCACCTACGTCTCAATTACTAACAGAATCACAAGTTTCAATGACAGACGCTCTTCGGGAATGATTCCAAAATGCCGAGTGTCATCCTTTAGGATATAAGCGACCTTCTGTTCCCGCAACAGCGCTCAAAATGTCGTCAACTCCCTCCATACCGATACCCATAGCCGACATTCCCACCAAAGTTGCAACGACGCTCGGAGCGCTTTTTACCGGGGCTACAATAGCTGCAGTGTATGTGTACTTTTATCTAGGATCTACTTTCTATGCTCAAATCGCACCCTAACTGTTATGGAATAACTATTCTGCAGACCGTCATCTATTACAAAATAAATTCCAATGACCCGTGGATCTTTCGCTACTCTGTACGGAATTCTAAGCCTTTGCATTTGACCTCTGACCATCTCTCATACGTTGTAATACCCGTACAGGTCGCCTTACTATTGTATGTTGCCGCCAAGCTGGGGACATGCATACTGTATCTTCACGCACTATGATCTGCAGGATACTCGATACGCTCCATGTTGCGTTGGGCACTCATGCCCTGTATTTTTATCTCATCAAATCATTTGGAAAACATCTCGCGCCGATTTCCAAGTTCATTTGGTATGGCTATTAAATCAATCGGTTCTGTCCGTGTCCGAATCTAATTTCATTTGCAGGAGCCTTCTGGTAATGGTCTTCCCTCGCTGATTTGTGATGCCATGAATCTCCTCGCCCTTTTAGCTACAGCTTCCGGTCAATGTGCGCATCACTATCCTTTCGCAAGCAGCGCTTAACGGTCAAAAGGTATTGATTAACTCTGGTGTCCAAGCGTGCGTCTCCTTCGGCCAACTCACCGATGACTAGAGAGACTCAGCTGCCGGCACCACAGATTATACGCTATCAGAATATGGAAATGTTTGTCTTCGTCCTCTGAAGTCTCCTCGAACTGATCCTCTGATTTATCATACCTCATAGTCGGCCGTAAATTTCATATGGTCTTGCCACGGTTTATCGTAAGTCTTTCCTCCTCTTTATGTTATATATTTGGGCACACTTCATTCTTGGCATTTCGTGTCTAGATCCTCCCTGTGGCGGCTACGTTCGGTGAGATTCCCCTTGTTCAGAGAAGAGCCTAGGGAATTCATTTTTCTCGCAGGCACGGGACTCTGTGGCCGTTACTTCCATGATTACGGTACAGTACTGACATGAGTATCCGCTTGTCAGATGTGGTTTATGATACGTAAGCACCCTGAGAGGCCATTGCTGTTTTGCTTCATTGATGTCGTTATCAGATATACTCTCTCGAGTTTTTCGGACACTTCGAACAACAGTGTAGGTTATGTGATCTTCATTCAGATGGACAGAAGTATCTGATACTCGGAAGTCATGCATATATACGGTTTTCTCTACGATGTCAGCAGCCGATTTCATCATCGCCGGCGTGATGTGCTTCTACCTTCACAAAGGCAGGTCGATGACTACTTTTTCCAGGTTAGTCTTTCATCCTAACGTCTCTGTATTTTCTCATCTCGGCGCCTAACTGTTTACACAGCACTATCAAGACAATCGTGAAACTAACACGGATCGCTGTGATTTCTGGGCTATTAACGAGGTATGGTTCTTATGCGGTATCCATTACTCTGTAAGCTAAAAACGGGCATAACGTAGTACATGCTCTCTTCTTACTCTCATTTCGGTGAGTATTTCGGTGATCACTGTGGCACTCCCAGGCTTATAGCCCGACCTACCAGTACATTGTCTGGCCTGACACTCTCATTTTCTTCACAATCGGCACCTTTATTCTACCAAAACGTTAGTGTTGGAATCGTTCTCGCTTGTCTTCTTTCTAACACACCAACCAGTATACATAAATTCCCTACTGGCAATGTCAGTACAGCCTTTTGATCCTTTCCAACTTTAACACGTAGCTGTGTCCAGGCTGAACTCGCGCGAGAGTTCCTTGTGGTCGGTCGGTGAAGGATATCAGGTTGAACAAGAAATGATTCGCTTTGCTCCCCATGACGTCGAAAACGGTGTGGCTGATTCAGGACAGACTGTGTGTACTATGTTTCGTGACTGAAAGTTAACCTAACAATTTTTACAAGGATGTCACTATAACCGGTCTCTCCGAGACAGCAACAGCGACGGCACGTACACATTTCTGTATTTTCCATTCTCTTCGTCGATCTGAACTTTCTTTTCAGAATGTCGATCTATCTTTCCATGCTGCGGGAAGAAGATATTCGAGTAGCTTGAGTGATATGACATTTGCGTAATGGCATATGCACCATTTTGTTCGACTATATGTGACAGCGGCTAGCTCTCTGTATTCAGTGAAATTCAGAGCAGTAGAAACTGCATTGCTGCACGTTATATCACTCCCCGCGCCTAGTACATACATCCAGAACCTGGTGTCAGCATCTACCCATTGCAGGAAAAAATTCAATCAGAAAATATGACCCCAAGTCTGTCTGGCTTTCCTAAAGCAATCGAGGAATTTGCACCTCTTTTTCCTGAGTCGTCATTGAACAACAATTGCCGACACCCTGTACGCGCGGCCTGGTCAGTTTCTAAACGGAAGTCCTTTGCATCCTTCATCCCGGAGATCTCAGAGTTAGGCTCTGGCTGGCATATAGGCGACTTCTGCCTCCAAGTTCAATCCGCTTCACGAACAGCGGGATATGAGATGAAGGAGACTTTAAGGCGAGTTGTACACATTTCTTGCATGAAGTTGTACCGAAAAGTCAAAGAACCTCGAAAAGATAATGGTGGTTGGATAGGCAAAGACGCGGGAGACGAGAAAGCAGCATAGTAGGGTATTGGGATAACCACGAAGCTCGTCCGATAATTGCACCTACGAGTTCCTAGGGAAGGCTGGCGTTGAGATCAGACATTTATATATAAGAGATGCGGTGAGGTCCTACTCATGGCGAGATCGAGTAATTTTACCCGTACCCAACGGTGGAAGACGTCAAGATCGTTCGAACGCGGTAAACACGGCACGGGAACGTCGGCACGCTCTGGCGAGGTTTGATTTGTCGTACTTGGAACCGTACTTAGTGCAGGTTTCCATCTTTTAACCATGACGAAACAGCGATACTTCTTGCATTCAGTTGCATCGATAATCACACGCTTGCGACGCCTTACGTCCCTGGGCCTGGTCGATCAGGATGTCAGCGATGGAGGCTGTGTAAGGATTGCAGAAAGTCGCACGGAAGGTGTTGCCCGGCGTTTCCAGGAGTAGCTACGTTGTCCAATCAAAGGTGATTGAGCATGCCCGGGCCCGAACACCGTAAACAGGAGGGCCCCAGCGAGACTGCGAGGCAGCCTGTGCAAAGGTTATGTCCCGATGGCGCTCTGCTGTGTCATTGGTGGGGGTGAACATCTAGGATGAGTCAGAGATATCGCGAAGCAATCCCCGAGGCAAGATATATCTGATATACATTTGCATGATGAATAATTGCAGAAGACAAGAGAGGAAACGTAAGAAGTCGTCACCAATTCCGAAAATTTGATCCGATGTATTGTCCCAAGTCTTCTAGGGTAAACCCGGCATGCGGAGATGACATAGCAACTGTTCGATTCTTTTGACAGAACTATAAGCACCAAAAGAGAGTTATCCTTGATTCACCCCTTGAACTCCAAGAAAAGAGCCCCGTATGATTTTGTCAATGGAGGGAATCAATAGACCGGATGCTCTAGAATCTAGATGGACGAAGCAGTTTGCCAGTCCAGTGAAAATGGAGTCATGAAGAGAAAAGACAGAGGTCGAATGATCTAGTAACGGTTGAAGCGACCCAAAACGATATTGACGTACTTATCATTGTATTCATGGCATTCTTTTTATGATTTCAATTGAATTGATGCTCAAATCCAAACCGCATCATTAGAAAACACATCGAAGTGGCGAGGTCATATATATTAGCTCCGGCTGCTCGGCGACCTTGCTCGAATAACCGCAACTGGCACAGCATTGTTACTCATGGCTTTCCACAGATTCATAATGCTTAAATACTGCGGGACTCGGCTCCAAGATCCGCACAAGAACGTTCCGGTATATTCTCCGCTCTATAAGTATAGCAGCGGCAACACTATTGATTTCCCACTCGCAATGTCTTCCTCAGGCTGCAAAGTCGAAACTGTTATCACTTTTCTTGCCTCCATGATCATATCGCCTGCTTGGCTATCTACGCTGCTCGTCGTCGTCTTCCTCTCTGGCAGTGCTTTTCTACATGCCAGCATCCCACTCTTAAAGCCAAGTACCGCCATCCAACACCTCGCAACCACCGTCGACGAAGCAATGACCGTCTTCCACGTACATACGAGTGTGCTGGGAAGGTTCAGTTGCAAGCTTTTGTTGTACGTGTTATTTGATCCTTGAGCTACCATTGGGCGCCGACTCATGTCAGTGCAGGCTGAAGTATAAATCGAATACCCTGTCTCGAGAACTACGCCAGGCGGACAATATGTTCTCGTGGTCCGATAGGCATACGTGGTTGAGATATATTTTGAGGCTGAAAAAGATCTGGAATGATACACGCGACCATCAGCGTGCTGTTGACGCATTGCGGAAGCATATGCAGGTACAGCTTGTTGCCAGATTTTCCCTCTGCTATTGCGCTCATGGCGGTGTCTCTAGGACGTGATTTTCGCTGTAGAAGAGGAGAGGTCGCGTGCGGAGGCCGAGATTGCACAAAATAGGGAAAACGTCACGGTATTCAACATGCCATACCAGGTCCCAGCAGCGGCGTGAGAGGACCCACAGTGTTGATATTGGAGTTCTTTTCGCCAAAGAGATATACCCTCACCCTCATAGTCATCGTCGTCTCGCTTTCCGGTTGTTCCTATTCTGTGTCCATCGCTATCAATTTTGTATAATTTACACAAATCATACCAACTTACGAGCTTTACAACAAAAAAGCGTCGTAAATTCCCAACAAAATGACCTGCCATTTAAATGCCGCGTTGTACCCTAGCCTTTCACGAAGACCCGAGACTCGATCAGTAAGGTAAAGAAGGAGGTATCAATGTAAAGTACTTCTACGGTCTACCTGGAAGTTCTTTTAGATGTCGGTGTTGGTGCTGGTAGGTAACTTGAAACTTCAAGAAGCCCGCCTTTATCGGGCTTTACCTGCGGGCTTTGCCGAAACAGGGCTGGCTTCGCTTACCCCTCTACAGCCATGAACTCAGAACAGCGCCATTACAGCACCAACCATCTCGTTACCAACCATCACAATCGTGAGCTCGATTATGTGGCATCTCTTCAAAGTAGGCGGACCCTGCTGCTTGAGCCAACATTGCTTCAAGACCAGCCAATTTCATTTGTCACACGCTGACGAAGGAAAACCTTCTCGAGAGGACAGCTATTCTGAATAGGCTTGCGGAATCTGTGGTGCGTGTGTATACTCGAAAAACTGGAGGCAACGTCTCATCTTTTCTTAGGTTCACGGCTCCCGCTAATCGCGTTCGAATTGCCAGCAACCAGAGAAACGGTAGTCTTATAGTTGTCGCGCCCATGTAACCGCGTAAGAGGGGTTATGACCAATCTTCAAATTTGTCAGCTTATGTCATTGCCTCTGAAAGCGCATCTGGCCGCCAAGTTGATTCGTCCACACTGTTTTTCGTTCTTAATACTCCCCACTGTGCATCAAAAATTCTCGTGGATAGATACTGAAGACTTAGGTGCACTCAAATTCCTCGTATCTTGACACACACTGCAATGGGAGGAAGGATCATGCAATTTTCCGGATGCACACTGGTGATTGAGGGCGACGGAAAATTGAGCTCCTTCACGGTCCCGATTCTTGTTCATCTCGAAGTATGCAACAACCCCGACTTGTACAAAGGAAGAAATTACCAGCAGGGATCGTTGTGATGCCGACTATTGGCTTGGCAAGGAATATTGTGCATGAACTTATTACATCGCTAGTTTCTTTATTGGGAGATCTGCGGTTGAGATCCTGTTGTATTTACATTTTCTTGGGGTTTTTGAGGAAGTTGGAAGCAACATGTTGTAGTATATGGCAGAAGAACGTGTCAAAGATGGTAAATGAAAGGGAAAAACACGGACATGACATGATCATGTGTCAATTGATTGGTCATAACCTAGCTTACGTGGTTAACGATCGAGTTTAAAAACAGACTACATATCAACCGTCCACCCTCTCTGTCATTAGGTTGATATCGTCGTCTGTCTATGAGAGACTAGGGAAACGGAAACTTTTTAGCGGCAGATGGCAGAAATATTCTGGAGACAGGCTTGCGAGGGAATAAGCTCGATTCAAAGGGTGATGCAGCACCGGCCGGAGACCAGTTTTTTTGTGCAGTATACCTCAACGAGTAGTGACGGGCCTACACACTGGCGAGTGTATCTTGGCACCGTCTCTACTCTCGCTAACAAGGATTCCAGATCTATGCTCTTTTCCTGTCATGTCACCTCAGTTCAGTCACGCATCATATTTACCAGCAGTGAATTAACTCTATCGTTGTGTATTGAAGCCTGTATCAAAAAGATGATTGGGCGATGGCCTTCTTCACTCTGGAATCTGGAGAATGTGCTTGGGAGTGATATGATCATCTTGACACATGGTCAGTCAGTATGTTTTACCATGTGAAGAATATTGAAGCTGATTACTTCATAGGAAAAGGATGGTATCGTCGCCAGTCAATGTAGATAAAATGTAGTGAGGTTCCCAGGTTCTTTTTTCGTTGTCGTCATTACTTCTTACTGTAACAATTGAATCATCCTGTAGTCACCGCATCATAATGAACAATGTTTTCTACCCAGAGTCCAGACAAGTTCTTAAGTGCGCCCCAGAGTATCTTCATGTGCAAACAGTTATATAACTTCCAGCTGGAACGACCGCTGGGATCATAAGACATTGGGGAGGTGTACGTCCTTCCTTTGTTTCGGTCTGTTTTCCTAGATACTTTTCAAAAACAGGCATTTCAGCGAGATCAAATCTTGCTCGGAGAAATGCTATGGAACCCTCGTGGAAAAGATACCAGCCATGATGATACTTTTGTGATTGAAGACATGATTACAATCCCTTGTCGTGTCATACTTCACCTTGGAGGCCGTCTATCCTCCTTAGTCCAGCCCATCATTCTGTTCCCTACCAGAGGTGATTCTGAGGACAGAGACATTGCTCCATGGTGGCAGGTCACAGCTAACAGACATTGATTGATAATGCCAAAGCGACATCAGCATGGGAGTGCAGCTCTACGAACATACAATAGAAAACCCATACAGCAATGGCCTGCACTTATAACAGCTAGTTCACAGCTGTCGAGGTCTTGCACCACTTGAGAAGACTCAATTTAGGAAGTGGTGACAAGGTGGTGGTATATAAAGCAATGGATCCTATCTGATTCCTATTTTTATCCTCATAGTGACAAAAATAGCCCTTCGCCCATGATGGCTTCCTGCAAATCCAACATTATCTTGTACCTGATCACTTCAATGATATCCCTGGCATGGGTTTCCACCCTTCTTGTCGCTCTCCTCCCTAGTCACATCTCCCTGCATTTCAATGTGTCACCTTAGAAGCTGAGTACCACCGTTCGAGACTTCGCAACCACCGTTGATGAAGCAATGGTCATATTTGATAACCACAAGTACGTGTTATGACAGTCTGGGTTCCAGAGAAAGCTGTGATTGTATGGTTTTCCTTGCTCTAGACCTGTGGAAATGCATGCTGATCATATCCAGGCTCAAGCTTAAATTGCATACCTTGCACCAAATGCTCCATGTGGCAGACTGGACATTCTCTTAGTTGGATTGTCCATTGTGGTTAAGATATGTATTGACGATGAAGAATATTTCGAAAGATGCCTGGGAAGGTCAGTGAGAAGTCAAGAAGCTGAAAAGAGATATGGAGGTTAGCCAAGTGGCACTTTACATTGTAGTCACACTTACAATGGTATTCCTAGGACATTATACTTGCTGATGAGAGAGAGACACTGCACTTAGAAGTCGAGATCACACAGGATCCAGCTGATAGCAGGGCAGAAGTGTCCACAGTCCTTCATGCCTCCACCTTGTCATACCAAGTTTCACCGGCATGATGGGTCTTGCAATTTGGTGGTCTTTGCTTTTCCACCATATGATAAGGTACCTAGGATGGCTGTAGTTGTCGATTTTCCCACTTCTTTGCTTACTTCTCGTATCTATGTCCATCGTTTTACAGTGAGTTCATAATTTGACAAAGAGATAGAGTTTGTTCCTCACCTTCCTTGACCTGAGCCTTGAACAATAGCAGTTTGAAGATCTTGAGGCTTGACCTTGTGCTCGCTCTGAACGAGGCATTAATTTTACATTGACTAACACCAGAAAAATACAATATGTACCGGAGTCACTGACTTAGACTAGTCATGGCCATGGTCAGAGCATATATAGTTGATGGAAAGGATGCCTAAAATTGGAGTATGCACATGGAGGAAGGGTGATTAATGCCATCCTCACAGGGGTTGGGGACTTTGGGGAGGTACATTAGTGCCTAACTATATAGACGCATGTAGCTGTGAAAGAACGCTGTCCGTTTCCGGCTGTTCAATCACCCATCCTTGATGCCAAGGTCCCCCCGTCCTGTGCAGCTGCTGTGCGGTTCCAAGTCATCATAAAGGATTTATGTAACCCCAAGGCATGTACAGATTTACCAAGTACATACCTCCGTCTCTCAATCCGACATCCTTTCAAGCGAACCAGCAGTCACAGGCCTGCATGATTCATGCATACCATATGCAGCAGCAACATACGTATCATCGGTCAAAAAGCTGATCTACAACAGCATAATTCGCATGAACCAGAACTAAAACAGCACCACAGGATCGCCAAACAGCATGTTGACAGCATGATTTTACAGCACTGAGCCACTATACTTTATTAGTACGGAAGGATGACAAGGCCTAGGAATGCCATGGCACATGACAATTGATGTTGATCTGCCAGTGTGTAGGGATGTATGGCAGGATGGTCGCGTAATGCTCCAGTATTGAATGGAAAGGAGATCAGAATGTTTTCCCATGGAAATGCATCATGGGCCTATGCGCACCAGGTGTCCGGGGTACCTTGAATTTCAATTGAGGCTTCCTTTCTCACCTCCACCTCTATTGCGCTCGCGCTTCGCTGGTTGATCTCACTGTTATAACTCTACTGTCGGCTCTCCTTCCCTTGTATTTCTTCAATCGTCATACTACTTCACACTGCAATAGTAACAGAAAGGCGAACCAGGTTTGGCGAGCTGAAACAGCTGACGATTTCACTTAGGGTGAGTCTTAGAAATAGCGTCGCTCACCGTTTTCTGATCTTTTCTATGCTAGTAATCCCTTGTACAAGCTGGTCATTGTCACCGGGATCCTATGCCACCATTCACATTGAAGATGTATTGGAACAGGGACAGGACAGATTCTACAGGCAGTGTTCAGGACAGTGAGCCCAGCCCTTGTCTGTTAGGCCTTGCCTAACATGTGATCAATATAGAGATTGCATAAGCCAAACTGCCTTTGTATTAGGGCGATCGTAAGGCTACGGCAACTCTTATGATGCTAAGGTGCTGAGTAGGCGAAGGTAGAGATAAACTTTAGTTCTAGACTGGGGATAATACATCGAGAACTAAGCTACTTATATACTGAAGTCCAAACACTATATATAGATGTGGATACGTGTCGAGCGTTCGGTCGCTATGCGGTTAAACAATGAAAACAACGAGCTAGGCGAGTGACCATCGTGAGCCATAGCACAATACCTGAAGTCGTCCGTTATAGTCGTGGAGACCGGTCTGTCCGGGCCGGTTGATCCGAGATAATCGAGTAAGCGCCGTGATAAGATGAGATAAGATAGGCGCTGGCGAGATAAGATAAGAAAAATGGAAAAATCGTAACATTACCCTCTCGTTAAGGCAGGCATCCCGACCGCCTAGGGTTCTGTCTGCGTGGCTTCCTGGGCGCTGTAGTAGTTAGCCCAATATTCCTTTAGGAATGCTTTGAATTTGTTAATGTTGGGATTCAGAAGCCATTTCTGGGTCCCGTCTTCGCGTTGGGTGAGGTATTGAAAGTCTCCGTCAGCCGTGTATTCGTGGTTGACGAACATGGCGAGGGGAGACTTGGGAGTGGTTGCGATTTTGACTATGGCCACCCTCTTGTTACACTTGGTCTTCTTGACGTATTTGGCAATCGCTTCTTTTGCGTTGCCCATTTCTTTCTCTGTGACCCATGAGTTGTGTTCACGCTGATGTGCTCGGTAACGGCGAGTGACAAAAGACTAGTGGGCGGAAATGATCTCCAACCGACACTAAACCTCTCACAACTCTACACTATCACCAATTGATTGAATTCGGGTGTTTCGAGTACGATAGAAGCACTCTGCAGACTCAATAATCAAGGGATGTTGTTCAAAAGACACTTTATTCGTTACTAGTGAGTTTTACAAGCGTACTACTCGCACTAGTGGGGTGGGTAAGACACAATTGACTGAATGTGCCTTGGTTTTGAGCTACTGCGCTCGTTGGGACTATGACTGCTTCGAAATAATGGCTCTCTTGGCCCTGTACTACTTCCTACAAGTGATCTTCACTTGACTAGTTCGCACTCTTGGCTTACTAGTGGCACTCTTGGCCTAAGAATAATACTTTAACTTCGAGAAATTGCAAGAATTACTTCGAAACACTCTTGGTCTTTGCAGGACACAATAGTATTGCTCAAAAGGGACTTCAATTCACTCAATTCTATAGGTAACTTAGCGACTAGTAGCTGCTTCATTGAGGTTAAGCACAAAAGCCTTTAATTGGGGCACTAAACTCTTGTTAGTCACTCGCAATCGCAGGGATGGCTTGCCTCCCGTTGCGAGTGGCTATTCTACTACTTATATACTGTAAAGAAAGGTACAAAGTGACACAAACAGCTACACTAGTGGGGTATTTTCGGTACTGATTTCTTGGCTAGGCCCGAAACATCGCGCATAGACACGCAATAGTCGGTCTGGAAATTACTATTGGACGACTAGTGAGCCATGAAGCTCAGCTAGCGGTTTAATCTCGCGTTCTTGACCCAGCAACGCGCCACTAGCGCCGGAGATGAACGACTAGCCACATCCTCGTGCTCGCAACCGTAGTCGGCCGTGATTGAAAGCGCAGCCGGGCTATACTAGTACCGATCGTAATAGATCTGATCGCACTAGTCAGATCTGGGCGTAACGTTAATCCGTTGTTAATTCATTTCTAAGTCCTGCTTTGAGATTGCTGCATGACTAGTTAACCTGACTTAGGTGTTTCTGCCCCGATCGGTCTGCTAGTGACTGAACTTCACGAGATCTGTGTATTCTGCTCCTTGTTTGGTGCGCTAGTCACGTTACTCGTCTACTAGTGGCCTTATATTAATTAGTCCGGCTAGTATTCAAGTCACTAGTATGGCCGGCTGGTAGATTTGACCCACTAGTGGTATTGCATCTAAGTCCTGGCTTCACTAGTTGCCTACTGCTGTAACTATCAGCTCAAAGCCTCAGCTATAGTCCTTTTATTATCACTAGTACAAGATAGATATGCAATTGTATTGTTACAAAATCGCAAAATCTAGGTGTGAACGCGTAGACGGCGTATCAACGCGTCCAGCCCTTCCACTTGATGAAGTAGTCGATGACTGTTACAGAGGGTTCTCCGCGTTTGCTGTGGATCTTGCGAGGTTTCGAGTCGAGTACTTCTTCGATCTCCCACTGTTCCTCGTTGTCGATGAGGTCGGGGGGAGGCGGTGGCGGTTGTTCCTGATTGGGGAATGCAGGAGCGATGTATGGAGTAAGGAGCTTCTCGTTGAAGCGCGGATGAATCTTCCAGTGCGGTGGCAACTTGAGCTTGTACGTGGAAGCGCCTGTCTTTTCGAGGATTGTGAAGGGTCCGACATGCTTGTCGTCAAGCTTCTTCTTGGGGCGGGGAAGATGAAGGTTCGTGGCATCTAACCAGACTAAAGAGTCACACGATTCCAGGTCTAGCCAGGTGCCAGACCCGGGTGCACCCGCAAACAGGTGAGGGAAAATTTCTTTGAAGACACCTGTGTTCTGCCAGGTGCAGGTGGCAGACAGGTGGCAGGGCTGGCAACCCCATAGTCATTCTACCTGCAGGTAGCACACAAACACCCGTCTTACTTTAAGACACAGATACATTGTATATACTCACATAACCTGACTATGAACTAACTACCAATGTGCGAAATATACATTTTTCAATCTATGGAGTCAGTATCCACTTGAATGACCTCTCTCGCAGTACTCGATGATGGACCATCGACGGCTTTGGCCCTAGCACCACTGTTGTTAGGCCGTTTGGACTTGTCATTGAAAAATTGCGTGATTTCATCCTCCGGAAGTAAGCCAGGGCACTTCGTCCACGAGTTGAGTACCGTCTGGTCAATAGTAGATTCGGCTGAGAGATTGTGCCTGTGTTTCATCATGTTCAGGCCACCATGAGAAAACAGACGCTCCACATCAGTGGATGTAGCTAAGGAGGCTGTCAGTCATCATTCCTTGATATGACCGATAACACATACCAGGTGCCGATAAGAAATCCAGGGCCATTTGGGCTAAAGCTCCCTTCAGCGTGACTTGGATAACCTTGCCTAAAGAGTCGCATTCATCTAGAAGGCTCGTCCAATAGTGGAGGGGGTCGTCAAGATCATCGATGACCGGTTCACTGAGATATTTTTCTAGGGCATCAACATCATCATTGAGACGTCGCCTCTTTGATAGCTCTGGGAAAATGTCATCAAAACTCTCGCTGGATGCCTAATAACTCACATGAGTATGTGGGTAGCAATTGATTAGATAGACTCTTACTTGTGTCATGGGAGCACGAGTTACCAGCGAAGGTTTATAATGTTCATTCCAAATTTCGTGGACGATGGCGTAGCAACGATCAATCCACTCCGGTTCCCATTTCTGGTTGCGGAAGTAGGACATTTTGTGAGCGGGATGCATAACTATGACAAGAAGTGAGTAAAGAAGTTAAAAGAACACTGGATGCACAAGCGAGACGTACTCATGGACATGCGATACATGTAAGAGTCATCAGTCTTGGAGTAATACTTGCAGAGGACAGCATGTCCATGAATCGTGGCCGCTCGTACGCCAGGGAACAGATCAGTGTCAATAATGATATCTTCAAATTTGCTGATAAGTAGATCAAACAAGGGAATGACCTCATGTAAAAGAGGTACTCCTGAGCTGGATATCCGCTCGCTAGCAACAGATAGCATCTAGTGTCCAAGTACATGAGAAGTTTCATATTTGATAAGCAGATTTACTTACCATGAGCATAGGTCGGAGTTGTTCGATGAACTGCCACTCCAGTCTTGTCAATTTGAAGCAACTGATTGCCTTCTTTCGATTCTTGTTCCAATCAGGCATGTCACATAGCATGTCGAGTGCAGGCCGAAGAATGAGAGCATGGCGTAACACAGTGCCATGAGTGAGCCAGTGCGTGACAACGGCCCGGATCATCTTTTGAATAGCGATTCCCACTTCCTTGCACTTCTCAGAAAGATCCTCTTGCATAGCACCATTGTTAAAGATACGTCGGCCAAGCTTGAAGATCTATTACATGCTGCATTAGCTAGATTATGCAACACAGGTATCAGTGAAGGATACCTTCATCACTGCATTGCGTCCGAATGTACCATCTTCATATTCGAGCTGCTGCAGGTTGTCCAACGTGTCCAATAATTCATCAAGATCGGCATCGTCTTGAGCTTCTTTCTCGGACGTGGTACACTCTTCTAGAAGTGCATGCTCTTCTTTGTCGAGTTCATCGTCATCATCATCGTCAAGCCAATCAGGGTTGTCGGCTTCATCGTCGAGCAGAGAGTCTTCATTTCCACGCTTAGCTACCTTGACCAGGACTCAGAAGATGGCCTGCAAAGTATATTGAGTGCTCACATTCAGTGAGATACAAACAGTGAAGAACACACCTTGTTCGCTAGATCAAAGATATGGCCAGCGCAACGAACTTGAGTTTCAGGGCCAGCGATGTGGCTCCGAGGCAATCTACCGGGGGCTTTGATTACTTGTAGCAGCTTTGTGTTGGTTGACGCGTTGTCTCCGGGCACAGAGAGGAGTTTGTCGAGAATGCCAAACTCGCGTAGAGAGGTACAGAGAACATCAGCCAGGTAGACACCAGTGTGTGATTTATGAAGCCTAATAAATTCAATGCCGGTCAGAGACACAGAAACGAACTAACAGGGAAAACTCACTCAATCATGTCCAGGGTCAAGACCTGGAGTTTTCCGTCGATGACCCAGACGGCTACTAGCCCAAGTAGAGACAACTTCTGGGGTGCCGCCCAACCGTCCTGTGCAATGTGAATGCGACCCCATGCATTCTAGATGCCGTGAGAGTGAGAAAGAATCATGGCAGAGAAAGCTCAAGTACCATACCTGAAGAAGCTTGGCAACACGTTTCTTGACAATATTGTAGACGTCCTTGACATCACGAGATACAGTGTCGGCTGAGGGAATCTTGACATCGGCATGCATCATGCGAAGGATGTCATGGTAAGGACGATCTTCGAACATATGATATGGATGGTGGCACAATGCTGCCCATTCAACTTGCTTCATATGCAGGCGGCCATAGGTGTACATGCTCCCTTGCACGAAAGGGATAAGAGACGTCTGCTCCAAACGAGGTTCATCGCTGTCAGATTTGGGCTTGCATTTCTTGAAGTAGCGAATGAAGTTTGAGGTACCATTATCGGTGAATGGTCGGTTGACAGTGACCTTGAATTCACCGCTATGCAAAGATGAGATTGAAAGAGCACGCAAGGACGATGAGAAGACGCACCGGGTACACGTGAATTGCTGCTCCCATCGGTCCTGCTTATTGTTCTAAACAATGGCGACCTCGGACAAGAAATGCTCATAGGACTTGGCATGCCATTTCTTCTGCATTATAGCTGACATGAGAGTTAGTTATAAGTTACAATGTGACGGTGAACACATACCCATTTTCTTGGTCCAAGCAGCCTTCGCAGCGTCAGTCCTGACATGTACCAATCCATCAGCTTCAGCTACTCCTTCGCTAAGCCTGGGCGACTCTGAAACAGTGTTGGTAGTGCTATCACTGCCAGCAGGAGAACAGCTTGAGGAGCTGGCGTCATCGGATGCAGTGGGGGACATGGGTTCATCGCTGTCACGTTTTCGTTTCGAGGACATGCCAGTGGAGCTCTCGTTGACCATGGTGAGAAGACAAAATAGTGGGCAGAGAAGGGGGAGAGGGAAATGTCGAGCCTTCATAGAGAGAACTGCAATTTATAGGACCTGTCAAACATGCAGAATGATAAATAAGGCAAAGTAATTGACGGACAAAGTAAACGAACCTTAATGTCAATGACGTCTCCGGATAAAACAAAAAACAAAGACTCTGAATCCATTGTCCACCTGCGGCTGCCGATGGACTCGGAGTGGCTAAACGAGTCCATCATTGCATTTGTGATTTGTCGAAGAGCTGTGGCATATCGCTAGGAATATTGTCATCAACCGAAAGGTTGTCTCCGTGCTCGCTCATACAGTCATCTCCCCGAACGAAAGGAAAGAACACTGTTGAGGGCATGCCCACGACCTTGCGAGCCCACGCAGAATCCAGACATACAGTCGTGCATCTATTCAGTTTGTTAGCAGTCCGTCATTACTAGTATAAGCAAACCCTTACCTTGTAATGAATATGTAGCTATACATTATGTTTGCATAGCTAGAGTGCACAGTTAGTGTCCGTCCTTAGTCCTCCACACTCTGTTGTCTCCACCCCTCCGGTCTAATATTAGCAACCATCAACGACCCTCCCTTCATGCCAACCTCCCCAGACATGCCTCTGCACTGTCCCTCTCCATGCGCGCCCCCTCCTCTCCCAGCGTGCCAACTGTGAACGCGTGCACTCCGTTTGCACTTCTGTAAAGCCCTTAGTTTGAATCAATAGAAAGTATGGCAAGACTCACTGGCTGGATGACAAATTGAGTGTCAACTCCCAAAAACTAAGTCATTTCGTCAACAGCGAGTCGCAATCGGTAGACGAGGAGGCGGATGGAAAGGGTATGTCTTGTGGGCATATCGTCGGCCTACAGAACTAGTCAGTGTTGGCATCACGATCTCGGCCAATTGAGCTTACCGGTCAACTTCCACCGCACATGTCCATCTCCCTCTGCAGCTTCCCGCATGCGCCATGAGCGGGGTAATGTTCTCTCTCTCCTCTCCGTGTGCGTGCCAAATATGAACATCCTATCCTCTGTAGTAAAGTCGTTAGTTTCAATCAATGGAAATCAGTGAAAGACTTACCAGATCCACGCAAGTGTATCCAGGTAACGTTGAGTATAGCCAACGATTTGACAGTGACATCAATATCATTGGCCTGGAAAGTAGTCGGTATAGCCATTAGGAGGTTAGTTCGGGCCTGCTTACTGCTTGCGATTACTCTCGTCTGACATCCTCTGCACATCTTCTTAGTCTCCCACCTGCACACCTCCTAGCTTGTTAGCGGACGGACGTGGTGGTTGTGTTGACTCTCCCCGTGCACACTTCCTGCACTGCATCCCCTTCTTCCCGTGCGTCATCGGTGTTGGGAGATCACTCATGTTTTATCTTCTGTACTAAGCTTCTTAGCTGGAATCAGTAGAAACTATGGTAAGACTAACCTATCGCATCATCAATCGTCTCGTGAGACGACAAGCAATGCCAACTCAACGTCGACCACAGCAAGCAACTTGACAGAGGGGGCACAGGGAGGGAGGTGGATGGATGTCGTTGACCTATAACTAGTCAATGGTGCCCTTACAATATCAATCAACTTTGCTTACCACCCATAACCCGTATCTGTCAGCTTGCACGCAGCCCTCCGCACATGCCAATCTTCCAGCCCGGCGCCTTGACTTCACTCCACTTGTATGGTGCCCGACTTTGCCTTTGTGGGAACGTACGTGGAAGGTTCTGCGGTAAACTTGTTAGCTAGAATCGATCAAAGTCACAGCAACACTTACTAGCTAGGTCATGAATTGAGCTCAGATCCAACCTGTAAAAATGTCGTCAGCGAGAACAGTGGACTCAAAAGTTCTCACCTACCCCTTGATGATAGCTCACGGTCTACGGTAGTTGGGAAACATGCTGTTGCGTTCAATCGGGAGATATTGCGTATGTTTTGGTAGACGGGCGAGATGGTGGTGCACTTGAAGGGCTTGACCTCTGTAAACAGTGAGCGTCAGTGACAGAAAGATGTTGCTAGTGATAGTAAATGCACCTTAGGTATCGTCAACCTCTTTCATAGGCTGATAAGAATACATCCGCAAACTGTTGGAGCCTCGAGATTGAGATACTTTACCTCCATTCCTTCCTCTCCATGCACGCGCCATGCCAGATTCAACGTCCACACATGAGAGCCGGCTTGAGGCATTGGGAGGCGAGGAAAAGAAATAGAACACGTCGTCGAGCTCGACAGCGGCCATGACCAGTTGGTTGGGTTTGGAAAGTGGACGAGTCTTGAGCATCGCTGCACTGCTGGTCTTGAAGGATTAGCATAGCCATCAAATGAAGAAAAAAGGATTAAATTGGAATAGAAGCATAGGGCATCAAGCACATCGTGAATGGACCTCTTCCCTGAGCTGTCCTCTCGAGATGCGATTTGTAGTGACAACTCACCTGTCATCCCGTACGGTCAAGTCAAGGTCCTGACTAAGCTGGCTCCGAGTCTGTTAGACCCAAACTCCGGTATAACAAACAAGACTAAACAAAGGGCTGTATCGCGTTCGTACAGTCACCCGATGAGTGTCAGATGCTTGCATAACCGAGAATCAAGAGTCTAGATGTTTAGTCTAGGCGAGGATTGAGTCTGAGAGTTAAGTTTGGTGTATTGAAACTTTAGCTCGAAGCTGGAGAATATACAGCGAGAGCTAAACTACTTATATACTGTTTTCTGTCCGTGCTATAATTGTAACTGTTTGTGTGAGTCTGTGGAGTATGGTGACAGGAGCTGGAGCACAGTCTCATGTGAGTGGAGCTCTGTGGAGTAAGTGCGTAATGTGGGTTCTAGGCTCGGTGTCTTGTGGTTGTATGACTGTGGTTGCTTGGATAAGCATCGAGATTAGATGCGATAAGATCCGGATAAGATCGGTGCTTGATAAGATAAGAAAAAATAGAAAAATCGTAACAGAGTCAACCCCCAACTGAAGGCGTATTGGGGGTGTGGAACGCGAGTGATGAAGGCGGCACGGGGAGGAAGAGCATCTACGCTCGAATGTCTTGGCCAACGAGAATTAAAAAAGTAGAAATCGAAGACGTACCTGAATATGAACGTGTCTCGACCCATATTGAAGTCCTCTTTGATACGTCGGACCTCGCATGGAACCTTGAAATCCTGAAACTGCGAGC
Organism: Armillaria ostoyae; assembly: GCA_902506015.1. Classification (NCBI taxonomy): domain Eukaryota; kingdom Fungi; phylum Basidiomycota; class Agaricomycetes; order Agaricales; family Physalacriaceae; genus Armillaria; species Armillaria ostoyae. Next base: position 4,283,166 of record LR732081.1, read on the forward strand.
CTCGAGGGAAGTAAGCATAACTGCATGAGATCAAATATCAACGTACCGTATGAGAGACAGTAATAGGATTAAAGAGATTAAAATGAAGGCATGGAGGCTGCTGTTGAGCCAAAGCAAGAAGAAGCAGGAAACAACCTGTGCGGCACCTGCAACCCATACCTGTCCAGCACGGGTGCGATGAGACCTGGGTGGCAGTGCAAGTGGCGTGGCAATTGCCGAGAGCACAGGTCCTACCAGAATGGGTGCAGGTGCACCCGGGTTGTGAATTGTGTGGACCTTTAAACCAGACGAGGTCTCCGACGTGGTACTCCTTTGAAGGGCGCTTATGCTTGTCGTATTGTGCCTTCATTCATCCTGCGGCTTCTTCAAGTGCCTCTTCCGTCTCCTTGTGGATCTTGGCCATAGCCTTGGAGAAGTCGGAAGCGGCGGGAACCTTCGCATTAGCGGTTCTGGGGGAGTCGGGCATGACTCGAGGGTTTCGTCCGTAGAGGATCATGAACGGGCTTCTTCCCGTGGCGGAGTGAGCTCGGTTGTTAAACGTGAACTCGGCGAGGGGTAACCAGTCGGCCCAGTCGGTCTGCTGATGATTGATGAAGATACAGAGGTACTTCTCAACCTCCTGGTTGACACGTTCTGTCTGTCTGTCTGTCTGGGGGTGGAAGGCCGTGGAGGCGTTTTGCGTGATGTCGAGCATTCAATACAATTCCTTCATGAATGCTGAGACGAACTGGGGGCCCCTATCGGAGATGACGACTTGGGGCATACCATGTCGTGCATAGACGTGGTCTCGGAGGATTCTAGCCCATTCTTCCGTGGAGAGCTCAACATTGCATGGCATGAGGATGATGGCTTTAGAAAAGTGATCGACTATGACGAGGAGGGTGTCGTGCCTGTTCAAGTCAGGGAGACCGGTGATCATGTCGACGGAGATGTGAGTCCAGGGCTCCGTAGGAATCGTGTTGGGATGAAGAGGAGCCGACTTCGCTTGATTGCTGGTTTTGGTCCTCTGGCACGTTTCGCATCCCGCGACGTAGGTCTCGACGTCTTTCTTCATCTTGGGCCACCAGTATTCGCGCAAGACGAGCTCTTGTGTCTTGGCTATTCCTGGATAACCCGCCGTTATGTGGTCATGACTTTGCGAGATGATATCGCCCCAGAGTGCCAAGTGTCGAGGTACGTAGATGCGACCGTCGTAGTACAGGATCCCGTCTTTCTCGGTGATCCCTCGTTCGTGTTCCAGGGACATGGCAATGCCCTTGTCCCAAAGCTCCTTTTGTCGAGTCGTGGTCTTGACTCATTCGTGTGTTTCACTGAGCATGGGCATGATCATAGCCCGGAAGTGTTCGGGAGAAAGGACAATGATGTCGTTGTTGTTGTCTTCCCCTTGGTCGTGGTCGCTCCGTCGGCTGAGGAGGTCTGCTTTGATGTTTGCAGTACCCGGCTTATGTTTGAGAACAAAGTGGTACTTGGCGAGCTCGGCGACCCATTGCGCTTGTCGGCGATTCAGCTTCTGAGGTTTACAGAAGTACTGGAGGTTTTGGTGATCCGTCCAGATCTCCACATCCTCGAGGGCGCCCATGAGGTAATGGCGCCAGTCTTCGAGTGCGAGCATGATGGCGAGCAACTCCTTGTCGTAGATCTCGTAGTTGCGCTCAGTAGCGGTGAGTGCCTTGCTCATGAAGGCCATGTGTCTCCATATGCCTTCTTGTTCCTGGCTGAGTACAGTGCCGATGGCCCCGTTGCTTGTGTCTGCTTCGACTCTGAAGCGTCCTGTTCGATTCAGAATGAAGAGGACGATGTCCTCTGCCATCTGCTTCTTCAGCTGTTGGAACGCCTGGTTCTGCGCGGCGCCCCACATCCAATCTGTCTTTCTGGTGAGCTGTGTGAGGGCACAAATGACCTTGGAATAGTTCTTGATGAACTTTCGGTAGAAATTTGTGAACCCGAGGAAGGACTGTAATTCCTTCTTCTTGGTCGGTGTCGGCCATTCAGCAATTCCGGCCAACTTGATGGGGTCCATTCGTACGGTGCCTTCGCTGATGATGACTCTGAGATACTTGGTCTTGAGTACCTCGAATTCACACTTCTCCGCTTTGAGGAACAGCTTGTTCTCTTATAGACGTTGAAGTACGCATCATACAATGCGTCGGTGTTCATCAAGATCCTTCATGAATATGAGGATGTCATTGAGATAAATCATGACTTTCCCTTCGGAGATGAGGTCTTTGAATATATCGTTCATCCAGCCTTGGCTGCTAGAATTCTATATGATTAATGTCAGTGGACAGACCAGCCTATATAGGGTAATTTCGCAGTACTGCATGGCATATTAGTCAGCACAGAAACCCGGACCAAATCATATGATCACCAGAAAATCCGGCAGCTCCGGGAATTGAACCCAGGACCTTAAAATGGTGATGGGCAATGGCCGCTTCAAGTGTGTATTGCTTATTAAGCGGATTACATCAGTTTTTGATGGCAGGACCCTGCAAGTCGTGGCAAATGCACCTTGTCGCGCTTCGTCCAGCTCTCTTGAACGCTGTTGCTCCCCTTCTCATTCCTAGACAACACAAATATTATAATTGAGTGTGGTACTATGTTATGTTGTAAGTACATGGAGTATATAGATGTATGTGCGCAATAATACTAAATCTAACAGAGGTTCCCTTCCTATTCACTTCTATCTATGTCTTCATCTTCGTCTTCTTCGTCTTCACCACCACAGAAATCCTCAACTATTGGAATATCCGTTTCCTCATCCTTCTCAGTCTCTAGCACGAGGCACATATCATCTTCTATCTCCATCAAGAGAATTTGATGTCGTTCAAATGCCTCTTCCAGGGCCTTCTGCTTGTCCTCCTTCCATGGAATGTGGCTTTTCAGTGGAATCTTGGTGTCCTTCCAAATCTTTCGAAGAACATCCAGTTGCTCGTCTAGCTTCTTGATGGTCATTCCCTGTTTTCGGACCTCATCCACGGTGTCAATCAGAGGCACTGATGTCAAATGATCCAGGACTTCTTTTGCTCGTCGCTCCTTCTCTGCAGCCTTCTCTCTCTTCATCGCGGTGAACTTCACATCGAATTCCTTCTGCTCCAGCTTTCTCTTCTTTTCTAGTCCGCTAGCATCCAACATCCGTGCCGCTTTCATGACATATTTGTGATCCTCTGAGTGAAAGAGACGATCCATGAATCTCCGAGTCTCATTATGGCCGAACATCACCAACGCGTTGTATTGATGTAATGTTGTTCTCGGTTTCCGTCGCATGTACACACGATATGACCCGAGTGCACCTTCGTTCACATCATTTGTTGCCGGCATCCAAGCTGCATCTCGTTCTTCCTCTGTTGCCTCGTCAATCAACCCTCCAGGTGCATACTCTGAGCTGAATCGAATCCATGTCGTGAGTGCTCCTTCAAAGAACTTGATGAGCATGGTCTTCACATCTTGCAGCTTTGGCACAAGGTCGTGGCATGCTTTAACCACCTCTGGCCGCTCCCATGGCTTCCCATCGAACGATGCATCAACGTAAAACTCATCAGAGTCTGAAACCAAGAGCAACTCAGGATCGTCGATGATTTTCTGGCAGTGGTCACGTATATCTGTATGTAATGGTCCCAGCTCCAGTGCATTCAGCTCTTCCACGCCAGGACCTCGGACCATCCGCATGTATGGGTGAGTAACTGACTGTTGATAGAGGGCCATAACAACGAGTTCCATAAGTGTTGAAGTATCTTTCAGTCCTTTATATATGTTGAGCTCCAAATTTGTGAAGCTTGATGTCCCTTTCTTGTAACGAATTATCTCCAGGATGTCGAGATGATCTAGGAGATGGACAATCAACTCGCCAGCAGCCTCTCCATGACTTCCGAACCGCGTCGCGCTGGTTTGGGGAAAGCCGGAAAAATTGTGCCCATGCTTCGACCGCATGTGTGAGAGGTAGATGTCACCCTGGCCCTTTTTGTCGTCCTTATTATTGAATATAGCACCAGCAAGCGCAGCAAGCTTTGCACCACCAAAGGTAGATGTCTCAAGAGCAGCAATTTCAGCATCGGTTATAGGTGCATCTCCTTTCTCCAGAGTGACGACTTTGCGAATAGCGGCAGCATTGTACTTGTTCGCAAGAATGATTGGGGGGGTAAGTCCGAGCTCTTTCCAAGCGGCCATCATTGCCATATTTCCACCCTTGAAACTGTTCTGATCCTTGTGCATACAGCAACCAGACCATAGAAACACAGCAAGTGCTCGTTTTTCAACTGCTGGAAGGCTGTCGAATGCCTCCTTGCCCAAACTTGTGACCATACTGTTCACCGTTGCAAGATCCAGAATAGCCCGTTCCTCTGCAGGTAAGTTGTTCCATGCCTCCACCCCTCCAGCGTCATTAATCTTCTTATGGTTCCATTCCTGAAGAACTCCCAAGACTTCCGAAAAATTCTTCTCATGAAGCGCTTCTTCTCCGAGATCTTGAGTAATTGTTTCCTTCTTCCACTCCCCCATGTAAGCAGCTGTTTTCTTCTCATTGGCAGCATGATCACCGTTCATCCCACATAACTTTTGCGCAAACATCCCCAAATTGAGCTGTTTCCCAGTTCTCCTCGCAAGTGAGCTCTGCATAAATGTGCCAATGAGCTCTTTGTACGTGTGCAGCCAGATGGCTTTTGATGTTTCGCTGGAATGATCAACGGTAGAAGCTAATCCCGCAAATCGAATCTTCGGCTTGGACATCATGGTAGGTGGTGCTGTGTCCGTGTTTCCGGTGCTCTGATGATAATGGGGAACCTTTAGAGCGAAATGATGGCTTTCAAAGTTGATTTTCCGATGTGAAGTGCTATCCGCACTTTGAGTAAAACCTACTGGAATATTAGACCTTTCGGAGTCAAGATACCTATCTAGTACTCACTTCTTGTTGCTGACATCTCATATCCAAGCTGCATTTTCGCTGCAACTAATCCTTCCAGAATTGCGCGTGAGACAGTCCTTCGACTCATCTCCGCTACATACTGGATCCCAAATATCTTCCCTGCCTCTCGGATCATTGCGCCAACCTTCGCCTGTGAGCAGCCGCTCCGAACAAGTATTCTAGCTAGGGCCCGTGCCTCTGGGCCATAGGTTCCCTTCGCACACAGTTTATCTTTCCTGGCGAGCGCTTTTTCAACCTTTTCCATTGCCCGTTTCCTGATCATTGGTGCCTGGAAGCACTTTGCCTTCAAAGCTTGGTTCTCCCGTCGATATTTTCCTAAGAGCTTGTCTTTCTTTTCGCCTACAATGGTGAGGTCATCATTCTTCCGCTGCTCCACTTCCAGCTCGATCTTGACACATGTTTTCTCCCTTTGAAGACCAAGAACTGCTTTCCGTTGCATCTCCAGACTCTGTGAGGTGCTTGTGATGTGCTCTTGAAGAGTATGTGCTGCGTGGATCCTTTCCCGTTCCAGTAGTTCTGCTGTTGTGATTTTGTCATCTTGGGCCTGCTCCTCATGGTTGAGTATCCGCATTGTAAGGCCCTCTCCCTTCTTCACTAGTGTATCAATATTCTTCCGAAGTCGCCCAGTCTTCTTCCTCTCATTACGGAACTCCTTTTCATAATGATTTGCGCGCACAAGAAGTGATTGGGCATGTGAATTTGGTGTTGCGGAGGGAGTAGGGCTAGATATAGATGGTGAAATGTTTTCCTTTGTATGATTTATCTGACACGCATCTTCCCAGTGTGCTTCCTGAGCAGCAGAGCGGCGCTTCTTGAGGGTTATACGTCCCATTAGTCCAAAAGCCAGTTATTATTGGGTTTATTGGGATCTAACAATTTGTAAGCCAACAGATAGTTCTCATGATTGATATATGGTACTTCTCAATGCAGAGAAACATGCAGATTGTCCTTATATTATCCATTTTCGGGTGGGTTAATGAGTCTGCAATGCGTCGCGTCACAGGGTGTCACGCGTCCGTGACACATCAGCCTGTCATCCTCGAGGTGCATATTGCCGGCCACCTGCCCACTTTGGTGTCTCCTTTTGGTGGGGCCAAATTCTTCTCCGAGCTCAATCATGAATTTGTTGCAAGGATATGAGTACTGGTTGATTTCTTACCTTTGCTTTGTCTCCTAAAATTTTATTGCGTGAACAGAATAAAAAATCCTTGCAACATCTTCAAGATTGAGTCCTTAAACACAGTTTTGGCCTTCTACCTTGAGCATTCTGGGGCCGGAATGTATTAAAAAATGCACCGCCGCGTTTTATTACAGTAGGCTACTATTTAAAGTAATTGACTCGGGATCAATCAACAAAGCCAAACATATGCGCCTTCAGTGACAATTGCCCATCACCACTTAAAAAGATTTTCAATAATGTCACATGACATGACCAAAGTGTGCATGCTAACCACTATACCATACTGGCATTATATATTCATGTAATCATCTCCCTATATGGCCTCCCTCTCTTATATTTATAATATCCCAATTGGGCCCTCCCTTTGGTGCGCTTTTTTTTCCTTATTGGGCTGGTCAAATCAGCCCATCAAATGCGCTCAAAAGCGGCTGTGCCCTGCCATTGATGGCATCAATATCAGGCCATTTTCGGTCAAAATTCGCATTTTGGCTCATTTGGGGCTTCCTCAGGCTACTGGGTGGGTCAGGGGATGATACTAGTATATGCCTAAACATAAATAGCATAAAAGCGAACCCTCTGGTGAGGTATGAGGGCCCTGGGCAGGGTGTAAAAAGAGTAAAATAATGAAAAATAGCGGAAAATCGCATAAAAATCGTGTTTCGGGGGTGCTACGTGCATCGGATCGCTTCGAAAACTTGACCAGTGAATTCCCTGGCCTTGAATACCCCTAAACGACTCCTCTACAGTACATGTGGCGCATTTTATGCCTAGAGATAATCGAGAAAATTGGCTTTCTATGGTGCTGCGTGCATTGGATCGCTTCGGAGATGTTACCAATCGATTTCTACACTATGAAAACCCTAGAATACGTCTTCATATGCTATATATGGCCACCGGAATGCGATGAAAAATAGGGGATTGGGGGGTACATACAGTATATTTTGATTTCTAGCCATCGCGCCGGTCTGGGGACATCACCAATCGATTCCTTGACCTTTAAAACCCCCAAACGACTCTTGGTTTCATATATGGGGCCTCAGTATCGATGATAATAATGATATTACAGTTTAGAAGGAGCACATATGGAAACTCGCATTTCTGGGCCTCGGAAAATTTCGGAGTTTTTACCAGTGGATTCCTTGACCTTAAAAACCCCCAGAACACCTCAGGAGCACATTACAAACCTCCATAATTCATGGTTAAAAGGGGTGATAGTGAAAATCTCCGAAATACCATATACCTCGTGTTTCTGGATGTTTGGGGAAACGCTTTTTGTACCCAATTTACGATATACATTGTATAATAGTGGTTACAAAAGATCAGGATGATCCGAAATGTATTGGCAGAGATATAAGCAGATCTTTCTGAAAATGTGGAGGAGCATCCCCCAGATTTCAATGTTCTGGTCATCCTATGGCCTGGGGACTATCAGATTCAGATTCCTGGACCCAAAAAATAGTAGGATCACCAATCATCCATGGGGTTCATGTGTCAAAACTCCGAAGTAATGAGTGTGCTCCCACTTTTGCACAAAGATACACTGGTGTGCATGGATAATGCACTAGTAAAAATGACCCCCATGGATGATTGGTGATCCTACTATTTTTTGGGTCCAGGAATCTGAATCTGATAGTCCCCAGGCCATAGGATGACCAGAACATTGAAATCTGGGGGATGCTCCTCCACATTTTCAGAAAGATCTGCTTATATCTCTGCCAATACATTTCGGATCATCCTGATCTTTTGTAACCACTATTATACAATGTATATCGTAAATTGGGTACAAAAAGCGTTTCCCCAAACATCCAGAAACACGAGGTATATGGTATTTCGGAGATTTTCACTATCACCCCTTTTAACCATGAATTATGGAGGTTTGTAATGTGCTCCTGAGGTGTTCTGGGGGTTTTTAAGGTCAAGGAATCCACTGGTAAAAACTCCGAAATTTTCCGAGGCCCAGAAATGCGAGTTTCCATATGTGCTCCTTCTAAACTGTAATATCATTATTATCATCGATACTGAGGCCCCATATATGAAACCAAGAGTCGTTTGGGGGTTTTAAAGGTCAAGGAATCGATTGGTGATGTCCCCAGACCGGCGCGATGGCTAGAAATCAAAATATACTGTATGTACCCCCCAATCCCCTATTTTTCATCGCATTCCGGTGGCCATATATAGCATATGAAGACGTATTCTAGGGTTTTCATAGTGTAGAAATCGATTGGTAACATCTCCGAAGCGATCCAATGCACGCAGCACCATAGAAAGCCAATTTTCTCGATTATCTCTAGGCATAAAATGCGCCACATGTACTGTAGAGGAGTCGTTTAGGGGTATTCAAGGCCAGGGAATTCACTGGTCAAGTTTTCGAAGCGATCCGATGCACGTAGCACCCCCGAAACACGATTTTTATGCGATTTTCCGCTATTTTTCATTATTTTACTCTTTTTACACCCTGCCCAGGGCCCTCATACCTCACCAGAGGGTTCGCTTTTATGCTATTTATGTTTAGGCATATACTAGTATCATCCCCTGACCCACCCAGTAGCCTGAGGAAGCCCCAAATGAGCCAAAATGCGAATTTTGACCGAAAATGGCCTGATATTGATGCCATCAATGGCAGGGCACAGCCGCTTTTGAGCGCATTTGATGGGCTGATTTGACCAGCCCAATAAGGAAAAAAAAGCGCACCAAAGGGAGGGCCCAATTGGGATATTATAAATATAAGAGAGGGAGGCCATATAGGGAGATGATTACATGAATATATAATGCCAGTATGGTATAGTGGTTAGCATGCACACTTTGGTCATGTCATGTGACATTATTGAAAATCTTTTTAAGGTCCTGGGTTCAATTCCCGGAGCTGCCGGATTTTCTGGTGATCATATGATTTGATCCGGGTTTCTGTGCTGACTAATATGCCATGCAGTACTGCGAAATTACCCTATATAGGCTGGTCTGTCCACTGACACTCTGGATGCATGAATTAAATCTGTCAACTGACACTAATTCATGTATCAAGGTAGTAGCCATAGGTGGTTCATCATTCATTGAAAGGTGGTGGGTGAGTTGGTGAGCCTGAAGAACATGACGGTTGGCTCAAAGAGCCCTCGGTTTGTATGGAAAGTGGCCTTTTCCTCGTCGCCCTTCTTGATCCTGACGTTGTTGTATCCCCAACGAATGTCGAGCTTGGTGAAGTACTTTGCTCTCTGCAGTTTGTCGATAAGTTCTGAGATAAGCGGGAGCGGGTAACGGTTCTTGATTGTCATCTCGTTCAGTTTGCGATAGTCCTGAATGGGATGCAACGAGCTGTCCTTCTTCTTGACGAAGAAGAAGGGAGAGGCGAACGGGGATTTGGATTCTCTGATCCGCCCCAATTCCAGGTTCTCGTCGAGGAACTTGTCGAGTTGTTCCTGTTCGTTTCGGTTCAGCAGATAGACTTTGCAGTCCAGCGTAGACTTGGCATTGGGGACAAGTTCGATAGCGTGGTCCCAGAGCTTTCGGGCGGGGAGTTCGTCGAAGTTCTCCTTGGAGAACAGGTCGTGGAAGGAGCAGTAGTCGGGAGGTACCATCTCCTCGAAGGTCTTCGTGTGTTTCTCTGCATTAGCAGCAGCGGCGAGATCATTGGCGTGATGTACGGCACGTATCTCGGCTTCTTGTTCCATGTTGATGGCTAGAATTGTGTCACCGTCTTCGAGCTCCTCATCCCAGCGATCATCGGGATCAGCGTTGGGAAGTGGGAATGGGTTTGTGACGCACTGACAGCGTCCAAAGATGACTGTGCCTGTGTTCCAGTTGATAACTGGGTTATGGCGCTTCAACCAGTCGTGGCCAAGGTAGAGATCCCTTGTGCCGAGGTCGGTGACTGCGAAATCGATTCGCTCGCTGTGGTTTCCGATGTTCATTCAGAACTCCACAAATTTGGTGATGTCGCCCACCTTGTTGCGGGTACCGTCAGTGTTGTATACAGCAATAGGGACGGCGGCTTTCTTGGTGTCTAGCTCATGCTTCTGCACAAAGGCTCGGTTGATCGCGCTGCTAGTGCAGCCACTGTCGAGGAGCCCTCTGGTCTGGAGAACTTGTTGACCGGTACAGGGGATCAGTTGCACATCGAGCATGAAGTCCCTGTCATTGCTCTGCCTGCGACTGTTATGGACGTGCCAAATAGAGTAAGATAGATCGCACAAGCGGAGGTCCGCGGAGTGCGTGGGCTTTGGCGAAGCTATTAGCAACGTCACCCTTGAGCCGAAGCCCTTAAGTTGATTAGCGGAGCGGAGTCCGCGGAGAACGTGGAGTGGAGTAGAGAGTAAGAGATAGTCCAACGGGGCGGAAGCCGTGGACTTGAGAGCGATAGAATAGACTTTAGAGTCAGAGAGAGATTTGGCTAAACCAAGTTGATATTCGAACTGAGTATCTACAAGTACTTGTACAGTATATATATGAGTAGGTAAATCCGAGGAGGTCTATTCGCTACCGGATTCGGGTTCTAGAATTAATATATGAATTAGCGAAATGAAATGATAAATGAAATATCAAATGGAGCAGAGTAATGGTAAGCGGCCAGAGGCCGCGGAGTCCAATAGTGAAAATTGCTTGAGTTAGGATTTGAAGTTGGAATGGTGTGAGGTGGAGGCCGGCGGCATGCGTGTAACAGCGACGTAGGTAGCGAGGCGGTTCGCGGAGCTCGTAGAGTTGCTCCTGGGCTGTCTCTCCTCCTTTGCATATCTGCTCGAGGAGTTCAGTGGTAAGTTCGGGGACTCGGTTGCGATGAGTCCAAACGAAGAGCGCGGCGCGTGCAGCATTGTCATTTCTGGCTTTGCAAACGGCACGGAGTGTCCAGTCGACTTCAAAGGGTTTGCACCACCCTCTCGTTATGACTGGCATCGGGGAGGACCGAGCAGGTTCATCGCTCGTCGCCTCCTTTTGGACCACTGTCGGGATCCATTCCTTGGCGAGCCAGATTTGGAAGGCCGTGTCATCATCTTCGTCAGGTACTTCAACAATGGTTACTGAATGCCCCCTTTTCACTGCCTGGACGCTAGCAGCTTCCTGTCCTGTGGCAGTCTTCTTCATAGCCGTGGCGTTGGCATCACCGGCGGCCTTCAACAGGCGCTTTTGATATTCTTGTCTTGACATTCGACGGGGCATGCTGTGTCCAAGGGCCATAAGGGGAGGGTCGTTTGGGTAAACAACGGGTTGGGCTTGGACCGCGAACGTGGAATTACCAGTCTCCCCCTGTCCTCCCCATGACACACTCTCGGGAGCCACCATTGATGAGCCTCCAGGCTCTGTACGCTCAGAATTCACGGATTTATCCATCCATCACCCAATATCTTCAAAATGACTCCGTTACAATCCCCATATACTTCATATTACTGGCAACTCTCAATAATACCGCAGATTTTCACATTATATGCCACACACACACAGATACAATCCTAAAACCGTGACATCCATACTCCCTCAACGCTCCATATCCATCCCATCTCGTTACGCATCATAATTGCTGTGTTCCATCATGGTAAGGCACCTTCGATCGCAAATCATCTCAAAATAGAATTGCCGCATCACTTCTCATCGGCACAGTAACGCACCAATCAATCACTTAATGAAATGACGTGATTGCCGCGGCCACTCATCCATCCACGATATTTTGAGCACACGGCCACTACAGACCGCATTTTACTAAGGCTGTTACTTCGCCAAGACTTGGAGAAGACGTAGACCCAAGCATGCACCTCAGCACAAAAAGCCATACTGCACCAGTCTGCAGCTAAACAGCATACAACGATCCGCTCATCGCTCCAAGAAACCATATGGTCTTTGTCCATACACGGCAACGTCGACGAGTTGCTGTTACTTTAGAAGTCAAGAAACCATATGTTTGCTACGAAATCTACTAAGCCACGGCCTTACAGCCTGACTAAGTCGCGCATACTTACTCTATTTATAAAATCAGACTTGTAGTATAAAAACTAGCTAGAAAACATCGTTTAGCCTCAGTGAATGGACCAGTGAATGGACCACAGTTCTCGCGCAGTTGACCAGTTCCGGTATTAACAGTCAGCCACGGTTCACTCCAAGTTTCTATTGCCGCTTGCTTTCTCTTAACGTTGTTGGTTACGCTTCATACTGTGCCAATACACGAGTCTCACATCAATAACTTGCTTTTGTCTTTTAATGCCGCAACATCACTTCACTTTCACCACATAGGATTGTTTTATCGCTTTCATCTTCTACGTCGCCATCGTTTTCATTGTCCAGTTCAGCATAGGATCATATTGCCTCCGTGTAGGCTTGTTTCAGCATCGTTCTCCATAGGATCACCCTCGTCATCACCATCATTCAGAATTTCCGTACCTCTATTGCCGCAGTACCCCTCTCTTAGCCACAGTTACCGTGTTTTCCCCCAGTTTCTCTCAGTTCCAACGCAGTTTCCACACCTTAATTGCTGTTGTTTCAACTCTCTTTGCTAGGATTACCATCTAGAGCCGTTCACCAGATCATTTCTGCATTCTACAGACCATTTCTGCACTTTCTAGATCGTTTTCTTGTTTCCCTCGCGGCTTCTTGGTATTCAAGTCATACCAGATTCCGTTCCATCTCGTTTATCGAGACCCCTCCCGGCTTACAGCCAACGTCTATTAGTACTCATTGACCAAGAGTACTACTTCGCTGACTGAAAAGTCGCAGTGTATCTTGCATTATTGAAGAATTGACCGCACGGAGGTGCACCGAACCACTCGCACACACACGATTGCCTTGATTGCCGTGTTATCACGTTAATTACCCAATCTCGTTCCTGAGTTTTGGTGTTGCCATTGCCATGGAAGTCTAGGCTCATCACCGTCGATTTGGAAGGGGTACTCTTCATGATGGTTGCTCTCGCCATCGCTTCCTCGTCCTGGGAATTCCTTGCGGTTTTCTCCAGTGCACCATCCGGTTGAGGCTCAACGCTCGCCATTGTGATGGGTGACCCTTGGGTCGGAGCCGCTTGCTTGTCTTGTGACAAGACTTCACAGGGTGAGCTGAAGCCCGGTGAAGAGACTCTGTGTGCGCAGGCTAGAAATGCAACAGCGTCGAAGACACTGATCACACCCACACCCAACACTACACACACAAACTCTCAAAGTTCTTGGGGGGATATTATGCGATAGAAGCAGATTGAAGCAATACAACTAAACTCTCAGAATATACGATACACACGTATAGCGATAGCGCTCGTAGGGTATCTAGATCTCTCTAAGTCCAAAGGCTTTTATAACAAGAGGAGCGACCAAGGTCGCTGGGCCTCAAGGCAAGGTGTACTACAATACACAACACGTCGCCACACACCAACAAAACCCTCAATAAGCCTTGCACGACACACCCAGGTGACCACAAGCAACTTAAACACACCCTAAACATGACTCAAAGCTTGCACTCTAAGCAGAAACCCTTCACAACACGTCCACTCAAGCCACAGGATTTGAACCTACACGCTCCAGCTTCCAAACCGATCATAGACCCACAGGGTTTGAACCTATGCGATCCAGAGACACAATAACCAAATAAACCCCGTCCGCAAGCCAAAGGGTTTGAACCTCTGCCGCTTGCGGAAATGAGAACCCTCAAGCGTGTACTAATCAGACCACAGGGTTTGAACCTCTGCCGCCTGTAGTACCGTGCGTCACAAAGAAAGCCTCAAGCGCAAACACTAAACAGACCAAAGGGTTTGAACCTCTGCCACCTGTAGTATCCCGCGCTATCAATAAACGCCGTCCACAAGCCAAAGGGTTTGAACCTCTGCCACCTGTAGCACCTCACGTCACAAGAAAACCTCAAAACTCAAGAGCGCGTCTGCAATGACACAAATCTCTTATTCTCAGGTTAGAGCGCAAGTCAACCAATCACTCAAACAGTACACAAGTGCCGCTTTCGCTTTCTACGCCTCATGCGATACTCAAGTCACTCAATATGTTATCAATAAAAGGTCTATTCTCTCGCTCGAAGTTACAAACTACTCCTGAAGCTAGAGCATCAAGCTGAGGGCTTGCGCGCGACTACAATGGGGGTCCGAAACTTTTATTCTACAATTTACACTGTGCTATTTATCTAGTCTACGTCCTACAAATTAGTACAACCATATATAGTATTATTTGGGTTGCGGAACTCCATTTCCTGGGTCCCACGCATGTTGTTGTCATCACACCATAGCTTGGTGGTTACTCAGAGCTCCATCCTGGGGCCAGACTCTTGGTTTCTCCGTGACTCGAAGTCAGTTAGCAGTGCTCTGCACGCGTATGGATGTTACTTGGTATATCCTCGGAGCTGCAGCATTCCGCGCAGCTCACGTATCTCAGAATAATGTCTTCTAGTAATTTCTATGGTAGCTAGACCAACCAGCTCCTTGTCTATGTCTCGTGCGCTTCGGCTGAAGCCAGAAACCTCGGATTTAATTGCATTCTGACATTCTAAAGTCTAGAGCGGCATCTGCCAGTACGGCAGTGCCTTGTGCATCATAGATCAATGTTGCATGAAGTTTTAATTATCTCACAAGCTTCTTCTGTTCTATTCTTAGTGCGCGTAGTGTATGCACTGTCAGCGCACTCAGTGTCGAGTACTAGGACTTTAGACATAGTGTGACCTATATAGTATCACTCTCAAGTTAAGCCATGCGCTCCACCCAGCGTCACTCAAGGCATCTCATTGCCTGCACCTTAAATACTGCGCTCTAGCCATTGCTTCTCTGCATTGGTAACTTATTCTTGTAAAATGTATGTATTAATACATTTTGCAAAATTACATGCGTAAACGCTTGCAGAGCGCGTCACCGGTTCCCATGCCCAAGCCGAAGGGCTCAGTGTCGCTGTGGTAGGTGACTTTCCATGCGCTTTCGTCGGTTGGGTTTCCCCACGTAGACTACTTGCAACATGATTAGCGTCGGTCTGTCCAAGCTTTCACAAGGGACGTGTCGAGAGGCTCTCTGCCTCGTGCCCAGCGGGTTTGACCGCCTTTGCTTCTGCCCTGGCAGGCGATGCGTCGTTGCATCCTTTGAGGGACTTGTTGTTGTTGTTGCACTCTTCGACGCTGAGTGCTGCGTATCGGTTTTGCAATTCTAGAACTGGGGTGCTAGTCGTGCGGGAGACGTTAAAAGCAAGTGAAATCGGGGCAGGTATATTTGAATGCGTAGGTAGACAAGATGTAACTAAAAAAGGGTGAGACCATCCAGCGGAAGACAAGTGCGCACCAGTATGTAAGTCCTTGGCGATCGTAGGGGAATTGTACCCTAGACCGCCGCTGCTTTTCCCTCCTCCTTCACTTCTTCAATCTTGGACTCCGTCACCGGTTCGTTAGCAACTTGTACTGACCAGATATCTCGGAAGTCCTTCTTCTCTGGGCAATCTTTACTCATATGCCCCTTCTTGTGACATCTGAAACACAACCCCTGCGTGCGCATCTGCCTGATGTCCATTGGCACGCCTGCTCCTCTGAACATTGTCCCCAGCCTTGACAGCCATCGCCCTTGTGAGTCGCGGCCTCCAGAGGGGGCAGTACTGCTCGTCGGTTTGCCCGACGATGAACTTGTTGCACCACCTGCTTTGTTGTTGCTGGTGGCAGTAGTAGCGGTGGCCCCCTTGTAGGGCTGGCGATTGTTGCGGTGGTTGAGGTGCTGGTCGAAGGCATAGTTCTTCTGTCGCTCGTCGTACATGATGAGGATCCACGCCTTCCACTCAGGGTATGTCTGGGGGATGTTGCGGCCGATGTTGGCGATCATCGCGGTGTATGACTCGGGGAGTCCTCGACGGCAGGCGGCGACGAGAGTTCCTCGTTCCGACTCGTCGTTGCGACGCCCGGCCAGTTTAGCCTCTTTCTCGAGTTCATAGAAGAACTGAGAGGCGGGGTTCTTGCCCATGCGCACTTCGAACATCTTGCGCTCATGGACGATCTCGACGGCGGGGTTGCGGAATTGGGTGGTGAGGATGGAGACGAACTCCGGCCATGTGGGGTATCTGAACCTCGCATTGACCGGGTCGTCGTCGTTGTTGGCCCAGAACTCCGGGTGCTTGTATACCCACCACTCCTTGGTGGGTCCTTCAAAGTACGAGGCAGCGAATGGTACTGTCTGCGAGTCGAGCAGAAAGTAGGCAGAGAACGCCTCGAAGTAGGTGATACAGTCACCAATGAAGCACTCGATGTCATTGTGAGCGCCTCAGAACGGCTTTGGTGGTTGCATCAGGATGGGTTTGATGCCGAGGTAGGCGGCATCGGGGGGTGCTTGCCCAATGGGCTGTGGCATCGGGTGGGGGTGTCCTTTGCCGGGAGGGGGGCGTGGCACTGAGAATCGATCCTCCCATTCGTGGAGAGGACGTCGATGGTTTGGGACAAATGGTCGTCCACGGTCTGGCTTTTTTCCTTTATTGTCAGGATTGTTGACGGGGAATTGCCAGATTTTATCGTGCCCAATCATCTTGTCTCGGGCAGCCTCCAGTTGTTGCTGTAGGAGGTTGAATGCGTCGTGATTGACTTGCGACTGGTATCGGGCTTTTTCAAGCCGTTCTTTGTTGGTTTCTTTGGGAGGATCGTTTGATCCTCCCGCTTGTTCATTGTCAGAGGGGTCCTGACCGGCGAAGGGGTGTCTCCCGTACTGGGGAGGTCGGTACCCTTGAACGCGTTGAGGGTGGGGGGCGGGGTGTTGGTACTCCCAATTCGGGGAGTCGAGGAGTGGGAACGGGGCGTTGTAGAAATTGTTCTGGAAACAGGGGACAATTCTGTCTACCCCTTGGGCCCAGAGAGCGACATCGTCTAACTCCCCAGCCTTTCCATAGCCATAGGATTGGGCGGGTACATAGTCATCCATATCCTCGTCATAGACCTCGGCAGGGTAGTTGCCGAAGGTCTCTGGGTCGTAGTGGAACTGGTCGAAATCAGGCTGTTCCGTCCAGGTCGGGATGGTCTCCCTCTGCGAGAGCCAGTGCGAGTAAGTTGTCAACCAGTTCTCGCTGCTCGGCATCAGTGTGGGGGCGAAGGTCATGTAATGCGTCACTGGCGGAGGTTGCACGTTCTGTGCGATTTCAGTTGGCGAAAATGTGGGCCTCCAGGGCTGCATCTCTGCCATGTCGTGGGAGTGGTGTTGGGTAGGAGATAGCAAGGTAATAGGCCATCGGGACTCAGGTGTCAGGGGTTTCGAACGTGCTCCGCTGCTCAATATCGAGCCGTCGGAGCTCCCAGGCCTGTGAACGGTATGGCCCGAGGATGACTCGGTCGATTGCGGCGAGTTTGGGCCACTCGTAATCCCCTCCATATGTGTTGAGGGGGTCGTCATCCTCTCGTTCGGGGACGGGTTTGTTTCCTCCGGTATCTGAGGCATCGGAGTCACTATCCTCATCGGGATAGGGGCAGAGATGGGTGGGGGTTGCGACTCGGATGGGGCCGGCGCAGAGGACGAGGGGGGCGAGGGGAGGTTCTTGGTCGGGGGTGCCAATCCATATTGGACTGGTGTCGCGGGGATGGGAAAGAGGATCTTCGGGGATGAGACCGCGTACCTGGGTTTGGGAGTCCTCAGACCGGGGATGCTGGGGGGTCGGGGCGTGTATGGGGATTGGGAGGCGTACAGGGATTGGGGAAGGGGTATGGTACCGAGCCTGTAGGTGCCTCCCATAGTAAGCAGCCTCCTCGGTAGGATAGGCAGGGGGGGGGGGGTTCTTGGAACATTGCTTGGACCTGGGGTCGCGTTCCGGGGCAGGGACTCGTCTGAGGAGTTCCGGTGGTAGGTCATGCGTCTCGAGGTAGAGGGGTAGGTTGGTTGCGGGCCCACTCGTTCCATGAGTGGTCCGGGTTGGAGGTAGGGAAAGACATAGTGAGGGGGAAGTCTAGCAGGACGGGGAGGTCGGAGGGGACGGATGCGTAGGAGTCGGCGTAGTTGATCGGCATATGTTAATACGAAGAGAGAGACAAGAAGAGAGAGAAGGCAAGCTCCTCCAATGGCAGCGGTGACGGTGATGGTCAGGTCGTCGGGGTTCATGGGTCTTTCTGCTCATGGCTGGCAGTAGAGAGAAAGAGAGGAAGTCTCGAACTAATTGTTAGGCCTTGCCTAACACATGATCAATATAGAGATTGTGTAAGCTGAACTGCCTTTGTATTAGGGCGATCGTAAGGCTATGGCGACTCTTATGATGCTAAGGTGCTGAGTAGGTGAAGGTAGAGATAAACTTTAGTTCAAGACTGGGGATAATACATCGAGAACTAAGCTACTTATATACTGAAGTCCAAACGCTATATATAGATGTGGATACATGTCGAGTGTTCGGTCACTATGCAGTTAAACAATGAAAACAATGAGCTAGGCAAGCGACCATCATGAGCTGTAGCACAATACCTGAAGTCGTCCATTATTGTTATGATTTTTCTATTTTTTCTATTATTAGACATGATAAGATCTTATCTGGATCTTATCATATCTAATCTCGACGCTTATCCAAGCAACCACGGTCATACACCCACCAACACCGAACCCCGAAGCGCTTCATCACGCATTGACGCACAAACTCCACAAAGACGAGACTATGCTCCAACTTCTGTCGCCTTACTCCCCGGAGCTCCGTTATCAAAGGACAGTTACAATAATAGCACGTACAGAAACAGTATATAAGTAGTGTAGCTCTCGCTGTATATTCCCCAGCTTCGAGCTAAAGTTTCAATACACCAAACTTACTCTTCGACTCACTCCTCTGCCCAGACTTTGCGTTTGATCTTTGATTCTCGGTTATCAGATACTTTGACACTCAAGTGGTGACTGTACGAACGCGATACAGCCACTTGTTTAGTCTTGTTTGATATACCGGAGTTCGGGTCTAACAATTAGCTCGAAGCTTCATACATTCCCTTTCCTTTCAAACGCTCATACGTTGAATCAAACCGAATGCAAATCTCCACCGACTTCTCCACCAACACTCTTGTCGCTATAGCCGTTACCGCGCTTAGCCTCACCTGTGTCTTCACCACCCTCATCCTCCTCAAAACGTACGGACACGAGATCAAGACACTCCCTCGCCGACTCGTTAACTACGTCCGCCACCTCATCTTCCCCACCTACATCGAACGCCCAGGAGGCGCCTTTGTCCCAAACCCTCGCCTCTACCCCGTCAGAACCCACTCCACTACCCCCTACCACTATGTCGCAGACGCTTTCAGGGAGTGGGAAGGACCAATCACCTTCCCCCCACTCTTCGAATCTCAGTCTACAGGACTATCCACCTCTACCAACGAGCAAGACGTCGGACAAGAAGGGGGAAGGGTCCTCTACGAAGAGTACGAAACGATCCCTACGATCTCGGATCCCGTTCTTCCAGAGGAAGAAGTCCAGTACGTCGCTACCCCACGTCTCTCCATCACCATCCCCTCCAGCCCCGAGTTCCCCTTCCGAGAACCCGGAATCCCTATCGTCATCCGTTCAGACACTCCAACCGACGACAGCTACGTTCCACACTCCCCCACAACATCCGAAATCATCATCTGGAACAACAATCAGCGAAACGTCCGAGAACGCACCCCGACCCCCCATCCCTACACCAGAGCCTGGTCTCCCAACTCCAGTGACTTCCCAGGAGACTCAGGAAACCGTTCAGCCACTCCCCAGCCCGCTTCCGACCTACGACGAGCTGCTACAGCAAATCGAGACGCTGCGGCAAGAGAAGAACTGGCGCGACTCATCTCGCAGAACAATGAAATCGAACGAACCATCACCCGCGACAGAACCGCTACCCAGTTCTACGAGCGCGCAAGTCGCCCACAACTGGAGAATGAAACAACCACCCAGTATTGGCAGCGACAGGCTGCCACCCCCGCCGAAACAAGTGCCATCAACGAGATCGAAGAGGAGACCTACCGACAGCGTCCTCGCCCCATCACTCCAATCTGGCTCCACCGATACAGGGAGTATCGCTCCCACCAGATGGAGCGGGGGCTCCCTGGAGTCTCTATCGCTACTTGGATGGAATACCGAGCCCGCGCAGGAGACCGCGACCCCCGAAGAGCTGGGACGCGAGTACAGGAGTATATGGCGTTCCAAGCGAGCGCTTATACCAACGGAAGCGATCTGGACGCATTCGGAGGCAGGTCAGGCATGGATGCGAGCGGATCCAGCTGAACGGGAGGACATACTTAATTATAGCGCAGATGTACAGGCTGTATCCTTATTTAATGAACGACACCCTTTCACCCCGTACAGAACCCCCGCTCCATACCAATCTAGATTCACCAAAGAACCCCCCCTCATCATATCCCACCAACCAAGACGCCGACGACATCCCACCTCACCTCAGATCCATCACCGGACCAATTATATGTACTCCGGCCCAGGCCGAGTACAAGCCGGATCAGGAGGAGACGGGGCTGGAGGATCCGGCAAACCCGACATCGACATCATTGACGACAAACCAGATGATGGATGGGGAGGAGGAAACGAAGGAAAGAAACCGGAGAAGCCATCCGAGCCATGGACGCCGGGCACTGGTTTCTTCAAAGGCGAAAAACCGCCTGACCCAAAGGACCCCTTTAGCGACTCAGTCGCCAAAGACAAAGAACGATGGTCTCTCCCAGGAGCCCCTGACAAATTCGACCCCGACACCGAACCCCCAAACCCTGTAGGCGCAATGGGGGACGACGCACCATGGATTGGGTGCAAACCCGATCTTATCCGAAAACCAGAACCCTTCCGCGGAGACGCCGACGACATAGACAGGTTCATCACGGATTGCCAAATGTACTTTCAAGTACACAGCGCCTACATGTGGCTCGATTCATATCGAGTAGCCTTTGCATCCTCTCACTTCGAAGGAAGGGCCAAAGACTGGTGGACCCTGCAACTAGAAGACCTCTACAGTACCAGTCGAGGAAAATATCGATTCCCCTCCTGGTACGCCTTCAAAGGAGCCATCGCGACCAAGTTCAGTGACCCTGGCGTTGAAGAGAAACATAAAGTCGCTATGTACGCTCTCCGCATGACTGGAACCATGACCGCCACCGAGTATCTTCAGGAACTCGAAAAGCTAGCCAAGAAGGCCAAGCTACGGCATGACACCGATGACCGCGGCCACATGGTCACAGCACTACGACAAGGAGTCCCCGCCTCATACACCAACATGATCGCCAATATCGGGACTAATATCCCGGTAGGATATGAGCAGTGGGGAAAGCGGATCATCATAATGAACGAGGAAAGACAAAGGAAAGCGGCGCTTGACCTCGTTGGCAGAATGTACCAACCCCGACCACCTCCACCACAGCAGAACGCCGGAACGCCCAAGGGGGCATCCGGCGCGACAACTTCCTCGACACCCAAAAAGACTACCACTGGGATTACCTATGGCGGAAGGGGACAGCCGATGGATATCGACGCCATCAAGAGCGGCAACTGCTTCCGCTGTGGGGAGAAGGGACACATTAGCAAGAATTGCCCGCTGCAGTCATGGAGCAAAGGAAAGAAGCAGGAGGTCAGAGCCTCGACGACCGAGCCCTCAACAGGTTCCAAGATCGAAGAGGTAAAAGACGCCGCCGGGAAGTAAGTGATTCTACTTACTCGGCGGGGGGAGATCTGGTACGCATTCCGGTCATAGTGGATGGACTAATACTTTACATGTAGTTAATGTATCGCACCCGCCGCATTCAATACTATTCGCTGAAAGGAATTCAAACCAGACTCGCAAGGAATCACACAATAGGTACGCCATACTAACCACAGATGACGATACCCATCTCTCAAGTGTCTCAATCGACGAGGCTCCAAGAGGGCAGAGAGCCCCAAAACCAAGAACCCAGCGCTTCGCAACTTTGGAGCAAAGCGTCACACGAGTAGTCTACGCGGGGAAACCCAACCGACGAAAGTGCTTGACGAAAAGTCACCCACCATCGTGACATCCATCGACACTGCGAGCTTGCCCCGCAGGACTGATGGAGCGTGCTACGGATTGGAAGGCGTTCCCTTACCAGTCCCCCACGAAGTCTCTTCCAACGAGCAAGCGGCTCCGACTGAAAGGTCACCCATCGCAACGATCGACGTTGAGTTTCGATCGGATGGTGCGCAGGAGAATACCGCAAGGAATTCCATGGACACAAAGACCATACCTGGAAGGAGGGAAGTCGCTAGCGCCCAGGCGATAAAAAGGGGGCATTCGGTAGTTATGATCGAAGTACCTGATCAAGATGACGATACCTCATTTATACTACAGCAGAACAAGGTTACTGCAACCGATGCAGGCGCATGCGGGCCATCCCCGAAGCGAAAAAGTCCTCTTATGGAAAAAGAGGCAGAACGCCCTATTGGCAACGATACTTCGGTATCCAAGGGTCGGGAGGCTGCGAAGCACGCGCCCCCGACGGCAGCACCTCACGAATGGTTGAAACCCTTCGAAGCCGAATGGACTTGGAGGGCTATCAAAGACGCGAAAGATGAGTCCAGCGCTCGAACCATATTGCTCAACTGGATTCATAAGACCAGAGCGGAGGAAGTCGTCGACAACCTCCTCGAAGGTCTTCGTTCATCAGAACGTTTTCGCGCCCTCGAATGGCTAGACGAACTTCGTAAACCCAAACGATACTTCATTCGTGCACAAACTCCCCACAAAGCCTCCTTATTCCCGTCGTACTCAAGACAATTGAACAACCAATAACTATTCAAGCCAAAGCGCTCCTTGATAGCGGCTGCACCGGGAGTTCCATTCATCGCAACTTCGTCGAAAAATATGGAATTCCAGTCCAAAAAACGGCCAGCCCTATTTCCGTTTACAATGCAGATGGATCTCGTAACAAAGCGGGAGAAATCACGACGTACGCCGAACTCCGTCTCGAAATCGGGGGCATAGTGAAAGAATTGACCTCGCCGTTACCGACCTCGGCTCGAAGGAAATCTTTCTCGGGCATGATTGGCTAGTACGCCACAACCCGAGCATCAATTGGGCAACTGGAAGTGTAACTTTTACCCGTTGCCAATGTGCGGGAAACCGCTTCGTACTCCCTGATGCAGATCCAGACGATGAATGGGAACTTGAAGAAGGCGAGACCATACTAGCCGTCGACTTTGAAGAAGCCATTGAAATACGTGCCATACATAAAGCCAATGAACTTGCTGCCAAAGCCAATAAAGGAAAAGAAGAAAAGACCTTTGAACAAATGGTCCCGAACCATACCGCGACTTTAAAGATCTATTCACAAAAGAAAACTTCGATGACCTTCCCCTTCGTAAACCATGGGACCATGCAATAGAACTCATTCCTAACGCAAAAAACACGCTAGATTGCAAGGTCTACCCCTTGAACCCTATCGAGCAAAAGGAGCTCGATAAGTTCCTTGACGAAAACCTTGCTTCGGGACGCATTAAACCATCCAAATCCCCCATGGCCTCTCCATTCTTCTTTGTAAAAAAGAAGGATGGAACTCTACGTCCCGTCCAGGACTATCGCAAGCTCAACGAAATGACGATAAAAAACCGATATCCTCTGCCGCTCATTTCCGAACTAATGGACAAACTTGGAAGCGCTAAATACTTCACCAAGCTCGACGTACGCTGGGGATATAACAATGTACGCATCAAAAAGGATGATGAATGGAAAGCCGCATTCAGAACAAACCGCGGCCTCTTCGAACCCACGGTTATGTTTTTCGGGCTCACCAATTCGCCTGCCACGTTCCAATGGATGATGAACGACATCTTCAAAGAACTCATTGCAACCGGCAAGGTTACTGTATACCTTGACGACATCCTGATCTTTTCGAAGACTCTAGAAGAGCATCGAAAGATCACTCGCCGTGTACTAGAGTTATTAAGGAAACATAAATTATTCCTGAAAGCCGAAAAGTGCGAGTTCGAGGTACTAGAAACTGAGTACCTCGGGGTAATAATCAGCGAAGGCTCCATACGCATGGACCCTGTGAAACTTGCAGGAATCGCAGAATGGCCAGTCCCCACCAAGAAAAAAGAACTTCAGTCATTTTTGGGCTTTGCCAATTTCTACCGACGCTTCATAAAAGGCTACAGTGATATAGTACGCCCAATGACGCGCCTCACTGGCAAAGAAGTTTGGACTTGGGGAACGGCTCAACAACTCGCGTTCCAACAATTGAAGAACCGGTTCGCAATCGACGTCATTCTTCGCATTCCAACAGAAAAAGGGCAATTCCGTGTAGAAGCAGATGCAAGTGAAGGCGCAATCGGCGCCGTATTATCCCAAGAGCAGGACGGAAAATGGAGGCCCGTAGCATTTCTATCAAAGGCCTTAACAATCACTGAGCGCAATTACGAGATATACGACAAAGAACTACTTGCGATTATGCTCGCCCTAGACGAATGGCGACACTACCTCATGGGCGCCGCTGTAGATTTCGAGATCTGGACAGATCATCAGAATCTACAATATTTCCGCAAACCTCAGAAACTCAATCGCCGCCAAGCACGATGGGTAACTGAACTCGCAGAATATCATTTCACTCTTCATCATAAGCCAGGCGCCTCCAATAAAAAGGCAGACCTCCTTAGTAGAAGAGCTGACCATCCGCAAGGCCAAGACGACAATGATGAAATCACCGTCCTATCTCCCGAACATTTCCGAACCATGATCATGCCCACGACCAATGAAACTCATGAGCGCATCAAAAGCGCCACACGCTCTCATCAAAAGTGGGATCAAGGAATTGCAAATTCGCTCAATCATGAGAAAGGCATCAAGGAAAGGGATGGTCTCTTATATTACGACCAAAGGATCTACGTTCCCCGCGACACCGCCGCTCGAGGCGAAGTCATATCGCGTTGTCACGACCACATAACGGCGGGACACCCAGGCATTGAAAAAACAAAAGAATTAGTCCTTCGCGACTATTGGTGGCCTAAACTCAAGAAGGACGTAGAAACTTACGTCCGAGGATGCGAGACCTGCGCAAGAACCAAGGCCAGTACCCAAGCTCGACGAGCTCCGCTCCATCCAAACGAAATCCCGTCAGAGCCATGGACGCATATCTCAGTAGACATGATCACTGGCCTCGTCCCGTGCAAAGGGCTAGATGCCATACTAGTCATCGTAGACCGCTTTTCCAAAGCCATAATACCAATCGCTTGCAAAACAACGCTTTCATCCGAAGGATGGGCCAAAATCTTGCGCGACGAAGTCTATGCCAAATATGGAATGCCGGTGACAGTCATATCTGACAGAGGACCCCAATTTGTATCCAAGTTCTTACAAGACTTGTACAAAATGCTCGACATTAAAGGAAATGCGTCCACAGCCTATCACCCACAGACAGATGGACAGACAGAACGCGCCAATCAGGAAATTGAGAAGTATCTCAGGATCTTCATCAATGTCCGACAAACTGATTGGCCCGAATGGCTACCCTTGGCAGCATTCCAACACAACAATAGGATACACTCCGCCACCGGTAAAAGCCCATTCTTCGTCAACTTTGGAAGAAACCCACGTATTGCTCCTGACACTCACACTCATGCCGCGCTTCGCACACCAGCGTCGGAAGAATTCAAGGCCACGATGAAACTTATTCATAACGAGACAAAAGCCGCTCTCACTAAAGCGGCAGAACAAATGAAAACCCAATATGACAAAAAGAAGAAGGCCGCCATCACATACCAGCCTGGAGACAAAGTCTGGCTTGACACTACCAATCTCCATCTCGCTCGACCCAAGAAAAAGCTCGACGACAAACGCGTCGGACCCTTCACTATTCTAGAAAAGCGTGGCCTCTCAGCCTATAAGCTCAAGCTGCCGCTCGCCTGGAAAATCTACCCAGTCTTTAATGAAACCCTCCTAACGCCATATATAGCACCGACGTTCCAAAATCAACAGCAAGATCCACCACCTCCACCCGACATTATCAATGACGAACCTGAATACGAAGTAGAAGCCATCATAAACCATAAAACGCGTAAAGTGCGCGGTCAAAAGGACAAAGAAACAGGCAAATACACAACAAATATCGTCACCGACTATTTAGTCAAATGGAAGGGCTATGGGAGGGAGGAAGACAAGTGGACAAAGGAAAGCGAACTAGGCCACGCAGAAGAAGCCATCTCCGACTACCTTAAAACAATACAAGGAACAGTAACAGTCCAAGCTGTTGTCGCTAAAACGGACAACCTCGACGCGCCAATATTCATCCTAAACTCAAGAACAAAGGACGGCGACGTACAGTTCCAAGTACAACAAGGAACAGACTTTGTTACCACCGCCTGGTACTTCGAACACGAAATCCCCCATCTCAGCGAGCTAATCAAGGACTACTACTGGGCCAGTAGGGAGGAATTCGGAGAGGAATACGGGCCAATAGACGGGTACACATCGGAGGGAGAGGGGGGCTGAATATAAAGCAGTCGGGACGCCTGCCTTTAACAAGGGGGTAATGTTATGATTTTTCTATTTTTTCTATTATTAGACATGATAAGATCTTATCTGGATCTTATCATATCTAATCTCGACGCTTATCCAAGCAACCACGGTCATACACCCACCAACACCGAACCCCGAAGCGCTTCATCACGCATTGACGCACAAACTCCACAAAGACGAGACTATGCTCCAACTTCTGTCGCCTTACTCCCCGGAGCTCCGTTATCAAAGGACAGTTACAATAATAGCACGTACAGAAACAGTATATAAGTAGTGTAGCTCTCGCTGTATATTCCCCAGCTTCGAGCTAAAGTTTCAATACACCAAACTTACTCTTCGACTCACTCCTCTGCCCAGACTTTGCGTTTGATCTTTGATTCTCGGTTATCAGATACTTTGACACTCAAGTGGTGACTGTACGAACGCGATACAGCCACTTGTTTAGTCTTGTTTGATATACCGGAGTTCGGGTCTAACAATTATAGTCATGGAGACTGGTCCATCTGGGCCGGTTGATCCGAGATAATCGAGTAAGCGCCGTGATAAGATGAGATAAGATAGGCGCTGGCGAGATAAGATAAGAAAAATGGAAAAATCATAACATTGTCATTCTCGAGAATATCTCCTCAAGGCTTATGCACATGTTTCAATGCTTCACAGATTTTCTGCTTCCAATGTGATGAACAAAACTGGCAGGGCCAGAGTAACTCAAGTCCTCGACAATGCTCTTCCATATCCAGGTCCTTCGGTTATCTTGTGGAGATCCTTGGACATCGCTCGCACTGACTCTGAGAAAAATGCAGATGGTTCGTTCTTCCCAAAGAATTGGTGTCTAGTGTTGACGTAGTGATCTTAGCCAACGATAAGTTTCTAAGTCCCACACAGACTAGTGCATAAAGCATTTCCTTGCAGTTACCTTTATCTATTCTCTCTCATGAATCACTAACTTTATGGCTTGGTTGAAATCCCTGGCCCCAACAGGCTGCATGTAGGAAGCGACTGTGTTGCCGGACCGCCTCTGTGATAGCCTCAAACCAAAAAAAAAAAAAAGAATTGGCGCCTCTTTTTCTGGTCAGTTCTCTCTTCTATTCATACAATTCTACATCTCAACCAGGATGCAAGAGCAACGATGGATCTATCGTTCGATGATGCTAACTTTGATTTGTGTACTCTACCATAGGAAAGTTCCTTCCATCTGTAGTTGCAGCTCCTAGTCAATGTACGTGGGTTTTGGCACATCTTGCATCCTTCTCTAACTGTTGACTAGATGTTAACCGTTGTTGGAGTCCAAGTGTATGTCTCTTTCAATTAATTCTCCAATGATCGGAAAGACTCAATCGCCCCACTGTCAGAATATGGAAACATGAGTTTCTGTCAGTCACTGAAGATGGTCCTCCTAAACATACATCCTCGAGAGAGGTTTCTGACACAATGAAGAGCCTGGAGCTACAAATGTTGACAAAGATAGTGCGAACCTGCAGGAAAGATGACGATGAGCACTGTCAGAGCGGTGGGTTTATTGTTGTCTGCGAGGCCTTTGGCCTGTCCTCAAGTCCCATGTGCTTGCTTGCCACTCCAGGCCGATTTGGCACTTTGCCTCATTATTTGGCATACGGTAATCATATACCCTCTTAACAGAGCCACGATTGGTCCCTTGTATTCTTTCCGCAGTCTTTGATACCATCAACTATTCCCAGGAGAGGTGGTGACCGAAACCATGTGAATTCTACTTGAACAACTTGGCACGAACTCAGGTTGGTTCAATCATTGAAGGTGGAAGATCCGATGTTGTGGAGCCTTTGAGGGCCAGCTTGTGTTTGTCCCTGGGGAAAGACTGTCAACGGAGGGTTCTGGGTTAACACCAGGTAGAAGATAGCTCCGAAAGGCGTGTATCCACTGGGCCAATGCATTTCTTCAAAGTTCGCTTGAAAATGTGAATTGTTGACATGCTGAAGATTCATATGAGGTAGTCGTTTTGTGGTGCCTTCACATTTCACTAGGCCTCAGTGCACATTTTCCGGCAGCAATCCTTGAGCCTAGACATGACTATTTTACCCACCGATGCACCGGAACCACTGTCTCTGTCTCCGTCACTATGACCTGTTCACAGGCGTCAAATACCCAAGAATGGGATAATCGTAACTGGCCCACTCTAGCATAACTTTGCGTAAGTGGGATGAAAATCGAGATACATATTCAGATAGCGAACGGCAAGCTACAGGTTCAACTTGCTAAGCCTATATCTCTTTGTACCCAGATGGAATGCCAGATACCCTTTTACAAATTTTTCGTAACTGCTATGCACTTCTTCGTGTGGTGACAAGACACCAAGTATCCTCTCATGCGCCTGGATGCAACGTTTCACCACGTTGCAAAGAGTTTCACTCTTTAGCTCTCTGCAAGCTTCAGACAGAAGTGAAATGAGGTTGTGCATTTCATTTTCACACTCCTCCTTGTAGAAGGAGGTGATGTCGTTCATGAAGTTAATGACTTCCCTCAGCAGAGGAAGAGCTTGAACGTATAAGTTATATGGCAGGTCTTTGGGGAAGATGAACATGGTGTATGCTTCAGGGATTCCACTGAGCTCGCGAAGAAATATGGCGTATCTGTCAACTTTATGAGTCTATCAACTTTGATGAGTAAGTAAACCAACTGCAAGAGAAAGGTTACTCACCGGTTCAGATTTACTGTGTATCTCTAAAATCAATCTAGTGATAAACCTGAGGCCTGCTTGTACAATAAAATCAGCAGCGACTTTGCCAAAAAGCTGAGAGGTTTCTGCTAGGATGCTCGCAAAGTCGTCTAGCATCTTGGTGGGCTGTTTCTCCGAGGAAGCAAAGTGCTACGCAGAGGAAATAGATGTAATTCACTGGAAGTGTGATTACAGATAATGGTATTTACCTTAATAAAATCAGGAACACTGACGAGGGTGTCAGGGTCATCAGGATAGACATTGTCAAAGTATGTTGCTAACATGGTGAAGAAGACGATGTATACTTTGACGTTATCATCGGCGAGATGATGGTACGCCGAGGCAGCAATACTGAGCCCAACTGTTAGGTAAGGCTTGAGCACATCGAGGGCATATCCTCGACGTTCAGCCTCTTTGATACAAAGATCTTCGAGTGCAGCATCCTCGACGGATGGCAAATCGGTGGTGTCAAAGTAGTTCAAGAAAGATCACAATACGTCTTTGGTGGTCTGCTTTGGTGGAAGGTTTGGCAACCCAAGCACACATCCTAAGAGGAATTTTCAAACAAGAAATGCATTAGTGTGGATGAGAGCATGGTACAAGCAACCACCATACCAGCTAGATTCGACAGAGAAGAAGCCCAGTGTTGAAGCACTCAATGTTAAATAGCATGAAGGTCTACGAGTGAAGGAGCCATTGTCAGTACTTCGTCAGATGCGGTTTGCCTACACTTCGATGTAGGGTATTGATTTAGCGGGAATCTATATAAAGTTTTGTCTTCAATGTATACTCCCAGAAGTCACCAATGAGAATAGCACCCATTCAAAAATGGGCCTTCATACACATGCTCCATCATGATACTCAGCACCACCGCAATAGCTATTCCCCGGAGGTCAATAATTGCACAAACAAGGAAAATTATGATGGTGGAAATCAGAGGCTTGAAGTAACGACACAATTACGACGTTGTTTGTGCCAGCCCAACTCCCAATAGACGGACCACCGGTGATGTGCTCGGTAACGGCGAGTGACAAAAGACTAGTGGGCGGAAATGATCTCCAACTGGCACTAAACCTCTCACAACTCTACACTATCACCAATTGATTGAATTCGGGTGTTTCGAGTACAATAGAAGCACTCTGCAGACTCAATAATCAAGGGAAGTTGTTCAAAAGACGTTTTATTCGTTACTAGTGAGTTTTACAAGCATACTACTCGCACTCTTGGGGTGGGTAAGACACAATTGAATGAATGTGACTTGGTTTTGAGCTACTGCGCTCGCTGGGACTCCGACTGTTCGGACTATTGGCTCTCTTGGCCCTGTAATACTTCCTACAAGTGATCAACACTTGACTAGTTCGCACTCTTGGCTTACTAGTGGCACTCTTGGCCTAGAAACTGCTCCTTACAAGTGATAACACTTGACTAGTTCGCACTCTAGCTTACTAGTGGCACTCTTGGCCTAAGAATAATACTTTAACTTTGAGAAACTGCAAGAACTAACTTTGGAGCACTCTTGGCCTTTGCAGGACACAATGGTAGACTCAAAGGGACTTCAATTCACTCAATACTATAGGTAACTTAGTGACTAGTAGCCGCTTCGTTCGAGGTTAAGCACAAAAGCCTTTAATTGGGGGCACTAGATACTACTAGTCACTCGCAATCGCAGGGATGGCATCGCCTGTCGTTGCGAGTGGCTATTCTACTACTTATATACTGTAAAGAAAGGTACAAAGCGACACAAACAGCTATACTAGTGGGGTATTTTCGGTACTGATCTCTTGGCTAGTCCCGAAATACTGCGAAAAAGCACGCAATAGTCGGTCTAGAAACTGCTGCTGGATGACTAGTAAGCCACGGAGCTATGCTAGCGGTTTAATGTCGCGTTCTTGACCCAGCAACGCGCCACTAGTGCCGAGGATAAACTACTAACCACGCTTTCGTATCCATAGCGCAGTTGGCCGTGATCGAACATGCAGTATGGCTAGCCTCGTGTCTGATCGTAACAGATCTGATCGCACTAGTCGGATCTAGATGCGAGGTTAATCCGTTGCTAATTCATTTCTAAGTCCTGCTTCAAGATTGCTGCGCAACTAGTTAACCTGACTTAGGCGTTTATGCCCTGATCGGCCTGCTAGTGACCGGACTTCATGAGATCTGTGTATTCTGCTTCTTGTTTGGTGTGCTAGTTGCGTTACTTGTCGACTAGTGGCCTTATATTAATTAGTCCGGCTAGTATTCAAGTCACTAGTATGGCCGGCTGGTAGATTTAACCCACTAGTGGTATCGCATCTAAGTCCTGGCTTCACTAGTCGCATACTGCTGTAACTATCAGCTCGAAGCCTCAGCTATAGTCCTTTTATTATCACTAGTACAGGGTAGATATGCAATTGCATTGTTACAAAATCGCAAAATCTAGGTGTGAATGCATAGACGGCGTATCATCTCCCCCACACTGAAATAGTGACTGTCCTCAGTCACCTAAGTCCATTTTTGTACTTAGCAGTGCGTCCCACTAGTGGCCCGTTGCTATTCTTTCGAAGTCACAGGTCTCGATCACGTCTTTAGTCACTAAGTCCGTTCGGCACTTAGCCATCAATGATCATCAAATTCACTTAATGATCTTCAGGTTCATGTGCGACCATGCAAATCTTGCTTCACTAGGACTGTTTCTTATTTCTATTCATTCATACTTATCGCATGCATGAGCTACTAGTGTGCTCAAGGAAGGCACTAGCTGCATGGCTGGTACAGCCATTTCAAGCTCAGCTTGGAAATTGTAATGAATCAAACCTAAGTCCGACTCTCATAAAACTTTCCTTGCTTTCACCCTTCTCATCAACTATTCTGCTGTTGCATTTACTAGTAGCTCTTTCTTCTTACCAACGAAGCTCGACAACTTCACTGCCGGAGTCAATCAACTCTGTCCCCTTTTGAATCCTGACAAGCGTAGCCGGTACAGCCCCAAGGAGATTGCGTGACAACTCAAGGATAGCACTCCCTTCCTGGTAGGTGAGCTCTCTACTAGTGCCGTCGCTTCTTGCTAATGATTTTCTGGTTACTCTAAGACCCAAATCCTGAAGCTTTCTTGTCAGGCTAAGGCCCATTCCGCTGCTTCTTTCGCTCGCGATCTTCTGTACACTTGTGATATTATTGTCACAGAGCTACCTGCCAACTTGCAGCTTTCTAGCTTTGACAGGTGGGAGCTCCGGATGAGCAAACGGTCCAGGGTACATACTGACTTCCTCTTTGACCCTTCTGCCTACTAAGATATTCTTTCTAGTGCATCACGGTTGAAGAAGACACGTTGCTTCCCTTCTTTTGCATCTATCTTCTCTCAAAATGTCCGGAGGGCTAAATGGACAATTTTCTAGTCCTAAAGTAGTCCTTTCTACATCTATTGCAACTCTTTTTATCTCGTTGTATCCATATCTGCACGATGTGGGGTAGGGAGCACTCAGAGTGCCGTTCAGATGCATGTCATCCGCATTCAGCTAGAAATTGATGATGCGATCATTCTTCCTTCCAGATTGGGCCCAAGTCCCTCTAATGCTAGTGAGGTTTCTGAGTTAGCCATGCAGGTTTCCACCAGTTTGCGGTACACTAGTGAATTGTTAAGTGTAACTAGCAAGCTTTCTTTAACATGTAAGTCCGCTAGTGACTTAGGATTTCCACTAGTGTCCAATTGCAATGTACTATTGCCGATCAATTAGATCTTAAACTCAATTTCTCCATCACTAGTCATTTCACTTTGACTTGGTTATTCTTTTTGACAGGTGAACCTTGCGTGAGCGGTGTTACTTGTGGTCTGAACTTTAGTAATTTATCATTGAAATTTCTTGGGAAATTTCGCGAAATTTTCGTCGAGCTTTTACTAAGTCCAAGAGCACAGTCCTCCCCCACACTATAAATTCAACGTCCCTGTTGACTAATCATTTCATCGTCTCACTAGTGGACTTCTTTTCATGACTAGTTTTATCACTCCAAAAACTTCTCAAACTATTCTTCAAAATATTCGTGACTAGTCATGTCCAATCCAGCCGACATTGTCAAACTTATTGCGCAAGCAAATGAGGCTATCCAAGCCTCCAATACTTTGTGACAAGACAAAGATGGGGTGGGGTTGGAGACACTTGTTAAACAGTGCAAGGGTGTTTGCGCTATCAGGGTATGTGAATACTAGTCATTCATTTTCTAAGTTTTCGCTGACTAGTGGCTCAGGCAGAACTTGTGGAGAAGCATCATACTTCGGTCATTTGCAATGCCAAGAACAAGGACGTGGTCTTTCGTATCAAGCAGGTCTTCGAGTGAATTCAGTCAGACCACTCCACCGTTCCAACATTCAAGGATTACCATACCGTTCGTACTTTCACCGGAACCATCCATAGTGAGCGCGACAAGCAGGCAGCGGCTGTTGCGGCTGCTATTGCAGTCGTTACCACTCCTGCTGAGTCGACTCCCACCAAAACTCCGGTCACTAGTGGCAAGCCCAAGGCTTCCAAAGCGGTGAGTACTTCACTAGTCATTGTTTCTTTCCATTTCTGACCGACTATTATGCTTCCTAGCCTGCCAAACGAAGTCGCTGTCTCGCTAAGTCGAGAGCCATCATTGAGGACTTGTCCGATGAAGAAGCTAGCGTCGTCGCAGCCACTGAGGAGGACATGATCATGGGTAACCCTGATGCTTCCAGTGCGCCACCGGAAACTGACCCGGTATTGATTTCTTCAGCTGCCATTTGTCGCAAGGCTGATACCGTCATTTCACGCTTTGAACAGATGAATATCGATGAGGATGTCGATGTCATTGTCAATTGCGATCCGACTGCCGGTAACATCGTTGAAGGCCATAAGGTTCCGCTTCCCAAGTTCCTCAAGAACAAGAAAGCTGCTCAGGCTGCTCAGGTTCGTTTACTAGTCGGTTTTATTCTTTACTAGTCTAAAAGGTTTTCTTTCAGAGGGAAAAGGAGAAGGCAGAGCAACACGCCAAGGCGATCCAGATGATTACCTAGTTACTAGTCTTCGAGCTTCACTCATCTTTACACATTTACCAGGCCACCGAAGCGACTATTGCCAAAGGGAAGGCCATCGAGGCTGCTAACCAAGCTAGGAAGCGTCCTCGCGCTTCTGCTGACCATGCTTTCAAGGATTCCCCTTACACTATTGCTGGTATGTGCTTACTAGTGAGTTATGCGACGCACTATTGACCTTCTTTCTTTCACTAGCGGCTGACTTAGCTATCAACAACGAGGCTAGTCAGAGTACTATCGATGCTGCGGCTTCACTAGTCGTTGCTGGGGATCATATCAACCCTTCCGAAAGCGTCTTGCGCTCTAGGGAGGCTGATCTTCGCAACGATGTGATTGCCACCACACACAAAATTGAGTACTTGTTGAAGTACAGGGAGTTTGTGGTTGCTCACCATGGCCAAGTCGTCAAGCAGCTCGAGAGCCGCCTTCCCGTGGCTATGGAGGCCGATTCCTCTGCTCCAGTTGCTTCTGGCTCCAAGATTAACTAGTACTAGTCGCTCTGGAACCTTACTAGTCACCGCATATATCCATTTTCTATTACTAGTCTGTCGTTTTTCGTGCTTTCCAACTGCCTAGATATAGTACCTAGCTTACACCATCGTTACCCCGCAATATACAGTGTTTTTAACCATCCCCGATCGCAGTTTTTGAGCTTCTGAGTCGACTAGTGATGGGGACTTCATCGTCTTCATCACTATTGCTATCATTATCATTAAGCTGAGGGTATCCCTCTGCTTCCGAAGCTGAATCATCGCTGTCAGACCCACTAGTGTCGCTCTGCTGCAGTCTAACTCGGTCTACACCATATAATTTCTTGCCTAAGGTCCGATAGTGGTATTCTGTTGGGACAGGCTCATCACTATCCACCAACTCTTTAAGAGTTTGGGGACTTACATCGATTAATTCATGAATTTTCTTGGGTAACTCGATACTATGCCTCACATGGTATGGGATTACTCTAAACTGAGCGACTGTGCCGCCCACTATTGAACCATCCAACTCTGCTAAGACATAAGAACCACCTTTAGTCCTTCTTATGACGACTAGTGGCCCCAAGTACCTTGGCTCCATCTTGCTATCGAGACTATCCTCGACTCGCGTGTTTCGCATGAGTACTAGTCGACCTGGTTTGAAGTCATAGTCCACTATCGTGGCCTTGTGCTCGCGTTGGTAGCGTAGTACTGTATCGAGTTTATTCTTGCTTACTTTCTGTCACATTTCCATTACATGTTGTGCATGCTTGGCTAGTGCTTTCGCTCGTAGGCCTATAAGGTCTGCGGTACTCAAGATTCCACTCGGAGGCTTGACTAGCCAAGTCGCTTCTACTACATCAAGGGGTACTATTGGATGTGCGCCTAGTGCCATGAAATACGGCGAACAACCGGTACCACGCTTAATAGTGATGCGGTCAGCCCATAATACATGCGGTAGGAAGTAAAACCACTTCCTCGAGTTGCCACTAGTCGCTTTGAATAGCGCCTGACGAAGGTCCCAATGACCCCTTTCAATCTTTCCATTTGCTTGCGAGTTGTAAGGAGTGATCCTTATGCCAGTAATGCCGTACTTATCCTTTAGCCACTGTATAACAGCGACCCAAGGTCCTCCGTTATCAGTCACTATTTCGTAGGGACAGCCCCACCTGCATATCACATCCTCAAAGAACCAAATCGCAATTGCTTTAGCGTTTTCATTCTGTAATGCCCTAGCTTCTGGCCAAGACGATAATGAGTCGCGCGCATGAACTATATACTTGCATTTGTTAGATGCCGGGGACATGATCATAGTGTCGCAATGTACCTTTTGGAATAGCAACGGCGTCTGAGTGACAGAGGGTGGAATATGAAGCATGGTCTTCTGTCGAACTTGGCATAAATGACAAGACTTGACATACCAACTGACATCTCGTTCCAACTCTGGCCACCAGAACCATTGATCCAATAGTGACTTAGTCGCGTAAAAGCCTCTATGTCCTAACGAGTCGTGTGCCGATCTCATCATATACATTCGATGCTCTTTATCCACTACTAGTCGATGATCTCCTTCGGTACTGCATCTATACAATTGTCCTTCCTTATCCAAGAAGAAGTTGCGACAGTACTGCTTGAAAGTCAAGTACTGCTTGTCGTTAAGTCCTTCTGGGTGGTATCTGAGGTTTCTCAACCAAGTTCTGACATGCGGTAAGCGTTCATCCTGTGCTAGTCCACTACTAGTCCATTGTTTCTCTCGATAGTCCTCTCGCTTGTTAGGATTGAACTTATACTTGAGATCTGGAATAAGTGGAGTCGCTTTCAAGAACGCGCATGCAGTTTCATCGGTTTTCTCCTCTGCTAAGTATAGATCTCTTAATTCTAGTTCATGAGAGCGTGCATCATTCAGTTCTATAGTGAAATCATTGACACTAGTGGCTAGTGTGTACATATAGCCACCTTGCCTGTCAATTTCATTCTTAAATTCTTCAAGTTCCTTCGGCAGTGTACTAGTCCCTTCTGTGACTTCAAATTTCAAGGGGCCGTGGTCCTCAAGCTCGTAATCCTCCAAGTCAGGATGGACTTCGTCTCCAGGTTGTGTGTCTCACCTTGATAGTCCGTCTGCAGGGAAAGTACTACCTTTCACATGACGAAGAGTGAAATGAAACATTTACAATGTCTTCTATCCATCGATTGATAGTCACATTCGGTCCCATTCCAGCTACTTCATGTCGGTTTCAACCACTAAGTTGCGAATTCAAATGAGCCAATATTGACAAGCTTTCGATGCTCGTAATAGTCCATACAACTCGTGCTCAGGTTGTGAAAACCGCACTTTTCTTTCATTCATAGTGTACAATTAAAAGATTAAGCTTATGAGTGTATGCTAGTTGCCATATTATCGCATAATTTAATGTTACAATCGAGCTGGAAGCTCAAGACAGCGATATAGAACTTGTATCCAATGGATACTTTATAATATCATCGTCTTTAACGCTATAGCCAAAGAACAAGTGCCTGTCTCGCACCATAGCATCGTCTGCCTTGACAGAGTTATTACTAGGGCACTTCACAATGTTTCTCGCTCCTTGACTAGCCGTCTTTTGGGTGCTAGCAGACATGGTCGGTCTGCTAACGGTTTGATAGGACTGTGAGTTCGCAAGTCCAGGGTATACTATTGGAGCATCACTTCCAACAGCGGAAGAAGATGTAGGAGTTTCCATTGAAGAACTCTTCTGACTATCCAGCATGTCTACAGTAGCTGGCGCCGCTTCCTGTTCTGCTCTATCGCGAGGACTAGCAGAAAGTACAGGCATGCATTGCGTTGGTAGAATTGTACGAGTACTGGACAGAAGAGTCGTTTCCTTCGAAGGAAATACTACAATCATTCTTTGAGGGGACATCGGGAACGAGCCACCAAGTAGCCGTTCCGAAGCCCAAGTGCGCATAAAGTCTGAGAATCCTCCCCTGCACATAGTGATACTATGGCAAGGGTCAGAAAGACGATAGTACGCAGGCTAGTTCGAATAATATGCTTCTTTAACAAGACTAGTGTCAAATAAAAGGTCTTAATTCAACAAGATTATCAAATCTGAAACTCCCTCGCGGTGGGCTCCAGATGATGTGCTCGGTAACGGCGAGTGACAAAAGACTAGTGGGCGGAAATGATCTCCAACTGGCACTAAACCTCTCACAACTCTACACTATCACCAATTGATTGAATTCGGGTGTTTCGAGTACAATAGAAGCACTCTGCAGACTCAATAATCAAGGGAAGTTGTTCAAAAGACGTTTTATTCGTTACTAGTGAGTTTTACAAGCATACTACTCGCACTCTTGGGGTGGGTAAGACACAATTGAATGAATGTGACTTGGTTTTGAGCTACTGCGCTCGCTGGGACTCCGACTGTTCGGACTATTGGCTCTCTTGGCCCTGTAATACTTCCTACAAGTGATCAACACTTGACTAGTTCGCACTCTTGGCTTACTAGTGGCACTCTTGGCCTAGAAACTGCTCCTTACAAGTGATAACACTTGACTAGTTCGCACTCTAGCTTACTAGTGGCACTCTTGGCCTAAGAATAATACTTTAACTTTGAGAAACTGCAAGAACTAACTTTGGAGCACTCTTGGCCTTTGCAGGACACAATGGTAGACTCAAAGGGACTTCAATTCACTCAATACTATAGGTAACTTAGTGACTAGTAGCCGCTTCGTTCGAGGTTAAGCACAAAAGCCTTTAATTGGGGGCACTAGATACTACTAGTCACTCGCAATCGCAGGGATGGCATCGCCTGTCGTTGCGAGTGGCTATTCTACTACTTATATACTGTAAAGAAAGGTACAAAGCGACACAAACAGCTATACTAGTGGGGTATTTTCGGTACTGATCTCTTGGCTAGTCCCGAAATACTGCGAAAAAGCACGCAATAGTCGGTCTAGAAACTGCTGCTGGATGACTAGTAAGCCACGGAGCTATGCTAGCGGTTTAATGTCGCGTTCTTGACCCAGCAACGCGCCACTAGTGCCGAGGATAAACTACTAACCACGCTTTCGTATCCATAGCGCAGTTGGCCGTGATCGAACATGCAGTATGGCTAGCCTCGTGTCTGATCGTAACAGATCTGATCGCACTAGTCGGATCTAGATGCGAGGTTAATCCGTTGCTAATTCATTTCTAAGTCCTGCTTCAAGATTGCTGCGCAACTAGTTAACCTGACTTAGGCGTTTATGCCCTGATCGGCCTGCTAGTGACCGGACTTCATGAGATCTGTGTATTCTGCTTCTTGTTTGGTGTGCTAGTTGCGTTACTTGTCGACTAGTGGCCTTATATTAATTAGTCCGGCTAGTATTCAAGTCACTAGTATGGCCGGCTGGTAGATTTAACCCACTAGTGGTATCGCATCTAAGTCCTGGCTTCACTAGTCGCATACTGCTGTAACTATCAGCTCGAAGCCTCAGCTATAGTCCTTTTATTATCACTAGTACAGGGTAGATATGCAATTGCATTGTTACAAAATCGCAAAATCTAGGTGTGAATGCATAGACGGCGTATCACCGGCCGCCAACAGGAATGTCATAATAATGATCAAAACTACCACCTACATTCAGATTCCATGTTCATTTTAGAGCCATCTATACACCTAGGCTAGGTCCTCTCTTTGTCACTGCTCACACCCCTCCTATGGCACTTGGGCAGCAAGATATCCCATGTTCCAGAGATTTTCTGATAAATTTGGAAGAACAAGAAAACAGTGGGTTGGGTCCAAAAGCTGAGGTCCATGGGAGGGAAATCAAGCTTCCACTGAGGAGGAAAGACAGACCGAGTCATAGTAAAATGAGTAGAAACTACAGATAATGCAGTTCTGAAGACAACGTCATTTGGCTGTTCTCTACCATATTGATCCTCTTTGAGGGCCATCAGAGAGTAACAACGCGCACCCCGTGGCACTCGTATCATGAAGTATTGACCACAACTCATGGATCCTAAAACATCATCACAGAGCCAGCAGACTTTGCACAGAAGGAATGGGAGCATGCATATTGAGAGTCATCCAATCTATGGCCATGAGTACAACAATACTATGCCAGTCTGACAAGGGATAGTTGGAAAACTTGAAGAGTTTCAGGCTAAGGCCAAAACTATGCTCTCGAGATTCATTTCTCACATGCTAGCAGAAATGAATCGAGAGGCATGACAGCTGTGTATTCCTCCACTGCAAGCTAGACTCATCATCTTGCAAGTTGCAATATTGCACTATAATTGCCAAGGGCAAGAATGGCACTAGTGGGAGCTATGGTGACACCTGCATCGGAATCTGGATGTGGGACCATAATATATGGAGGAATGCCGTTTTACCCTGCCAGCCTATGTAGTATGATATGGGGAAATGGGGAAGCATGGATAGCATGCCTCTTCAGCCTTGTGCAAACATTCATTTCCCAAAAATGAGAGACATCTCCGTGGACATTGCTTTCTATTGTTCAGTTGGATGTGCAATCCCATTCTTTTTGAAATAGTGCTGCTGATACTATGCAGGCCAGCAAGTAATAAGTAGAAGGATAATGGAAGTTTTCTGTGCCGAGAGCAAAGGAATGGTGCGTGCCTTGACATTGGTACCGATAGCTAGACCAGCAGCAGCATGAGAGGCACTCTGATTGAACTTTCATTGATGAGGAAGCATGTCTTCCCCTGTGCTCTGTCCGGCAGCATCCCGGGATCCTAAGATACGACCCTAATTGCCTTGCTCATCTGTGTAAATCAAATGTAAATACAGGGTCTCAGTTCACGTGAAGTTAGAAGAGACGCGACCCTTGCCTTGACATAAAAAAAGGTTTTAACCTGACTAAAGCTGGTTGCCTGGTAAAGGAAGATGGCACAGGGTGGTTGTGGCATGGCATGTGTATTAAGCAAGCGCCTGTGTTGATTTGGAGGGTATGGGTGGAGCAACTTCCTTCCAGGGGAAAGGTAGAGTCATGACACCCCAGTGAGCAGCCCCCTCGCCATTTGCTTTTACCCTCTTGGATAGGTACAAGGGAATAATAGCGCCAAAGATCCTTCAATAAGCAGTGCCATTTTTTGTCATGCTCATGCATAGACACTAATGTCAACCACCCATTGAAGTATTGATCAGAGGTAAGGCCATATGGTCTATCTGTACTCGAAAAGAATAACTGTGTCGTCTACTCCAAACTCCTAACCTTTAAAGGAACCTGAGAACCTAGTAGATATGCTTCACCTTTCACAACAGGCACCATCGCTTGCACGCCGGGGAACTGCCATATTACCATGCCTTCAGGCAAACTGAATTTGAAATTCTGGATGAGGTTCACTAGAATTGTTTGCATCTCCATGACCCTGCAGTTTACGTTCAGATATAAATGGAACTGGTCATAAAGGAGGAAACACACACAAATCGCCACCTATGTATGAGTGAAAAGCTTAAGTCAGTGGACGGCTATTGAAGATGATGGCTTTCAAGTCAGTAATTACCCAATGCATGAACGAGAACGAGAGCCTAAGCATAGCATGAATGGGTTGATTCGATTAAATTGAAGAATTACTCACTGAACGACATCCTAAGATCTCAAGTTAAGATTTTATGCATGAAAAACAACAGCTCATACTTACAAATTTGCATAGACTCCCAACAATATGGGGATACTCTTGTTGAGGAAGCAGGCTGGATTCCATTCTTCTGCATCAGCCCCCCAGATGGATGCAAGACTCAAAATCATGGAAATAAATTCACAGTGAAGCGGGATACGACTCAGACAGACATACCGGTTATACAAATACACAGAACAGAAGAGGGTCTGTCCTTTGGGAATTACCAGTGTTTTAGACCCCATAAGAGGTAGAACATCCTCATAAGGAGCAACATGTGTAAGTGTATGTACAATGGGATGAAGATGAAGGGCTTCCTACAATGAGAGGTTTATAAATCCACGAACACGAGGAAAGAGGCAGCCACACTCACCTTGATCGCAGCGTTTAAAAACAGTAGAGAGTCATAGTCATCATGATACAAGTGCTTCACTTCTTTGTGAATTATGGATTGATGCTCTGGATGTGTGGCAAGTTCATACAGCAACCAGGACAGAGTCATAGCTGTTGTCTCATGTCCGGCAATTATAAATATTCTAAGGGAAAGACGATCATAATCAGTTGGATACTAATTAAAAAGGAAAGGTGATGAACATAAACTGGAGCTCAATTTTGTCATCCTGCATTTGTCCTGTAAGGCATGCCCTTGCTAAATCAAGAGCATGAGCAACAGCGGGTTCGGATATACACCAAGTCTTCTAGACTTACTTAGCACATCAACAGTATCCTTATCTGTCCCATCCTGTACTCATGGGCAGCTAAAATCTCTTGAGCAATTTCTCTCCCCACTTCTCCCATGTTGGCTAGCTGGTGAAGTTCTCTAGTCAGAAACAACTTTAAAATCTTCAATACCAAATTTAGAAGCATTTGTATCAGGATGGATTGGACTGTGAGGCTGTGCTTTACTAGGATGTCAGATGCAAATGTCAAGAGAAACCCAAATCCGCCACATACAAAAGGTGCTTCAAGGCTTTCTGTAATTTGGTTTTCTGACTGTCAAGTGATCTAAAATCGTATCGAAAAGCACCTGTTGGATGTCAGAACGGATGTTAATAAAACTATTGGGACCACTTTCTTAGACCAATTATATCAAGAGAGACCTTGCTCATCCAATCAACAACATCAATTGGTTCGCTAGTAGTGCATTGTCTCATAGTGTTTACAACCTGGTAAATGGTCATGATCTTCCATGGACGCTGATCAATGTGAAAAAGATAGACTTACCTTATTGCTGCATTGCTGAAATATAAACTGAGAGTTCTGCAGATTAGCAGGGAAGAACGCCAGATTCAGGATCTTGCATTGTCGGCGATGGTCTTCCTCTAAACAAACAGACTCCAGCTAAGATGGCATCATTATGAAATCTCATGCACTTTCAGCAACTA
This sequence comes from Armillaria ostoyae, assembly GCA_902506015.1. NCBI lineage: Eukaryota > Fungi > Basidiomycota > Agaricomycetes > Agaricales > Physalacriaceae > Armillaria > Armillaria ostoyae. The sequence goes on from LR732081.1 coordinate 4,325,810, forward strand.
GAAGCCCTCCAGTCCCTCCAAGGATAAGACCGAAGATAAAATCTGTGTCCGAAGTTTTGGGATAATGGTGTAAGGCATGGAAAATGTGCTCGAGGGCCTTGGGATTGGATACTACCAGGAGATCTTGCTAGGTGCCGCCATTGGTTTCAACTGGTATAAAATGAAGGTTGGAAAGTGAGCTTACACCAAAACAGCCTCCAATACGATAGACGGTGCCATATTTCCTGTGCTATTTCGTTTCAAGACCACCAAATTCATCTTGACTGTGAAGAACAAGCTCATGGCCTGGTGGGCAATTGTTCAATTCCATACTTTAAGCTGAATAACATGGTACAGCTTATCTAGCCAGTAAGAAGCAGATGGTGGTCTGTCAATATATTTAACAGAAACTTGTTTAAACCACCAGCCAAGCAAGGCGGTTGCGAAGATGGAAGCAAATACTATGGAGAAAAGGGACATTGATGATTAATCACTTTCACAGGTGCTGAAGGGGAGTCTAATTTATCAAAAAAAAAAGTCTGGTGAGCTGGTAACATTACTTCTGTCGGGTCCGCATGATGTTTTTGTTTGGAGAACAATGTTATCTGTCATACAAAGATCGTAAAAACACAGAAAGTTCTGCGAGTCTGACAGAACAATCCACACTCTGCACTCCATGCGGTTGTGCCATTCGACCAGGCCAGCACATACTGTGATAGTTTGACGATGAACTGACTCGGTTTCTACCTGAGGAACCCCCTGCATTAATGAGAGAAGTAACATACAGTCAGCATCCATGACCAGTCATATGAGACCTCAGGTAGATTGACAAGTGTAGAAGGGTCTTGAATATTGTGCAACAAAGTGATGTTAGGCTCTGGAAGGAGATCTAGTAGGCGATGTTTCCAATGCTTGGAATTTGGATCAGGCCCAATCTCCCCAACCTCAAGTCACCGGCTGAAGTATAATGCTTCCCAGATGGGGTGAAGCAATCTGTTCATTGTAATGAGGTCAATGAAATGGGAAGCTATCTGGTGCAGTGTGGTACTGGAGGAAAGTGTTTACTTTTTCAGAGACAAAATTTCCCTGTGACCAAATCTGGATCAAGGGACCCAGGAAATCCGGTGCCATGAAGACATCAGTGTATGGACAAGAGGAATGGAGGGCACTAAAGACATAACTTGGGGATGAGAATATTGCTGAAAATTCCTTCAGCGCTGATGAGGCTGGTAACAGGCACTCGTGAAACTAAGAGCGGCCTAGTGTGAACAACACCCTAAACCACTACTCAATCCCACTAACACACACACACACACAATCTCTATAAGTGCAGAAGGGAGCAATGAATTTAATTCTACTTGTGCCCTGACAGTATCTCAAAATATCTTAGAGAGCTCGCTAAGTTATGCAACGCGATCGTGTACAATTGTCAAGCAAATCTCAAATTCTCTATCTCCTCAAAGCTTTTACAAGAGAGCATGGTGAACCACACAACCCTCAAGGCAAATGATATTTCAATAGAAAATACACACAGACACGCAGATCTGTAAAATGATCAAGTTCGTTCAGTGAGCTCGCTAAGATATGAATCACCACTAGGTTCTACTGCACACGACTTTGATTCCTTTCCTAGCTCACTAAACCTGAGTCCTAAACTCGTCACAATAGAGGCCCTCGGCACTCTCAAATCACAATACACAATCTAATCTCTCAGAATGTCCCCATGAGTCCTCACACACAGTGCACTCGCTCTAACAACGGTGCTGCAAGGTCCAACTGCGCACACCTGTCACACTTTGTGCAACTGCTAGAACAGCTCAAGCTGGCTGATTCTCTCATACTACTTCTCAAGGCCTACTCAGAGGCCGGCACAACACAATTCTCTCTACTACTGAACCAGAAATGGTACAGAGGTTTTCTCAGATGTTTTCTCAGTTTTCTCTAGAGACCGGCGCAGCTTCACTGTTACCGGGTCTCATTCGTTTCTCAAGTAAAACCGAAGTTTTATTATCCAATATGTATCTCTGTTTTATTTCTCTAGTGAGCTCGCTAACTCTCTGGTATAGCCGAAACTCGAAGTTACTAACTCTTACGCATCGCAACAAGTCCAGATTCAGACTGAAACTTTATTACTATACATGGGGGGGTAGGTAGCTTGTGTTAATACATGAAAGTCTGCCCTACTTATACTACGAGAGATTGATTGTTACAAATGGGTTATTAGTAAAATACTTCTTGTGTCGGTTGATAATTCCTCATCCGAAATGTCACAGCTCTCTTGGCAGAGCGCTGCTTTCTCTCTGTTTGGTAGTCTCAAAGGACTAGGTGGCATCGACGTCACTTGCCCAACAGCAGAGGCTGTCTGCAGACTAGCACTCAATAGCTGTTTAACGTGCGATCATTGATCACATGTCATTCTTGGTTCTCTGTTCTGTTCCGAAGGTGACAGTGTCATAGTCTAGACACGGTAACCAAGAGATGCATCGGAATTCTAGTCCACTTGCTAATCCCTTTGGCTGGTATCTGTTTCTAGACCATGCCCGGTGGTTCTCTTGATTATCTCTCGCATAGTATCGCTTCTCCAGATCTCCAGGGTCTATGCATCATTGATTATTGATGTGTAGTTATCTAAATTAGCTTCGGTCCGAGTACAAGCATGTCCCACCAAGTCTGAATCCTCAATGCCACCGGATATTATTGCAAGCAAGCTCACTAGTCGGCCTTCTTGCTGTGCATGCCTGTGAGGTGCAGTGCAGCGACAAAGTCCTATGTTTTAATTCTGTGACTTCTTTTTCTGACAGAAGGGTAATCTGACTCAGTGACCTTACTTCTTCTCGTGCCGCTTGCACTGTCAGCGAGCTCACTAGGTCTGCACAGTGCCTAAGTGTAATTTATTGATTTTTGCAAAATTACATGCTTAGACACACTGCAGGTGTGACAATGGGTGCTACCGAGGCTCGGCAGATCTGCTTTTTGAGGTTATGTACAGTTTCCAGGGATGTCAGGAACATAAGTACTAAGGTTGCGTAAAGGCGAGCGTACAAAGAGTGGCATTTGGTAGTAGTAATTGGTTTTCGAAGTTACAGTTTTCGGACCCCCCTGGCCATATTATGAAACTCAGGCTGTCACTATGGGTAGACCTTCTTTTCAAGCAAGGTAAGACCTAGACCTGAAACGCGGTCCCTCGATTCAATGAGCAAGCGTCGATTGTAGAGGGACCTGTAAAACTGAGTTTAAATTTAGCACAAAGTCGTTTCAGACCTCGGGAGCCTTTGGGCTTTTCTTTTTAATTTAGTGTCCATATATGGATTTGAGTGATCAAAACCGTCTTTTCGTTGTTCTTTCATGCTCTCTCGCGTCGTTCGTCCCTTGGACTGATGGAAGACCGTAGCTCTGGTGTATCCACTGTCTCTGAAGCATTCTCTCAGGTTAGAAATGCCTCTTACGACGAATTGGTGGAAAGGATAGCCTGGATTGAAGAAGGCCATGTTCCCCTTGGCTACATTCTACCTTTTCCCATCGAAAAACGCGTCGTTTTGTACTGGTTCTGCCTTTTGGCATACTACGCTACCGGTGGAGCAGAGGTTCCACACGAAAATCAGCTGAAGGCCGCACTTGCATCTTATGAAGGCCAAGATTCCCTTGTCATCGCAGGCACAGGATCTGGGAAGACCCTGGTCATTGCCTTGCTGCTTCTTATCAACGCCGTTCCGGAACGTATTTCTATAACTGTATCTCCACTTAAACGGCTGCAAATCACTCAGGTATGTTTTCCGACCCGCCGTTTGCAATAGCTCTCATAAGTAGATCAGACTGAAAATTTCAATGTGAAATACAGCATCAAGACAGTAGCTATAAATGATGATACACCTCGAAATATTGAATGGTGGAGGGTACGCTTTGAATATCTATTCAGATATGGCTGCATCTAACATGGGGTATAGGATAACGTACATAACGGCAAAAAGGGTGCTTCGCAGATGACAACTGCTAGCCATTTTATGGTTACAGCGGAGCAGCTGTTCAAATCTTCTGAAGGGCATTTCTCACGGTTAGGTCTACTTGTCCAAGACCATGGATTTCGCAAGCGCATAGGTCGCATTCACGTCGACGAAATTCATTTCACTTGGTTTGCCAGAACTGGCAGGTATGGCTTGGACGCATTTCGCAAGGCTTGGGGTCGTCTTGGAGATCTCAAATTGCAGCTCCCCAGCAGTATTCCATGGCAAGGTTTAACAGCAACCTGTCCTCCACATGTTCTTCATTTTATCGAGTCGTCCCTACTAAATCCTGGCTATGCCCTCATCCGAATGACGTCCAATCGCCCCAATACCATGTATGCTCGACACTGTCAATAATCTCGACGATGTCAAGAATTATGACTGCTTCATTCGCAATCCCTTCCCCTCCAACAGAAAGCTAACTGATCAGCCCTGTGTTCTCATCTTCTGCGATAATAATAATCAAACACGCCGTATCTCACGATATCTAAACTCTGTTGTTCCCCCCCAATTCTGTGACCATGATTTTGTTAAGCATTACCATGGCCAGATGTCAAAGAAATACCTGAAGCAAGCTCACGAACAGTTCACTCTTCCCGCAGGGCACTGTTGAGTTTTAGTTGCAACATCGGGTGAATCTGTGGTAAATAAGCATATTATGACATCTTATGAATACTGACCTTGGTGTCGGTCTAGAGTGTTGACTTCACTGACGTGGAGTATGCCTGTAACACTGGACTTACAATCCTGGACAAGAAGGTTCCCAGCTACAGACATTTCTTCTATAGTGATGAGATGCAGGGGCCAGAATTTGGTTCGTAAATTGGAGGGAAGAGGACGATGAGCAAGGTATTGGAAACATGGTTGAGACGTGTAGGGCGCAGGAAATTTGTCAATATATTTGAATAGGACTTTGATCACTGTTATCTGGCTCTGATATAGATACGCTGACAGCTGTTATGTGGATGGACGGAGTTTTGAAGGAGTGAAATCTGGTGCCAAGCGCTGTCGCTCAAGAATCGGAGCCAGGAGCATGTGGTCTCAATGTTGAACATTGTGTAGCCAATAGATCACAGGGAATGTCCCAGACTGAGCCTTGCTCATCATATGGCTTGTCTGTTCAACATGATCTGAGCTAGAGAGTGTGACATTGTCCCAGACACAGCCATGTGGACCATGAGTCTCCTCAGATGCACTCGATATACTCATGTTGGCAAGAGTATCAATATTTCCTTGGGTAGTTGGAAATGAAGTCGATAGACTACAGTGGCTGAGAACTTCCATCATCTTCTTGGAGGCACCAGTCACCCAGGCAAAGAGACCGAAGATCGTCTGAAGCTTGGCATTGTGTATTGAATGGAGATGCAATGTCTGCGCAGTGATTATGGCTCGTCCCTGGTTGATACGATCAATCAGCAGACAACCCCTTGCATTCAAATATCACTTACAATGTCCGTTGTACGCTTTTTATTCTTCTCAAGGGTTTTGGAACTTGTAGCAGCGATGATAACTTTGCGCCATATTGGTAAGTGTACCTCGGAGTACTTGTCACCTGTACAGTCTTGAATATCGAAGTCCTCAAGAAATTCAGCGGTTACATCTGAAGTCGTCATCGAGAAATTCTCTTTTGCCTTCTCAAACTCCTCCGTGATCATCATACACATTCTTCCTAGAAAAGACTCCTGTGGAAGCCATGCATCGTGATGTGCCCATCCCTTGGAATGTCCGTAGATCGCCTCCAGTACAGCTTCAGCCTGGTGAGTCTTGATGGTAGAAGGCATTCTGATATGCCGCAAAGTCGGTGTTTTGATCGTCGATTAGAGTGCAGAGAAGTTCTACTGGTGTGATTCGAAGCTGAGAAAGTGTCTTCACAGCCCTCTTTGCCTTTTCAACACGAGTTAGGCGATGAACACGTTTAGGACTGGCACTGGCAGAAGAAGAGCTGGAGATTGGAGCAAGCTGAAGTTCTTCGAAAGGAGTTTGCAGAGGCATGTCTGGTGTATCTGGTAGTGAAATATCGGGAAATGTAAGAGGAGATAACAAGGATACATCAGAGTCAAGTGACGGAGACTCTAAGGACGATGTAGAGAAGAGAAGACTGTCTTCAGGTGAGCCAGGTAAGGAAAAGGACGATGTTGGCGAAAAAGGTTCCATTAAATTGAACTGAGAGAAGCATGAAAATAGAGGAGACATCTCCCCAGACATGTCGCTTGAACCTGGGATGAGCACAGGGCTTACATCTGGAGTAGGAAAAGTGTGAGCTTGTGTACAGTCTATGGGAGATACTGAATTGGAATGGAAGGCCAGGGACAGAGATAGATGAAGCGATGGTGGCAGATTCATGGGGTTTCATCGATTTTTTCTAGGCTTCCTGCTTCCACTGAGGGAAAAAACACTGTTCTGCTGTTCAGAGGCAGTTGCTGCAGCCAGTGATGAAGATGATGAAGTCGCTGCTTAAGGGTCGTTGTGAACATAGCTGTCCAGCCTGAAAGCATCCCAAAAGCGAGGAAAAACTTCCTGGTTGTCGCCCATAAAATGCAAGAAGAGTAGAGCAGGTAGATGAAGTCACGACGCGTAGTAATTGCCTCAGATCGGTTTTGATCACTCAAATCCATATATGGACACTAAATTAAAAAGGAAAGCCCGAAGGCTCCCGAGGTCTGAAACGACTTTGTGCTAAATTTAAACTCAGTTTTACAGGTCCCTCTACAATCGATGCTTGCTCATTGAATCGAGGGACCGCGTTTCAGGTCTAGGTAAGACCTTGTGAATAGCATCAAATTATCAATTGAGACCCACTGGGATCGGTGCTTTGAAAGCTTTTACGTGCCTTATGTCCTTCGGGAATTGATTGGAATTCTATTATGACCGCCCACTTATGTAGTCGCCGCTGTGAACACTGAACACTGTAGCCTGTGGTACCGCCATCAATTGATCCCATCCTTTATGGGACGAAGGCACTGAAGTCAGTTGGAAGTCAGTGATCACAAATGTTTGATGGAGCTCCGTAATTTGATCCTATTCCAGTGTTTGATCGAGACTTCGAGTAATGATCCCAATCACGTTCACAGCAGGGTGGCGACTCATTTGGGCGAGTTAAAATGGGATTTTCAATCAAATACCGCGGGACAGAACATACAGAAGCAGTGACCCCAGTGTTTGGTGGATCTCTATTGATAATTTGATACTAATTCCAATGTATCGCAAAAGTATTCTGATCCTATCATCCGACGAACGAATACGATCCGTTGTTTTTACACTCGATCGCCAGATCAGTGAACGGTACAGCTGTTTCTTAAGTCATATATAACTCTCATGGCAGCACTACTAGTACCCGCCATAGTACGCAATGCCCTCCAGCAAAGTTGAGACCATAGTCACCTATCTTGCTTCTATGATATCACCCATGTGGGTGTCTACACTGCTTGTCACAGTGTTCCTCTGTGGCAGTGCTTCTTTGCACATCAAGGTTCCCACCCTTAAGGCCAGGTACCGCCGCCCGGCACCTCGCAACTAGTATCGACAAAGAAATTGCCGTCTTCGACGTCCATGCGAGAGAGCTGGGAACATTTAACAGCCAGCTTCGATCGTATGTGTTTTTCGACGATTGAACTACGGTTGCACGCCGACTCATGATGGGTATAGGCTCAAGTGCAAATCACTCATCCTGTCCCGAGAGTTGCGTCAGGCGGATGATGCACTCTTGTGGTCCGATAGGCACACCTGGTTGAGATATCTCTCGAGGCTGAAAAAGATTTGGAATGAAGCGCGCAACCTTCAGCGTACAGTCGACGTGTTGCAGAGATGTATGCAGGTATAGCTTGTTTCCGTATTTTATTTCTGTTATTGTGCTCATGTCGGCATCTCTAGGACGTTATTTTTGCCGTTGAAGAGGAAAGGTCGCGTTCAGAAGCTGAGATTGCGCAAATGAGGGAAAGCGCCATCGTTTTTGATACGCCTGGGTGGTCATACCAGGACCTGGTGGCAGCGTAAGAGGTCTTACAATGCTGGTATTGGTGTTCGTTTTACCTAGATAAATAAACATGTAAAATATTCGCTGCCTCGTTCTCGCTGTTCTGTTTTATCCATCGCTATCAATTCATATAATTCTTCTCAAAGATAAGAACGCACCAACGGGTATAGCCTTTCAGTGCCATGCGGTGGGTACGGCTTGCTGCTGAAATTTTTTGAATGTCGCCGTGCTTTACCGTCAGTACGGGGCAACGTAAAATGAAAAATCACAGCCTATCAAACTGATTACCGTCGTTGATCGCAGCTGATAGAATTTCTCAAGTCGAGTTCGAGCTTGCCATCTTTCAAAGATGCCAACTTTGTAGCATATTCTAATGTATCCACCACAAGGTCATAACGAGGTAGCCCCTCATGAACCAATGATGATACAGACCTATTGAGGGACAGTAGGTAAGCGATTGATGATGAACACCTTGATGGCAGATGTCTTTAGAGGATAGCATAGCCAGCGAACTACTTCGGAACTGCTTTCCGGCTCGAAGAGATGAGATCGCGACTCTGACTGTCAACAGACTGTTCGAGCCAGGATAGCGCAAAAAATTTGAAGGGGCGGCGGGCCGCTTTGCATCGTGACAAGAGATGCAGCTTATTACTGATGAGAATAGCTGATCAACAAGTAGTGAAGCAGATACCAGCACAAAGCGCAAATCAAACCAAAAGCCGTTTGAAACGGCCCGGGTAGCGGACATATCCGGGCCTTCATGACATCGCCGAAATGCCGGTGTCGCTCTTCTATGGACTCTGACCATCTCGTCGTTCGTTGCATCACTTACGAAGGCAGACGCTGCTTGCTGTTCGAGTGAACAGAATTCTCTTCAAAGCTACTCATGCAAATACTCAGGCCCAACTTCATTATCGCCCGCTGACGAAATGGAAAGGTTCTCTGGAGGACAGTTATTAATATATTTAATATTATGATTGGACTTACGGGGTCCGTGGTACGTGTGAGCCAAACTGTGGACCTATTCGCTGGTGAGAGCCTTTTGACTTCTTTCCTATTTTACCTGACGAAGGTTCCAGATCAAGCCCCGAGGAGAATGGTACTCAGCCGCTTCGCCCGAACTCGAGTGCGGAGTTCCAAACACTGTTTGGCTCGGGTAAGTGGTGAGTCCTCTGCTTCTCCGCATCAGGTAATATTGATATTGACGATCTTATAACACGCAGTTCGGGCGGCTATTCTGGGGCACCTCATACCTCAGCTGGCCAGACAAAGGAACTTACGCCAAATCAACAGTAAATTTCGCTATTCCCCAATTTTGCGTGAAGCAGCGGAAATGTCATGATATATAATCGGCTATCCGCTGCAGGTTAGTGATAAACACTGAAATATTCTTTGCCTTCGCTGACGTCGACCTGTATTGTTAGGAATCGAATCTTGCTTGCGACAGGCACATGATGTGATTTAGGGATGTCTATGCGACCTATCCGCACGATCAAGTGTGATTATGACATGCCAGTGGTGATTCGGGACCTGTGCGCTTAACTGGATGTGGTCGCTAGGGTTAAGGTTGCAATATCATCTGCGCGTCTCTCAAATTGTACCCGCTCTACCGGTAGGTCGACCCTACCTCTTTTTTCTCTCTGATGACGCTACCTTAACAAGGTCGTGCCTTGGTCGTCACGCCGAGTGGCAGGATCCTATCTCATCGTCACCCAGAGCGCTATTGAAGGCCGTGAACATCTCAAGTTCAACTTCAGCCGGCAGATCATTGCAGGGTGCGGAACATGAGATCCCCAGTAAAATGGACGTCTTGCTTCTTGCTTCCAACATCAGTATCTCAGCGCTATGAACCATTCTTATCCGTTCGTTGGATACTGCTTTTTCTACCAAAGTTGGCTGGCGTAGTATTACCGCAGGCGATGGCTTCCTCCACCTCGTAGCGACTGTAGGGTCCCAGATGAGAAAGCAGGTACTCACCATGCTACTGTTTACTTGCTGGCACTTACACTTTTCACCAAGGTCCAAGCACTGACTTCATGCCGCTGAAACTGCCAGCGACCTGTTCGTGTATCCTTCAAATCCTAATATTCCTCTTCATTGGGGTACTCCTTGCCTCATCGACCCACGTCACCGTAACCGTACGAATCTTCAAGACCAGTTTCGTTATCACGAGAATGTGCGTAATGAAACACAAAGGCAACCGGCGGAGGATGAGGAGAGCTGACTGGTATGTAGCGGGGAGGGCAACAGGAGGAATGTAGGGGCCCGTGAGAACGCAATGCGGGAAAAGGAAGAATGCGGGAAGCATGCGGTCTAAGAGATTATGACGGCGGAGGAGCGGTGATCGTTGTCCGATAAAAGGATGAGTCACACGAACATTCTGAACGTCTTGGATGGGATGCGCACAGCTAGTGCAGGAATCGGTATCCATGGCATCATATATCGTCGTCGAGATGTTCGCACCGAGGAGTTCTAGTAAGCTGTCATCTTCAGTTCCTATTGCCAACGACGCTGAGTGTTTTGCCCAGGAAGAAAGTCGGAGCTCGAAGCTTGAGATCGAACCATCATCTCAACTGAGCTGATATGCAAGACTTATCAGGCTGATTAAGAGAAGAACGTTTATCTCGAAACTGTTAATCCGTGCATTCCCTCCCTATCTCGAATCAAATGCGATTGTCATGGCTTTCATGTCCGAACCCATGATATTTCTCCACAGTGGAGTAACCTTCGCAGGGAATCCGAATAAGGTCTCTGGCGTGGAGGTTTGATAGGTTTTGTTATTGTTTTCATAGCTGCTTCTTACTGTTGCGACCGTCTTTTATTCATCGCGTCGCAATCAACACCTGTTTTATTCAGACACAGTTTGGCGAAACTCGCGAGTTTCATGTAACACGTGGATTTCTCTTCGGCACGCGCCACAATATCCCCATATAATGAACACTCTTGACTATGAACGGCCGCTCGGATCATAGGACATTGGGCCAATGCACGTTTGTTCATCTTTTGTTCCGGTAAAAGTTTCACGTAGATTCTCCATGCAGGATCGGGAGGGCCGGCTATCAAATCTCAGCAAGTCAAGGAAAATCTGAGCTCCAAGGTTCAGAGATTTTCCGCCGAGGTGTTGGTGCAAAAGAGGGCCTCAACCCCCTTTGAACCACTTTTAGCATGACGTACGTTGTCTTGCTCGACATGCTGCGCCTTCAGTAGGTCCACTCCCCTGTGTCTACGAAAGTGTTAGTGCTAACTTGATCATCAGCCTAAATTGACACCGCAACGTAAGCGCCGAGGAATGAGCTTTATTTGGATTGCAGGTGGTCACCAGTAAAGAGAGTCCCTCGTGGACCCGTAGAAGTGTCACAAAGCAACACGGATATGCATCAACCCGTGCCAGGGATGTCGTCTTCGAGCTCATCAACGCCTGTGATCATCTGCAGCAGTAGCAACTCTCGCCATCTCAGCAGTTCTTATTCCTCGCGTTTCCATTCCTTTCATTGATCAAGACCACACTGACCGGTGACGCCGAACCATGTGCCGCTGCTACTTTCCATGCGTCCGTCGTGTTTGAATGGCCCGGGGATGATGTCTTTCCCTGATTACAGAATCAACTGTAACAATGATCAAAGAAAGCCTTCTTCGAAGGTGATCCCAATGTGCTGCGTGCCACCGACTGGATATATATGACATGCTCTTCCGTTACCATTGGCGTAACCGATGTCGTCGCTTCTCCCAATGCCGACAGTTGATATTCCTCCACTGGGAACGACACTCGGCGCGGTTTATGTCGGTGCTACTATAGCTGCAGTGCACGCCCGATTCCTTATAAGGCTCCCTTCCGATGCTCATTCTGCGCCTGTAGTTTCTATGGAATCACCATCTTGCAGACTGTTATCTACTACAAGCGATACTCTAATGACCCATGGCTCTTCCGATATTCCGTACGCAAAAGTTGTACTCTTTCATGGGATTTTTCTGATACATAAGCAGGTCGCCATACTGTGGTATGCTTACAGAAGGCTGTATAAAATGACAAGCTGAATCCTGACGTCCACTATCTCCAGGATCCTCGATACACTTCACGTTGCGATAAGCACCCATGCCTTGTACTTCTACATGATCGAATCATTTGGGAATTATCTTCCCTTGTTCGGGATCATTTGGTACGTGTCCTCCATAGCTTTAAGTTCAACTGAGTTCGTAACTCGCTAGCAGGAGTTTTCCGGTACGCCTATCTCCCCGCTTCGTCCATTAGTTGATGCTTTGATTTCTTTCTCGTCATTAGTTGCAGCTCCTAGTCAATGTACGTTAAATTTGGAACGATCTTGCATCCTTCTCAACTGTTAATTAGATGTTAATCGTCGTCGGCGTCCAAGCGTGTGTCTCCTTCGATTGACTCTCGAATGATCGGAAAGACTCATGCACCAGTGCCTACAGCTTATACGCCATCAGAATATGGAAACGTTGGTCTCTGTTGGGATTAAAGCGAACGGATCCTGACTGTTGATTTCCTCGTAGTTGGTCTTAAATTCGATATGGTCCTGCCATGGCTTATTGTATGTACTCTTCTCCCCTTTTTCACAATATTCATGAAGGCGTCTTTGGAATCCACTGGTAGTTTCTTGCTGTCGCGGCTTCTTTCGGTGAGACCTCCTTTGTCATAATGAGTGAAGATCTGACTGTAAATTTCGAAGGTACTGGAATTTGTGAGCATCAATTATATGTACATGCATACAGCGCTGACTTGTAGAGAATGTTACCAGATGTTATATATGATACGTATGAGCCGCGCCTCTTTATGATGACCGCCTCCTATGCTAACCCTGTCACCAGATACACCCTATCAAGTTTTTTCGACATCCCCACCATCAGCGTAGGCTTCGGCAGCTCTGTATCGGACATATGGCCTCTCTGACGGGTAGTTCTACTTTGCAGACATCCATTTACATAGTCTTCTCTACACTCGCAGGCGCGGACTTCTTCATTGCCGCAACAATGTGCTACTACTTGCACAAGGGCAGATCTATGACTGGATTCTCCGGGTATGTTGCCTTCTCTAATAACATCATGGATACAATAAATGCTTACAGCAAGAAATCGTCTATAGTACAATAAAGATTATTGTCGGGCTAATGCGACTTGCTGTGATATCTGGTCTGGCGACGAGGTATGATTCTGGCGCGTCTGATATGCAGAGAGCTTATCATAGATGGTTGCTGTTACTCTAGCGCATGCTCGCTATTTACTCTCGTCGCGGTAATCACTCACTAATCTTTGATCCTGTTGATTCTGATATCATCTTTCATCCAGTACATCGCTTGGCCAAATAGTCTCATTTTCCTCGCAGTCGATTTCATTCTACCGAAACGTACGTGTCAAACTCTGCTTTGACCAATTTTCTGTTTGTCTCTAACTATCCACCGATAGTCTATATAAATTCTTTGCTAGCGATGCAAGTTTCCCTCCGCTGGTGTTTGATCAATGACCTGATTCTGAGTACTAGGCTCAATGCTCGTAATGCACAAGTGAGGGAAGGGGCCCAGGAGCGCCCCGTTGACGGACCAAAGTTCCTCAGGTTTGCTCCCCACACCTCTAGGAGCGGTCCAAGCGACTCAACAGAGACAGTACGTTGTATTCTTGTCGCGATGGATTGAAGATGCTACTCTTCCTTCTCTCTAGAGCGTCGATATAGCTCTTTCCGAAATGGAAAGAGGTCGCTCGCACGCTCGCACCGAAGATATGACATTTGCATGAGAAATTACTCATCGACGTTGAAATAACTAGCTCTGGATGACTTCGAGTATATTTCTACCATTCTTTATTCCTGATTGCTTTTTGCTTGTAAACGCACAAATTTACTCCAGGAGCTGTTTTTAAATACGCGCATCACTCAAAAGCGTCTGATGGACCTTAATGCGGTGGCCAAGACGGAGCAATCAAAGGATGGAGCTCTGGCATCAAACCATCATTGATCGCGCATAATTGAAAGCATGAGCATTGAGCGCTGAGTGTTCACATCGAATGGTTTATTCATGTGCTTGCTTACTATCTTAAAACAGTCAAAATGAATAAGAACTGCTATGGCATTCACGTTAGAATATTTCGTACTTCTCCATAGCCCGCTTAAGCCTGTATCAAGCCTGAGGCAATAGGGCGATACTGCCGATGAATGCACCTGGGATCATCCTGACACATATTCATTCGGTCAACGTGTTTACCGCTCGAACTTCGAAGAATGTCAATGCTTGTTTCGTCCGGAAAGGAAGGAACCGAATAAGGTCTCCGCAGCGTGGAGGTTTGAACCGTTTGAGAGGTTTTTGTCTTTGTTTCCATCGCTGCTTCTTGCTATAGCGACCGTCTTGTATTTTCCGTGCCGCCATAAATGACTGTTTTATACTTGGAGTCACTGGTGGCTAAACGGGCCGTCGGAATCAATCTGCTCCGAACCCGTTACGTACCGTTTACCACCATGTCGACAGACAACGAGTTGCTCTTTTCAGATTCGTGCCCTCCCGTCACGCTCAAACCTCAACAAAAACGTGGATCTCTCTTTCTTATGCACAGATCAACGTATCCATGAGTGAACATTCATATTGACCAAATGTATGTTCGTCTTTTGCTTTTGCTTGTCTTTTTGAATCTCGCCTAGATTCGCCATGCAAGATTAGGAACGCCGGCCATCAAATCTCAGAAAGTCAAGGAGAATCTGAGCTCAAACATCAGAGACTTACAGCAACCAAGACGTGCGTACACAGCACTTGACATCTGGTATAAACTTAGCACACAGCAAGTCGGCGCTTTTTTGGTTGGGCAACCTTTGTAACCATACCTCGGTCGAAAAGGTGTTCGCCAAGAATAATCTCCCCCGTGCGCCCATAGAAGTATCACAAGGCAACATTACCATCGTCAACGCGGGACGTGGACTATCTGCAGCTGTTCTACCTATCTCATCTGCTCTTATACCCTCGCGTCCGTTTCCATTCCCTTCATTGATCAAGACCACAATGTCTTGTGGCGCAGACCCGGATCCCACTGCTGCTTGGACATCAGGCATTTGAACTGCCTGGTGGCAAATCTTTCCCTATTTGACGAAATTGACTGTAGTAGCCATCGAAGAAAGTCCTCCTCGAATGCGATCCCAAAGTGCTGCATGCCACGGATAGATATATAAGATATGCTATTCCCTCAACGTTAGCATAACAAATGGCCCCGGTTACCCTAATATCGATAATTGACTCTCTCCCCTCGGTGATGGGACAGACGCTTGGTGCGATTTACGTCGGCGCTACTATAGCTGCAGTGTACGCGTATTTATGTTTGACGTCCGCCTCCTATATTCATTGTATGCCCTAGTTTCTATGGGATAACCATTCTGCAGACTGTGATCTACTACAAGGAATACCCTAACGATTCGTGGCTCTTTCGATATGGCGTAAGCAAGAAACTGTTAACTTTCACAGGATTTTTCTGACATATAAACAGGTCGCCTTACTGTGGTATGCTTAGCATGTATATGTGTACGAAGCTGAATCCTGACGGTCGCTATAATCTCCAGGATCCTCGATACACTTCACGTTGCAATAAGCACCCATGCCTTGTACTTTTATCTCGTCGAATCATTTGGGAATTATCTTCGCGTGCTCAAGATCATTTGGTACGCGTCTGCCATAGTCTTAAGTTCAAATGAGTTCGTACCTCGCTGGCAGGAGTTTCCGGGTGCGACTATTTCCCCACTTCTTATCCATTGTCGATGAACCTCCTGAGTTCATTTTGACTCCAGTTGCAGCTCGTAGTCAATGTACGTGAAGCTAGTATTATCTTACATTCTGATCTAAACGTTAACTAGATGCTAATCGTCGTTGGCGTCCAAGCGTGTGTCTCCTTCGAATGACTCTCGAGTGATCGGAAAGACTCAATCGCCGGTTATACAGCTTATACGCCGTCAGAATATGGAAATGTAAGTTTCTGTCGGCATTGAAGTAAATTAATTCTGACTTGTGGTCTCCTAACAGTTGGTCGTAATTACCAGAAAGTGCTGCCATGGTTCATTGTACGTTCTCTTCTGGCTCTTTCTCTTATTACTCGAGCAGACGTCTTTGGAATCCAACTCGCAGTTTCTTGCTGTTGCGGCTTGCCTTGGTGAGACCTCCGTTGTCATAATGAATGAAGAACTGAATGCGACTTCGAAGGCGCCGGAATATGTGAGCATCGAATATATGTATATACAGCACTACAGCACTGACTTGTAGAATCTTACCAGATGCTGTCTATGAGACGTATGGGCCGCGCCTCTTTATGATAACCGTCTCCCGTGTTAACCTTGTCACCAGATACACTCTATCAAGCTATTTGAACATCTCAAGTATCAGCGTAGGCCTCGGTAGCTCTGTGCTGAACATATGGCTTCTGACGGGCAGTTACGCGTCGCAGGCAGCAATTTACGTAGTATTTTCCACAGCTGTGGCAGCGGACTTCTTTATTGCCGCTACAATGTGCTACTACTTGCACAGAGGCAGGTCAATGGCCGGCGTTTCCAGGTGTGCAGCCTCCAAACCATCACGAATATGATCGATACTTACCGCAAGAAATTGTCTGTAGTACGACAAAGATCATTGTGGAATTGATGCGGTTTTTTGTGATGTCCGGTCTAACGACGAGGTATGATTCCGATGGCGTGTCTGATAGGACGGAAGCTAATCATGAATATTCGCTGTTACTCTAGCGCATGCTCGCTATTCACGCTCGTCGCGGTAATCACTCACTAATCTTTGATCCTCTTGATTCTGATATCATCTTCCATCCAGTACATCGCTTGGCCAAATAGTCTCATTTTCCTCGCAGTCGATTTCATTCTGCCGAAGCGTGCGTGTTCCAGTTCCCTTTAACCAGTTTCCAGTCTGTATAACTATCCACCGATAGTCTATATAAATTCGTTGCTCGCGATGCAAGCTCTCCTCCCTCGTTTGAATAATATTCTAACTCAGAGTAGGCTCAATGCACGCAGCGCACAAAGATGGGCTGAGGCCAAGGAGTATTCCACTGATAACAGTACACTCAGGTTTGCTCCTCCCACCGTCAGCAGTGGGGCGAGCGATGCAGCAGGGACGGTGCGTAGTACACTCTCACGAATGCATTGAAGATGCTACTTTTTTCTCCAGAGCGTCAATGCTGCCCTTTCCATAATGGAAAGAAGTCATTCAAACGATGGTACGGATAGGACATGTACTGGAGAAAAGTTACTTGATGATGCTGTTACACCCAATTAGTCCGGGATGACTGCAAATATATACATTGCTACCGTCTATCTACTCCGTGTAACGAGCTGGTCTTGCCCATTGTTATTAATTTAGCTCCAATACCTGGTGTTTTCGAATCTGTACCTTTGCGGTATTCCGCTTGTTGCGTCGCCTGTAAGTCTGATGCATTGCCGGTACCTCTTGAGAGTCAGCATGTCTCCTCGTGAGTGGTAGAACTACAAGGATTTTGTTCATTCTTAACTTCGGTAGTATTTAGTTACAACATTTATGTAATAGTACAGTGACGAACAAATAACGAACGGAAATTCTTCTATCATGATCAAGTCTTATGCATTCATGCTCTTAAATTCTTTCGTAAAGTCATCCATGGCATCCAATGTGCTCAAGAAATGCTTGAACGCAAGCTTCTCTCCACGACCCACAGCCAACGACTGTGCTGTCCTCGCAGCATTCTTGATCTGCCTGCCATTTACGTCCCGCTTCGCCAGTTCCTGGATCTGCTGCGGAGTGATATCCGCCGAGGCCCCAACCTTGCCGATGAAAGCAGACCAGACCTGTATCTTGGACTCAAGGGGCAACTCGTGGAAATGCAGCGCGACGTGGATACGTGACAAGAAGGCCTCGTCGAATGCTTTGACGCGATTGGTGGTCAAGAAGAGGATGCCCCGATAGTACTCGACATGACGCAAGCTGAAAAGACAGTCAAAATTATGGTAGAAGATCGAGAGCCGACAGAGCTCACAAGACAGCAACCATGGCATTCCGTACGAGATCGTGGAGAGAACGTTGCTCGAGGTAGACATCAGCCTCATCGATCAGGACGATGGCTTTCCACGTTGTAGCGACCTCAAACACGCGTTCGAGAGCCATATCAAGACTATTCGCATCTGTGCCCAAATCGCCAGCGCCGACAAGGTACAAGGGTCTTTTGACATGTTCGCTAGTCGCTTCGGCAGAGAAGGTCTTACCTGCAAGGGAAAACAATTAGATGTTTTCAAGTGAATATTGGCACCGCCGAACTAACCGACTCCCGGAGGACCAAACAGGTTAATAACGAGACCATGTCCTTTACCCTTGATGAAGTCATCGAACCCGAGCTCACGATGATGCGCCTCAACGAGAGATTGCAAGAGGTCCTTGCGGTCCGTCGGAAGAACAAGATTGGAAAAAGCATCTTTGTTCCATTCCACGTCGGAGATCTTCTCGACATCGAACTCCACTGCAGGCCGAATCAGTCTCAGCACACAAGGCTGCAAGAGACGACTTACACCAGAGTTTATCAGAAAGACTGAATCCGAAAACCACAGTGGGTGTCAGCATGAGTTCTTCATCTGTCAGTTCGACATCGTTTGTGCTTTCCTCGTCGCGGAGGTGGGAATCCACAAGGACGCCTTCAAAGATGTTATTCAGGACTGACGAGACGCACAGGATGTGCGGTCGCTTACCATTCGCATATTGACCTGGTACTGGCACTGGTTCCGGGTCCATAAGGTTTCCGTAAGGATCCAGCTGCGGAGCCTCCTCTGTTTTGGATACAGCGGTAGGATACTTATAATTAGGATTGAAACGTCGGAAAGAAGCTGAAGATATTATTTAGCAGTCAAGCTGGGCCGTGAGCAAGATATCATCCTACCACGATCGACCATGATCCTTCCCTTGACCTAAAAACAGCATAACGTCAGAACACATTCGGCTACGACCAGAGAAGAGATGGAAGAACGAACACTGTGCCTCAACAGCCTATTATCTCCGCACTTCAACGCTGCGATACCATTGAACTGCATATGATGAATTCCCCGAAGATCAGACCATTTCTTGCCTCGCTGCATCACCATCTCCTTCAACTTGGCAGAATCAGGATGGAACCTGATAGGATAGGCATCCAACGAGTCAATCTTCACGGTCCCTTTGAACTTCTTGATGAGAATCTGCGTGGTGACCTTCGATACCCCTACAGTCTGGGTGAGAGGCCGGTCTACGAGATCCATGCTCACGCAGCTTAGCTGGTAGCACCGCATGGCCTCCACGTTCGTACTCACGGCCGACTCTAGCCTGAACAAACGCGGCGCGCCGGTGATAGCACAGCGCGTGACGAGGATCGAGCGTGGTACAAGGATAGAGTAGAGGAGGTCCCAGGTTATCTCGCCATGAGATTTCAGCTTGTTGATGGTACGGATGGTGTTCTGATAGTCGGAATGGATGGAGGAAAGAAGGAGGTCAACGGAGGAGAGGACATATGAATCGAGCTGGGTCTGAGGCTTCTTCGAGGCAAGATGGTCGCGGTATTCCTTGAACTCGTCGAGGTATGTTAAGAAGACCTCGGGGTCGAGCTATAGACAGGTATTCATATCTGAGGATCGCATAGGACTTAAAAAAGCACGTACCTCCAAAGGATCGGAGTTCCAAGAAATTCCGGGCCACGTCTGAATGACATCCTTGCACGCTTTCAAGATGTATTCGCTCTTGATAACAACTTTGAAGGTTGGCTCCAAGACAGCAATCAGATCTTCACGGAGGGGGAGCTTGCGCACGATGCTTAAGGAAAAGTCCATGAGTCAAAGGCACCGTTAACTTCACAGGGAACATACACAAAGCTGAAATCCTTCCAAGGGTCATTGTCTCCCGACCGCACCAAGGGAACACTTTCGACAGCGACCTTTGAACTTGTATTCTGCAGAATTAAAAACAAGCACTTTAGCGCGCAGACCCCGGGTCATAATAGAATACTGCATACCCTATACTTCCAGCTCTTTGACCACCGACTATAGTAATGGTCGACGCGCTTGATCTTCAACGCAGGCGGCGTTAAAGGCTCGTTGTCCTCCTTGATAGTCGAAACCTTCGACTCGGTCTCCATATCCCTTGACGACCCTTCGGAAGCCTTCATCAGAGAGGAAAATCGACGATGCATGATCACGAAGGAGTAGGGAGAGTAGGGGAGATAAAGCTTTAGCGCTTGTTAACGGCTACATTTATATTCGCATGCGCGCGGGAGCGTACAATGCTCATTGTGACTCCTAGTTGATAGGAAAGGGTCCAATGCGGTGCATCATCGTGATTGGGAGAAATCGAGGGTAGCTCCTGAATGCCATAAAGCGGATGGTGAACCGGTGACCCTCTACACAGCAGCCAATGGCAAGTATTGCTCGACTCGAAAAGAGCGCTTAGCTCCCGCCATGTGATGATCAGTTAACAGCATTTTAGGGATCGCCGTTATATGGGGCCGTGTCGATGACATGTCCATTGAACGGCATAGCTATTGGACTGATAACCCGCAAAGTCGGAAGGCCCGTATCACCCGCGCTTAGATAAAAGATATCTGGATTTCGAAGCCCAGGTGCCCAAGCGGAGATGGACATTGATAGTGCCAATGATAACCAATGTCATATTCCAGCAGATGAGACGAGAATGTAGGTATTTTCGCCCTTAGAAGAAACCGTTCACGCACTTGGTGACCGATGTGGGGACCTTTCGAGACTTGCCCCGAGGCAAGGATAGTCTCATTGGAAAAGATTATAATCAATGATCTCAAGTGAGATGCATATCACGGGCCTGGGCAAGTGGCGGCTGATGCTGATAAAATTGTGAGGTTTCTGGAACGCTGACCCGGTGAAGAGCGTAGACTGCGTAGACTGAAGCTGTGCGAATACCTTCTCGACGTTGGTCTCAGCATTGGAACCGTTTATTTAAACTCGTTATACGCGGGGTAAGGACGTCTAGAAAGGACGCCGAGGTCAGCCCAAGCCAATTCAAAGGCACCGAGCATTCAAATATTCATTACTGACCTGCAACAGACACATAGATTATGTAACATGGCGTTTTCGAAAAAGTGTTCTCCGCCCGAACTGCATTATTTTAGAACAGCATTCCTTGGCGTAGAGAGGATTGCCTGCCTGGAGCACAAATGGAAGATAGATGCCCCCGGAAAGCAAATACACACTCAGAGCGTGGACGTCCACCCCCGACGAGCTTGATAGCTATTTATCGTCAGGCAACGCGCTTATCACGCTGAATGAGCACTCACTGCAGGCTACATGTCACGCCCGCTCGTAGGACCGTGGCGTCCTTCAAAATCAACAATGGACCAAAGTGCCGTTCACGCTACTGGTGCATAGTACCGCTTCTGGCATCCGATTGGTCCATTGCAGTCGTAACCGGAAAGGGCATCCACACTGGCCGTCGCGTTCTGTGCCTGGTATCGCTGTGACATCTATGCAAGGAGTCCTGAGATTTGCGAAACATAATTAGGGCTATTCATACGAACCTTCCGCCAAAAATTTCCATCCAGCCCTGTTTCGTCGCTCTTGTTTCCAACCATCACTGTCCTAATTATGGCGCCTTGCTGGATCTGAAGTCATCGTCTTAATGGAGATTTCAGATGAGATAACGGAATCTGTTTGGTAAAGACATACATATCATGCCCAAGCCTTCCTTGCCAGTGTGCGATATTGAGATCGCTAGTAGTTGGAATCTCGGTAACGTCGACGAGAATGTCGGTCAGAGCGGCGATATCTGCCCTCCCTCAGAAGCCCCCACACATGCAATTTCTTCTATCGATGATGGAGGAAGCAGTAGAAACCAGCGGTGTCATGGAGCATTGTCGATATCCAGATGTGGTGGTGGTAAGAAGAAAAAGAACGGATATTTCGGCAACCGCCGCGATATGGCCGGCATCTCGGTCCGACCCAACCTTTATTTACTGTGACTTCGAACTAGAAGTGCTGTTTCTCTTTGTACGTTTCGAATTTGCATGTACCACTGTTATCCTCATAGCGACTACTTCTTCAGTAGAAAATGCCCTCGGGAGTTCGGCCTGAATTTGGCAGGTTATGCCGATTGAGCACTGTGACTATCAGTGCCATTTCTAAAACAGTGTCCCTGGACTTATTTTTCAATAAAGCAAAGGAAGAGAACTGCTTAAAAGTTTACGGGTTCTAGAAGTCCGTCGCGGTTATCGTTCTGTCATCCGCGATAGGCACATGCCACAGATGTAGCAAATATTCAATTTCCACTGTCCAATCGGGCGCGTCTTGCCCACGTGATCCTTAGGGCCGGTAGACGTGATTTTACATTTGAAGAGCAACTTCCTGCTTCCACAACGCCTCGCTTGAGCCTGGTAGTGAATCCACGTTTGTCCCCGGTAAGCCTGGGCAACTTGATGCCTATTACAAATTCTGATCATGGTATTGCCAGAGTGAACCATGAATCTCATTAATCGCCTTCCACCAGAACTACTCGCAGAGATCTTCGAGCGAACAATCCCAACTGGTAGCTCAAATTGGTTCATGGATATTTGGGAAGCTCCTTGGATAATTGGCCAGGTGTCCAGCTCCTGGAGAAGACTTGTGCTATCACTTCCTCACGTCTGGTCCTCCATTTCGATCAACACATACCGCAAACACACTGTCCCAAAGTTAAAAGCAGCATTGACTCGTTCCAGAACGGCCCCCCTCACGATTCGTCTCTTTTTGTCCTTGACGAGTACCGAACAAATGAAGGAGGTGTATCAGATGCTCTGTAACGAGCGTCATCGCTGGAGGAGCATCCGCATCACCCTCCAAAAGCTTTCCCTCGTCACAGCTGAGCAATTCCATCCACTGCTTGCTTCCGGAGCCGATTATCCCATTCTCGAGTCATTTCACTTGGTAATGAGCGTCAATTTACCCGACCGGTTCCTCGATAGGGCCCCATGTTACGTGAAGTTAGGATGGCGAGGATGGTGCCATTGCAAACAAATGCCCTTCCTTGGTCTCGAATTACTAAATTCATTACTACCATTCTCGGTGTCGAACAACTGTTCATTATCCTTCGTGACTCACCACAGCTTCACACTCTCGAAGTCACTGATACTTATCGCGATACATACATTACCCATCCTATCGTTCACGCGTCGTTGGCTACATTTGGGGTCCCGGAGATATCATCATTCCCTTTTTTGACACTTCCCGCTCTCGCCAATCTCTATGTCCGCTATCCTATGGACAAGAACGACGCAGACATCTTTTCAGCATTTGTCAGTCGCTCCAACTGTCCTCTCGAATCACTGCGTTTCTCCTTCACAACCTTCCCCGTGTCCCTCGTTGACACAATTGCGGGTTTACCAACTTTACGAAAACTCCACACCGCGTTCTTCGATGGGGATGTATCGCCGTTTTTGTCCGCCTTTAGCACCCCGCCGTTGATCCTTCCCAGACTGGAAGACCTGGAGCTTAATCAGACTCATAAAATGTTTGGTCCCCTTCGTTTGCGGACTGTTGTTGATTTAGTCTCATGTTGCCGCGAACATACACCTCTGCGGTGCGTCATAATGGAGAGTAAAATGATCTTGCCGAAACGACCGCAAGCGCAAGCTCCTCTTCTGGCTACTTTACGAGAGCTACAACGGAGAGGACTTGTCATTAAAATTCTAGAGTAAGATCAACATCCTTGTTTGTTCTGACAGCGATTGACACCCCGCCTCGTTTCTTAGTAATGGCAAAGACGTTTTGAATCCGCCCTGATTCCAAGCACGCGAACCATATTCTTGCGATGTGTTTAATGAAACAGCCGTCACTGTAGCGAGGGCAGTATACCCCTGGGCCCTTTCATTCTCTATGATCATAGTTGATGGTGCTCGCGCAGGGTGAGTTGGAAATATTGGTACTCGAATGTATATACAAAAAATCTTATTTGCGAGTTAGTAAACAAAAGGATAGGTATTTGCCGTAATCTGTGCCAGGGTCAAAGATGAGCACTCTCTGCTGCACTGGCAGCATACTAGCTTACTGTGCAAGGGAGGGCAGCCGTTCCAGGTACAGGCATCCTTGTTTTCCGTCGAGGATGAGAATTCCATGTTGAATCGCTCCGACTGTCGTGACGGTCACTTCACTAGCCCATCTATACCTTGCCCAAGAGATTCGCGATTTGCGGGTATACACGCGAGGTCCTCCGCTAAGTGGCTCACAGATACCCAGGACAGCCACTGGCTTGCTCTATGCGTCTTGCTTCGCGCGGTGCGCGTCAAGCTTACGCGTGCAGATGAACCGTCTGACACACCAGTTGATCTCGCTTAGCTATGAATCAAAGTCATTTAACGTGGCAATTTGTATTTTTTTCAAGGTTGCGGTAGAGCTTTTCCCGCCAAGCACAAGTCTAGAACATATCCGAGTCCGAACCCGAACCCGAATCCGAATCAAAGAACCACTCGGAAGATGTAGTCGTGTTTAAAGAGCTACTCCGAGCGGTCCTGTCTTTCAGCGTGAGTTCTCATGTACTACCTCTTCTACGTGTCGCTATTTTTCCTTCTCTCTATTTCTGTCCAGGCTGGCTTGCCCGACAAGATCTATGGCGTCAACCTAGGGTCCTGGTGCGCTTTATCAGTAGTAAAACAAATGTCAGTTCATCTCATTCATTCGTAGGCTTCTTCTCGAGTCTTGGATGTTACCAGAAGGTATAATTTTTTTTTGCATTGGTTACATCCATGCCGATCGCGATCCATAGAGTGGACACGTATGGGTGGCGAACTATGCGATGATTGCACCCAGTGCATCTCCGCAGAATTGTACAAGCTTTTCTCTTTTGTTGTTTCCACTTCAGTAGGCCTCACGTATCACTCCGCCAGCGAATTCGCTCGTGCATACCCTGACACTGTAGATGAGATATTCAACACGCATTGGTGGGTGCCATTTTCACTTGCCTGAGATAGCATTAACCTTTCTTCGGGACAGGTCTTCGTGGTTCAATCAAAATGATGCCCGTGACCTCGCAGAAGCGGGCATAAACACCGTTCGCATTCCGGTAGGACACCTCCTCCCCGCGTGTGATCTCTATGCTAATCGCGCCCTTCGAGATTAGCTGGGCTATTGGATCATCGAGGCTCTTGTCGACCGCCAGACTGAGTTCTATCCGCGAGGAGGTATACACCAACTTGTACGTTACCAGAGATTCTTTCTGAGGCTGTCGTGACCAAGTGCAAGTAGAAACGAGGATTAAAACAACTGAAGGACGCTGGTATCGTGTCGATTCTTGATCATCATGGGCTTCCAGGTGTTCAGAGTGCAAATCATACGTTCACGGGAAGGTTCGTCATCTGAGTGAACTGTTCCATATGATCCTAAACATTATTTAGGTGTACACCGGAAGTGGAGTTCTTCGTAAGTTACCTTCTTTTCCGAAGAGATGCTCTAGAAACTCAGGGATCTTTACAAGACTGAATATAATTATCATCGCGCCCTCATTTGGACAGCCGTTATGACTACTCTTTCCCATCTCGATCCCGACTTCAGCAACGTCTTTGCCATCGAAGCCGTGAACGAGCCTACCAGGGATGCCACTCAGACCCCGGGATATGGCGATTGTACGTGTAAAGCGTCTTTGTATTTTCCGTCCTAAAATCTGTTATGACCAGTCCAGAAGAATTTCGTTCAGGTGGTGCGAGCAGTCGAACTCACTTTGGGCATCGATGTCCCCTGGTCGGTGTCCAACATGACCATCACGGAGACGGCCAACTTCACAGCAACTTTGGAGGACGCCGCTTCTTCTTTGCCGGCTTTGAACTCTGAAGTTCGGTCTGCCCTCCTGGATGCAGTACCCATCCTCGTCGAACTTGGTTTGGAGCTCGTGTTGGACGATATGACACACTCCTTCAGCTCCCACTATAGTCGTGAGCCCTTGTACACAAGGTCTGTCTCTTTTGTAATGAAACACGGATGGTTCACAAACAGCGCGTCAGTTTTATGGACATGAACTGGCAATACAACAACCCCTCTAACCCAAGAGATGCACAAATCGGACCTCAATTTTATGACGATCATTTGTACTATCAGTGAGTCGAACGCTCCGTGTTTTTCTTTTTGCTGTCTTCATAGATATTTTAGATCCGGGGTGAGCTATCCTTACTCTTGTTGTTTTATATGACTGTGGAGCATGCAATATAGAGTGCAGATGAACAGGCACATATGGATAGCATTTGCAGTAAGCTACACAATTGGAAGATCCATGGATACCTGTTTAACCATGGAGTAGACCTTCCTTTCCTCGAAGATGATGCTACATTCGGTAACAGTCCGGTTGTATTTGGAGGTTCGCCACAGGGTTCAGCTACTAGTATTTATGCCTTCTTCTCAATCTTTCTTCCAGAATGGTCTTTGATAACGCAATTCACTCCTACGGACGATTTCCTCTACAAATGGGCGGATGCTCAGAAACTAGCCTTTACGAAAGGCGCCGGTTGGATCGTGAGTTCCTGCTCTCTCGCTCTCGCTTTCCTTTTGTGATGGCTTTCCCGCTCCTTCCAGTTCTGGAATTTCAAGGTAGAGATATCAACTCAGGCTGGTGATCTCGCCAGACAATGGTCAGTGTCTTCGAATCACGAGAGTGCGTCGCTGACATCATATCCTATAGGTCATATTTGGAAGGCGTGAAGCGAGGCTACTTCACTCGCGATCCGTCGAAATTGAACGATACACACGTCTGTGACAGTTACATTCAATGATGCCTTCCCCTCCTTTTCTTTCAGCTGTTACGTTTCGAAGTAATAGTACTTAGGCGATATTCACTGAATGAAATGAAAGCGAGTTTCAAGAATGTCCCACAAGGGACATCCCCCGGGATCGCGGCCTGATGGTGTTGATAATTTGTGTCTTCTCTTCCCACGACGATGATACATTCAATGCACCATACATCTTGAAAAAGGCTTTCTCAAAAGTGCCTACATATTCCTTCGGTCGGGCAGATTACATCGGAATACTACACTACATGACGTGCAAAGGTTCTTAGGCGAACATCGTCAGTCAAGAACTAGTTTGGTTCCTTTGAGGGCATATAACCGCAAGCCTCTTCCTTAGACGTTAGATGAATTGAGTAGCAAAACGATGAATTTTTCGTCAAGCGCATAACAAAGGAAAATACGCAATCTTATATATCCCTTACCAGAAATCTCTCAAACAACTTGACACGCTCGCAGAATGAGATTTTTCACCAGGCGAATCTAATACATATTCAAAGTACCAGTCGGTCAAGCTCACGCTCGCGTGAGAGCCGGCAACGATGTCATCGGGATCCGCTACACTGTCCATCCCAACGCCTATTCCGAATCCACAAGAAAGATGCCGAATTGGCTTTGTGATACTAGAAATCAAAGTGGCACATTCATGACATCTTTGCCACTCCTACCAAAAAGAAACGTGATGTCAGTCGCTGTCAGAACAACGAAGGACGCTGATCTTACTCTAAGATTTCAATGACAAAGTCATTCCCTTGTAGCTCTCGCAAAGCAGCCAGATGAGGACTCTGCGCCTGTGGTCGTTTTGGCAAGACCGTCTTACTCTCCATCTTGAGGTACCGCAGAGGTGTATTCTCGTGTCGATACGAGGCCAAGGTAACGACCGTCCGCAAATTCAGGGTACCAAACGCTTGATTAAGCTCAAGGTCTTCTAGTTTGGGAAGGATCAGCGGCGGGGTGCTAAAGGCGGACAAAAGCGGCGTTACGTCCCCATCGAAGAACGCGGTGTGGAGTTCTCGTAGATTTGGCAGCGTTGCAAAGGTGTCAACAAGAGACACAGAGAATGCCGCGAAGGGGAAACGCAGTGATTCGAGAGGACAGCCTGACTGACTGACAAATGCGGAGAAGTTGTCTGCGTCGTTCTTGTCTACGATGTTATTGACATAGAGATCGGTGAGAGCGGGGAGTGTCAAAAAAGGGAAGGATGATATGTCCGGAACCTCAAATGTAGCTAAAGACGTATGGAGGAGGGGATAAGAATTCGCTGGAGGGGGTACGTGTGTTCCGCGATAACTTTCGATTTCAAGAGTTTGGAGTTGGGGAGATTCACGAAGGATGATGAACTGTTGTTCGACAGTGAAGGTAGAGGTGATAAATGTGGTAATTTGAGACCAAGGAAGGTCACTCGTAAGCAAAGGCCTCATCCGGATGTAGTGCAACATGGGCGCCCTATCGAAGAACCCGGTGGGTAGGGCTACGCGGAAAGGGACCTCCATTACCAAGTCAAATGACTCGAGAATGGGATAGTCGGCTGGAGCAAGCAGTGGAACGAATGACTCAGCTACGCTGCTGTAATAACTTTCGAGGGTGATACTGATGCTCTTCCAGCGATGACGCTCGTCGCAGAGAATCAGATACAATTCCGTCATCTGGTCAACCGTCATGTTGGAAAGATAGAGACGAAGAGTGAGAGGCGCCGTTCCGGAACGAGTCAATGCCACTTTCAACATCTGGACGGTGTGCTCGTGGTAATCGTCGACCGAAAGGGAGGACCAAAGAGAAGGAAGGGATAGAGCAAGTTTTCTCCAGGTCCTGGAAACATGGCCGAGGATCCAAGGGGCTTCCCTGGTGCTGGTAAGACAACTTGAGTGACCGGTTGGGACTGTTCGCTCGAAGACCTCTGCGAGCAGTTCTAACGGAAGACGACGGATTGGACTCCCTTCCGTCATGGCACTCTAGCAATACCACCATTAGAATTTAGGATAGATATCATGGTGGTAAGGCTTACCGAAGAAAAACCCTGATTTATTATCAGGGGCAATGGGGAGGAGTGAAAGCAGGAGAGAGAAAATGAAAATTTTAACTACCTGCCCTAAAGCCTCCTATGGTTCACGTGGGCACCAGTGGGAAGACTGACAGCTTGACAGACTAGAGTAATCGTTCGTATTCGTGGGGAGTTCTCGTTTTTTTTCTTCACTGGAAAGTACCCCCGGGGCCGACGGAAAATAGACTCGGTGCTAGCGGTCACTGATTCGCAACACCGTCCTGTATTTACCGATATGCTGTCGATGCAGCAGCTACTCGTTGACACATATGCGCAGAGCATTTCGTATATTTTTCTACAAACCCGCATATATGATTTTCCATATTCGAATACCAATCAAGGGGACGAGCATTGCGCTCTGAAATCATCTGGTGATGACCTCTTCTAGTCTAAATTGAAACAGATCCAAGATTGACGAGTATGCGCACAAGGATAAGTTCCTCGAAAGTATGGTATTCGATGTATTCTACGAAGGTATATCTAAGCAGTATTAAAGGATATCATCCGAAGATGAGGGGGTACGGTACGAACTCTCACGAATCATCAACACGATCAGCCGATCTCAAAGGATGTCCCTCGGGGAAGATGCCCACAAACTCAGTCGCTCGTGCAGACCTCTCCGCAAACGGTCTCTCAAGCGTCGGCTTGAAGATATCAACAAAGGCTTCGACGTGCTGCACATCATGACTAACAGAGAAAGTTTTGTAAGAAACCCAAGGCCAAAATCAATGAGAGTAAATGCTCACTGGAATATCAAATGCTCAACCATCTCATGGAGCGTCCGATAGTCACTCTCACAAGGAAGGTCCACACAGTGCGGGCTAACAGAATCGCTACCATCTTCTGCAGGTTCATCCATCATTTCCCAGTCCTCTGACCACGATTCGACGAGCTGGATATAAGACTCCGGCGCGTCTGTCTCTCGGTAATGTTTCGTGAACAGATGTTCCACCTACGCGTCTCATTTATCAGCGGATGTAAAAGCCAGATAGGTAAAAGCAACACGAACAAGTTTCCTCCATCCATACAACTCGAAGTGCAGGAATTTATGCGCAGGGTGCGTATCCTCGCTAAGCTCAGGCGGGCATTTGCCACATTTGAACTGTACATCTTCCAGTGCAGAATCCATATCCTGCGCTGTCGTCTCCTTGGGGTCCTTCCTTACCAACAAGATCACGTCCTTGATCATCTTGCGAAAATCCTCGTCAGCGGCCAGCTGGTTCGTACTCCACCCCTGCCGAACGCGACCACCCTCTGTCACTCGCAGAGGATCCTGGGACTGGAAATCATAATCGAGATGGAGGCAGCGATGCAAGATGTTGTCGGGGTAGAATAACGGTGTTACCCATTTTGGGTGGTCGTTCTTCTTTCGCTTGTTGATCTGACGGGCGAATATGGTGCAGTGTTTGCAGTAAAACGCGTTACAGGCGAGCTTGAATTGTGACGCCTTGTCCTCCTCAGATAAGGGGGAATCTGGGCCAAAGGTGTGCTCGATAACGCGTCGTTCAATCGATGCCTGGAACGCGGCGAAGATGTTAGGGAGCTGCTTTACGATGGAATCAAAGGACGTTGTGTCCACGCTAATCTTGGACGGCTGGTAGACGACTTGACGAACACAGTCCAACGCGAGGAAATCGACCACCGAAGGTGTGACGGTGAAAAGAGGAAGCGTTTTCTTATAGTTTCTGAGGATGTCAATGGCGACTTTCTTCCGGGATTGAACTACTTTTTGTCGTGTCCGAGCCTTTCGGTGAGCTTTCATCTTGTCGAGATACTGTATCAGCTCAGGCTTTATATTGTTCCAAACTGCAGGACAACTGTTAGGTCGGCTCGGGCATTAACATAGAACGCAACGCACCTTTCTCCGTCAAAGGACGCGCTTGCCTCACTAGAGAATGCTTCGCTAGCGGAACATCAGGCGACTGGATATTTCGTATCTCCTTCCCATATCCAAGTTCGGTTAGTTTTTGAATGATGCTGAAGGGTCATGAGTATACTCATGATAATAACATTGAAACACCAACGCTTGTGAGCGCTCTTCTTTCAAGTTTTCCAGCTCCCTAGACCTCTTCAACATCTGAGCAGCATACCAGTCGACACTCATTCTCACATGCTGCAAAGTTAGATCAATCACAGCTTATAAAGTAGTGCTGACTCCGGAGAAACTCACATCGCTGAGGATCGCCACCAACGTCTTGCGTTCCAGGATATATACATCTCGTTCTTCCTGGCGTTGAAAAGATAGCAGCTTTTGCATAATGTAGTCGAAATCACGACGGAGGCACGTCGGTTCAAGACCATCGTTGCCATGTTCTGAATGTGGGGGTTCTTAAGCCAGGTTCTCTTTGACTGAAGGAGACACGTACTCATCCAGGCGGTGAGAATCAACTGAAGAATAGAACAAAGCTTCATATCTCCCGGTTCGCGCTGCATGCTAGACTCAAGTTCTGTTTCGCCAACAGTGCTAGACGGCCTTCAGTGGCATGCAATGCAATAGCAAGTCACGGTGCTTACTGGGTCTTGAAACATGCGGAGCAGATACGAGTCATCAGAAGAATATTTGGAGACCGAACAGTAGATATCCAGCAGAACTGAAGCGGGCGTCAGATGTCCGTAAAAGGAAGGAAAGCAAAAGGTACAGACTTGGCAGGTGTTGACTAAAAGGAGGCTGACCCAGGCCGGTTCAGACATGCCAATAGGCGCCCCAGGGAAGCCGTCAACATCTTTAATAGCATCCCGCCAGACAGTCACCGATGTCTTGCTCATCAAGACGCGTCGAAAAGTCTTGGAGAGACGCGCCAAATGCAGCAGGTCCAAGGGGTCAAGCAGCGCGAATATCTATTACTATACGTTAAAAAGGTAAAGAAAAGGGAGACCGAGACGTACCAGAAAAATAATGTCGAGCGGCATGTCCACCAGCGCTGCCAATGCTCCTTTCAACCGTCGCTTCGACCTGGGGCGCTGTTTATCCTCTTTCACATCTTGGTGTCCTTCGGAAGGCACATTCTCCTTCATCCGTGGACATAGTTTGCGTTTCTTGTGTGGATTGAGGTCATCCATGTATGCACAGTATCGGCGGACGATGCAGATGATGGGAAGAAGTGGAAGAAAATGCGACGATTTGAAATGGCCAGACGCGTCATCCACGTGAACTCTAGGGCAGGCTCACACAGTATTTTAAATTGAGACGGAACAGCCGCGTTGTGTCACCTTCGATGAAGCGCGTAATAATCACCTCCTCGTTGCAGTACGACTTCTCTGAATGATATTCTACATTTGTTGCGCCTTTCGAACGGGTTTTTGACGCGTTTGTCACAAGAGCGATCAAGATTCACATATGCAGAGAGGTTTAGGAAGGATGATAGAATGAAAGCGGTCATAAAGCATAATATAGTGAGTGCAGCATACTGAAACATTTTGACAACCTCAATTCCGACAAAGTCCAAGTTGAGTCCAAGATTCCTTTAGTCAAGCAAATTTCCACGCATCATCTGGATAGCGATTTCCCTTTCGCCTTTCAGTCTCTCAAGGACATCATCAACGACTGTAACGGAGCGTATAAGCTCAAAATTCTGTGTTGGAATTTTACGCAAGACTAACCTTCAAGGAATCGGGCACGTTGTGCCCCATAAATGGACCAGGTCGCTTTTTCTTCTTCTGAGAAGTGCTCCCCGAATCTCTGGAACGCCTCCTCCACGGTCATCCACTCTTTTGCAACAGGATCAACGAGATAGTCAGGGAACTGCCAGTCAGGCACGCCATTCTTGTTCGCTTCTTGCCACTGCTCAACTATCCATTGAAGTAAATAAAAATTGCACGCGTACCGTTATCGAAATGGAAGCTCACCAAGATGTACTAAGCGACAGACTTTGGCGAAATACTGCTGTGGAGCCTCTTTTGGTGCCCCAGGAAGTGCAACGATGGTGGCAGAGCCCGAGGACTGCGAACTCGATGTCGAGGGTGCCGGTGATGGGGTTGGTACCGGTGGTGGTGGCATCTGAGGGGGACCGACAGCGTACACAACAGGATTTCCATAGAAGTCATAGCCGTAGGTGACCGGGTAGGCTGGGTGGTAGTAGACTTGGCCGTAGGGGTTCATTTTTCGTGGTATCCTTTGAGTGAGCAGGGGGAAGATGGTGTTGAGGAGCCGCGCACATCAGCTCTTATATGGGGGCAAAGGAAGCCAATGTGAAACAATGAAGATTCTCTTGATTGTGACTTGAAAATTGTGTCCGGTAAACATCTGCTATCAAAGGCCCTTGTATGGTAATAGTCCGTCCATTGTCGCTTTTGGACACGAATGCACAGAGATGCCACCCGATATGACAATTCATGTCGTCGTGTTTTGGTGGCATGTGAGTTGCAGGTAACCATGGTAAAAGACACCAATGCATTGACCGGTACACCAAAGACCATATTGATACTTGTCATTCAAAGCTGCTTCTCCAGCGCAATCACTTTCTCCAAAGCCGCATAATGCTTGCTTCCTACAAAAGCATCTTCCCCGACCGCCTTCAATGGTGAACGCACAACATTACTTCCATACCCAAAATTCTTCGCTACAACCGTCTTGATCGCAGAAAGCGACCCAAGTTTCGTTTTTGCCCAATCAGCATGAGCGATATCCGTCTGCAGCTTCAGCGCCTCGTCTACCTTCCCCTCCTTGAACAGATTATACAGCTTGACGTGGAGTTTTGGGATGATATTCGGTGACGCTGCCATCGTTCCAGCGCATCCAGATATCAGTCCATGGAGCATGCAGTCCGTCGTTGACGTGTATATCCCAAATTCGGAGGGAGAGAAGATAGACGCGAGCCTGTGAAGCTTACCCATTTCACCGCAAGCAACTTTAACGCCTACGATGTTGGGGTGCTTCGCCAATTCTTCGATCGCGTCAGAGTCGAGGTTCAAGCCATTCGTTACGGTCGGGAAATTGTAAATAATGATGGGAATGGGCGATTTATCTGCAATCTACAAAGAATGCGACTATTGTGAGTAACGCGGTAATTTTAGACCTATATGTACACCTACTTCTTGAAAGGAAGTGATAGCAGACTCAGGTGTGATCTTCAAAGGCCAGGGAACAGGAGCCAATACTAGCGCGTACGACGCGCCAGAATCTCCTGCCTCCTTGCATAGCTGGACCGTCACTTTGGTGGACGGTGCGCTAGCACCAGCGATGACAGGAATATTATCAAACCCGTTCCGGTCTAACGTCTCGCGGGTTATCCTGATGACCTCGCGCCGCTCAGCCTCAGAGAGTAGCTGAGCCTCCCCGTTATCTCCCTGCACGAGTATACCAACACCTCCCTAGAGAGAAAGGGGAGAGCTAAATATCGCGTACAACATATACTGGGTTTTGGTACCTGGGCTAATCTCAGTGTATGAGCTTCGATAGCGTCACGATCGAGATCCTCATTCTTTGTCATGAAAAGGACGGCGGCGACGTGACATCCAGGGGGCGGTGGATGGGCCATGGTGGTCTGAGTCATGAATACTTGATGCACCATTGCGGATCGGTTCAATGGTTGCGGAAGCCCGAAAGCGGCACGTGCAGCGGAGGAACTACGTTCCGAGGAGGGCCTTCACTCAAGTCCTACCGCAGACTTAGGAAGTCTTGTGGGAAAGATAACCCGTCGTCATTCAATTTCTTTGCACGAATCTAATGGTGCTGTTTGGGTGCTGTTCGAGAAAGCTAGGAATATCACCCCGTTGGTTATAACATAACGGTAAAGCTTTAAGTCATGCTACAGACTCGTTGCGTGGGTTACTCTGGTTCTAATCACATTCCTCCGTGCCTTTAGAGCAAATCCGAAATCGGATTCGAGGCCATTTGTCACGGAATGAATTCCCAGATAGCTTGTAAAGATGAATGTCGATGGATAGTCCTTACGCAAAGAAATCTGTGACCTCGAATAACCTTGAACGACGAGCCTGCATGACCTCATCTGAATGATTATGTGAACGTCAGCTGTTATTCTGCCTTCTCAGAAGTCGTTTTCTTTACCTCGAACAAAGTGTAGCAACAAACAAACACGACTGATCGACGAGGGTCGAGGTACTTAGGGGGTGACTGCTGTGATAGCCGCATATATCTTGCGGATCGGAACACATTTCCTTTCGCGGAGGCTCGAAGATAGCACCTCGATACCCTGTGTTGATCCTGTGAGAGCAAGCATGCTGCTAGTCCGATCCGGAGGGTATTTAAAGCTTCCGTAAACTGATAAATTTCGTCAGCTTGCTGCTCTCGTCAGGCTACAAGAAAGTACACACCCTGTAACAAATCACTCCGGACCGCTATGCGCTGGCATCTAGTCCTCTTAATGTCAATAATCGCATCGTTGATGCTTGTTGGAGCTTTCCCAAGCCTCGTGAGTCGCCTGCAGCAGTCTTATATAGGACAGGCAACTGACAAGGAACGAAGGCGCTCGGAAGGCGCACCAGAACTGGGGCACGAGATATAGAGGTGAGAACGTCGGGAAGGATAGTGTCCTTGCTCTAAAGTCAAGGCTTTCATCGATTCGCAGCAAAACAGTAGCAGCACTGGAACAGCGCGCCTCCAGGCGAGTCCAGTAGTATGGCTTAGAGCAGGGACATTGCGTCGTGGATCAGAGGTTAACCTAAAGGTAAGAAGTACTGAGAATCTCTGTACGTTGATTCGCATACCAACGCACACGCATATCACGGGGGATCTGAAAAACCGCTTCTGGCATCACGAGGTGACTGATTGTTCTACCTCATGGCCAGCTCACACCAAACCATCAACAGGCGCTAAACGAGACGAATGGTATTCCTGGGTGGCGCGTTGTCGAATAATTTCTGAGGTATAATTGCCAAGCGTCCCATCGTAATACTGGTAGAGACGGCGTAGATTTGCCGCGTAGGATCTTGGCACGGTCTCGCTAGTCACAGAACGGCCGGTAGAGGAGTCGTGTATTCTCTTGGCTCGGCGATGACCTGTGCGGATTGTGCAAATATTAGTGTGCAAATCTTAGTAGTAGTAGTAACTTATAGCCCGTGGTCCTGTAGGACGGTAATTAGTAAGCTCTTTTCTATTGATAATTGGAGTGCCATAGTAAGTACGAAATGTCAGGTGTGCGTGCCATGTGTATGGCAGGGGCGTAGAAGCAGCTGAAGCGGCCGTGCGGCCGTCAGGATTCAGCACTCGTGGAAATGTGGCAAGCGTCGGATTCCGGCCCGGGAAGCACGTGTTCTTAAGTTGCAGAGGCGGCAGGCCCCGGGGTCCTTTCGGTTTTGGGCGTTCTTGCTTCTGATACCCAGTGGCTTTTCCGGTGAGAGCGTAAATCCTCAGAAGATCAGGATTTCTGCAAGATTCTTGGCGATCTTGATTCTTGCTTGCTTACGCCTTTTGTTCCGTTACATGGCAGTGCAGCGAAAAACAACTACCAATTTTTTGATTGTAATGCTCATTCTTCAATCTGTTTTCGAGCTTGGGACGATATTCTCACCTTCAAGTGTCACTAACATATACCGGGGACCAAGATGTCTGAATCTGCTTGTGTCATAGGCCCGGCGGCTTGGCAATACCTACAAGTTGCGATGATCGCTTCTTGAAGAGTGCCGAGTGGCGTCTTGGTCCCACAACCGACGTTCTGCCGTCTTGCTTTCATTCTCCACAATCGTCAGCAGTCTGGAACATCGCTCTTATGTCTCCGTCCATGGGAATGCATGTATTCCCGGCCGCCCGCTATGGCATATAAAAACCGCTCGGATTCTGCGCTTTGCATTAGTGTATTGACACGGACTAAAACCATGAAACTTACGTTCTCCACTGCCTTCCTCACTGCTCTATTTGCAGCTGCTGCTTCAGCATCTGTGACTCCTACTCGTCGAGATATCTTCACCCCGCCCATCACGTCCCCCAGTACGGGGACCGTTTGGACCGTGAAGACTATCCAAAATGTCACTTGGGATACCTCTAACCCACCTTCCCCTATTACCGACCGTAACAGGAGCAGCATTAGGCTCATCAAAGGTGGTGTGCAGTTACCTGGCAAGTCGCCTCCTTCACAGGCAACCCATAACTAGCTGCTGACTATTTTTCAGTCGTCTTGGCAGACCAGTTTGATATTCTGCTGGGAAGCATCGAAGTGCAGGTTCCCTGGGTGAGCGAAGGCGACGATTACTCTCTTGCTCGTGAGTGTTCTGGCTTCCCTGGAAATTGATTACTCGCTGATGGAATGGACGCGTAGTTTTTGGCGACTCGGGGAATCGGGGGAAATCTTTCACCATTACCGGAGGCCCGAGCAACTGAACAATTTTTTAATGGATTGTCACTTTGTTGATAGTTTCACACCTATGATTGCTGCGCTTCGTTACCGTCAATTATCTCGTAGCAGGATCTGAGACTTTACCTTTATTAATGATATCAATGAGAGGCTACGATACAAGGCTTAGTACTAGCGAAAAGCTTTCAGAAAGATGATAGGACGGAACTTCCTATGTTAACATTGCTTACTGGCATTCAAGTTTGAGCCTTGAGGTCCTCTTGAAATACTACCTACTGCCGTTCTTCGGCTCAAAGTCGGCACGCATTCAATTTAGCTTTCTTGAGAAGCTTCTCGTTCGTTTTGAGAGGACCAACAATATTTTGAGGTGATAAACAAACGAGAGCTGCCCGAGATCGGCAGAGCGGTCCGAGTGCCGCTGGGTGAATTACGTTTTCCAGAGTCTTTTATCGACCGTTTCTCGTCTTTGTATTGAGCATCGTCTCTGTTAAGTCCTACGATATCAATGTATAGCTGTGGCAGCTAATTTTCAGCATGCATAGATGGCACCCAATCCAGAATACTATTCAAAGATACGGTCATCCCATGATTCCCATCCATCGATTCCTTCTTCTCCTTTTTTCGCAGCTGCGCCATTCGCTCATCTTTCACTCTCATCATTTCTGGCGGCCTCCATGTCGGAAATGCAGAAGAACAGGTGGAGCTGACGCCACTGCCAACTTACGATAACAAACCTATAGCGATCCAATCTCTAACTCTCGAGTGTCCCGATGCTGCACGAAAGGCTCTTCGTGCTATCCTTTTATTTCCATCATCTCCGTTCAATCTGCGCCATCTCGTTACCGCCTCTCTCGCCATTATAGGTATTCCCCCGGCAGACACTTGGATAGACGCTAATGCCGCCTTTCAACGCGACGTGATTTCATCTTCAAATCTTCTTGAGAAGGCGAGGTCTCATTTCGTCGTACAAGCAGTCCCATCCTTTCCTATCCGTCTTCCATCCACCATCCAGACACTTAACACTGGCCTCATTGATCCTCCTCGCCGTGAAGGTCTCGCCTTTTGGCCGAGTTCACTTCTACGATGGTGGATAAACACCCTTCTTTAGTCTAGGTGTTACGACTCGAAGATAGTGGCCATGGTGTCTTCATTGTTGATGAGTGTGTGGATTGTCGACGATGAGGCGCTGGATGAGTGGTCCCGCCTCGACGAAGAGCTTGCTTCATCAAATTATAGGTTGAAGGCCGTGGTTATTGGTATAGGCCACCAAGGATGGCTCGATGATGACGTACGATATACAGAGGTGGTCAATACTTTAGTTCGGCACATGCCTGGACTAGCAAGGATGGGAGTTCTCAAAGTCCACTGTGACGTGAGACTAGCGCTGCACCGAGTCGCAGGGGCCTCTTGATATACAGTTAGAGGATTCTGTAGTTACAGGGAAAGATAAATTGTAAGGGCATCATCTTCGTAAAGCATCATTGAGGATATGAGACAGGAAAACTTCGTGATAAAGCTCAATGACCTAAATTTCTAGGGCCTGACGGCGACGAAACGAAGGTATAGCGGTTCATGTACCGACGCAGAGGTTAAGTAAATAGAAGGAGTTTGTGAATAATACAGAAGAAGTCCCGATTACGCGACTGCCGGGTTCAAGATGCAAACAGCGTTTCTTGTTCTATACACTGGGGCAAAGTTGCCAGTGTTTCCAGGCTCAGTTTTAGTCGAAGACGCTGAGACATCTTTGAACAGCTGTTGGAAAGACGACGAAGGATAGCTCGCTCGGTATACTGGCATTGTATACTCACATATGGAATCACTATAGACTACGTGAATCGGCGGAGGAGAAACTTTCAAACGCGGTCAAACAAAAACGGGCAAGGTCTTCGTTAGTCCACGGCAGCAACACGGCAGGTTACTGATGGAAAGAGTACGAGAAGTACATACGTTTATATTGGCCATCCACACCCGGGACCTTATAAAAATGTGAGCTAGAAAAGTGAGAGATACACACGCGATGGCGACACACAGTTAACCGGCAATTGCCGACATTCCTTGACTCCGTTTATCTTCGTCCCAGTTCTGTTGTCTTGATTGTCTTTATCAGGGGGTCCATTTTCGTGGTTGCTAATGTTCCAGCTTTATTGTTGCTCAGAATTCCCATGAATTCCCGATGGCTAATAAACCCATCGTTTTCGTTCTGCCTACGTCCAATCGGCCGAAACGTTTTGTCAACACTTGTTCCTGACTTATTCCGCCATTACCCCCACGGTCGAAGCAATTATCTGGCCATATCAATGTCATTTCACGGCACAGGCCCCATGCACAGCAGATACGAACTGCCGGCGGAATGGTTGGATAACAGCAATTCCGGATTGCACAAGTCTGGCACGATATCTCGCTTATCTCACTATCATCGTTCAAATGACATGCTATATAAAGGGAGAGCCATGTTGCTCTGTCGCCCAGCGAAGCCATGGACGCTATTGATCTGAGCCACCATTTGAGCCCCACTGCGGCGGCCAGGACTCCAAGCCCCTTGAAAAGTGAGGATCATTTTCCGCTCCTTTACTTTTCCTGAGTTATCGCTGTTAGGCCTTATGAAGTACATGTCCGTCGATGGCATGATTAGTTTAGCTGGAGGTCTTCCGCATCCGTCTCTTTTCCCCATTCGTCAATATCGAAGCTGAGGTGTACTCTCCCGGTATCTATCTTCCCTCGAATACATCCGAGTCAGACTCGGAACTTTTACGTTTCAGAGTTCACAAGAATGGCAGGGCACATGGGCAGGTCGTGGATTTGGCATCTGGATTGCAATACGGTACGCTTCGAAGGTTTCTTCATGAAGTATTCTTAATCAATAGTCGTTTTAGCACCCACTGCTGGTCTTCCATGGCTGCTCCAATATGTCCGGGAGTTTGTGCGCACCGTCTATCAGCCAGCTTATAAAAACTACGATGTTTTGATGAACGATGGAAGCACGGATGGCTGGAGCAAAGTTGTCAATCTTCTCTGGTAAGAACAGTTTTATCTGGTTCTCAATCATGACTAACTATGACGAACATAGTGAGCCTGGCGACTACATCCTGCTCGAAAAGTACACGTTTCCTTCTACTCAGGCGATGTGGGTACCGATGGGATGCAAGGGTGTTCCACGTACGCATTTATCCTTCCCTATGGTTCACATTTGAACGACTATCACAGTCGAGATGGATGTTAATGGAATACGCGCTGACGTGTTGGAAACAACCCTCCGGGAATGGGATGCCACTCATCCCGGTGCGAAACGGCCACACGTTTTATAGTTAGTCATTCTTCGCTGACCTTGGTCTAATTCTGATTGATTGAAAGCGTGATTCCCACAGGGCAGAACCCTACCGGGTGCACCATGCCCATCACTCGCAAGCAGGAAATATATGATATTTGTGTAAAATATGGCGCGTTCTTCCTCCACGAATAGTTTCCTTTCCTCACCCGTGTTTATACAGACATTATCATTGTGGAAGACGACCCATACTATATTCTCCAATTCGATACTTACAAGCTTCCAACTACCGGCAATGGTCACGCAGACCCTCTGCCTTCCTTCGACGAAACGGTATTCCGGGATTCCTTCGTCAAGACGTTCCTGAGCATCGACGTCCAGGGCCGCGTCATTCGTCTGGATACTTTTAGTAAAACGATGGCTCCTGGTAACCGTCTTGGATGGTTCACTTGCAACCCTCTCTTTGCTGAACGGATCATTCGTGCAACTGAAGTAACAACCCAAACGCCATCGGGCTGGTCGCAGTCCATCATCTCTGAGCTCCTGCATACATGGGGTCCTGGACTTAGCGGGTATCTTCGCTGGCTGTCAGGTTTACAGAGTCAGTACGAGATCCGGCGAGACTGGATGTGCGATGCTATTGCGAAGGAATTTGATGCTAAACAGGAAGGCGATCAGGTGATCGTGTACGGCAAAGGGACAAAGGTGAAGCTCCTCAGTTTCGTACCTCCGCGAGCTGGGATGTTCTTGTGGTGCAAGGTGCATCTGAGTGAGAACAAGGAATATAATAATCTCAAGGGCGTGTCTGAGGAACCCGAGACGGCTTTTGAGCAGAAGCTCTGGCAAGAGATTGTCAACGCAAAGGTGGCCTTGGGTCTTTGCTATGTCTTCGATTGTCTGTATCTCACATTTCATAGGTCTTGATTTCTCCAGGCAGGTTTTACGCGTACGCTTTCTTGCGGGTGTTCCCTTTTGCACGATTTCTTATGCCGTTTCTTTACAGGGCCTGGGAAGGTAAAGAAAAGCCAAGGAATACAGTTGAACGCGACATCGTCCATTTCAGATTAGCATTTTCGATGACGACGGTGAGTTTAGGTGCTCTTATCTTGGTTCTCCCCGTTCGTTTGCTGATCTACAACTTCTTCAGAAGGACAATGTGGACCTGGCTATCCATAGACTGGCAGGCGTCCTACATCGTGCATGGGAACTATTATAACCGCGGCCGCAGATATCGTTCATGTTCATACTATCGGACAGTGCTTTCCGAAAATATACTGACATTGCGTGCGTTCACGAGAGAAATGTCACATCTAATGCGGTCTTTATTCCACCGATGGACAAGTAATAGTATACGTGTTCGTATAATTTCATTTGAGACGAGATCGAGATAAGATTACGAAAGCTGAGTTGATTATCGCTCTCCAGATGTGCGTATTGAGTAAGTACTACTTAGCGTGAATTAGTAGGGCAAGTGCAACAGTGGCAAGCCGCAACACGGTGTTAACAACGGGGATTGAACACTGCGATCGTGGCTAAAAAAATCAAAGAGTGATAGGCGATGAGAGCATATACCATTAGGCCAAACGGATCTACGCAATCTAAGAATTTGTGTAAGATGAGATGAGATGTAGCGATGAATAACATTTACTCCTTGATGATCCAACCTTATCTTCAAATTCTTCAACAACGACCAAGACGATTCTCTGTGGAATCCAGACTGCGGTGTGACCCGGAATGGACCGAAGAGATCTCAAATGACTTCAAGTTTGTATGTTGTTGCTTGATCCTCACAGGCTTACGATTATCTCGACAATTTCGCCTTTGCATTATGCAACAGACACGGTGAATGATATAAACTGAACGACAGAACTAGTAGCTCCACCCTTATAACTTTGACTTCATGTACTTCAATGCTTGCAACTGTTGCACTTGCACTCGGCGCCCTGGCACGAGCAACTGCATAGGAAACAAGAAGATGTGTGAGTCAACGTTGAACCCAGTCTGAAATGTTGACTCACGAAGAGCAGCTGCAGGCTGCGGTACCGCAAGTCTGGGATACGGGGGTTTGAGCAGTCTATGCGACATTTAACTCGTGAGTACAGGAAAGACCGATTGGAGACAAAGAGGTACGTACGAATTGCATGTTGGTTTGGGTGAGTGTTATGATTATCGACTTGGAACTTTCGATAGCGTTTACAGAAATTCTGGCTCCCTTTTATACTGGAGAATGGGTCATCCTTACACGCTTTCGGTGCCGGAAGGAGGCGGAACTTAACCCGCTGTTCCTTACAGCCATATGATGTCTCGCCACCGAGGCGGTACTCTTGAAGAGCTCTCGGACCCGCAAATATAACGTTACTGTCCCACCAAACGGTCTTATCCCTTGCTTCTGCTTGATGTCGATTTGTGTCCTTGATCTGCTTGAGAATTCTTGAAGGCAGAAGAGGATTTTGGACCTCAAGCACCTCGGACCAACTGTGTGTCGCCTCAAGGATATTTGCATCCGCTAACGCCACCGCATCGATACGAGTGATGGTCTTGATTATTTCCATCTGGG
This sequence comes from Armillaria ostoyae, assembly GCA_902506015.1. Classification (NCBI taxonomy): domain Eukaryota; kingdom Fungi; phylum Basidiomycota; class Agaricomycetes; order Agaricales; family Physalacriaceae; genus Armillaria; species Armillaria ostoyae. The sequence goes on from LR732081.1 coordinate 4,368,610, forward strand.
TGTGCGAGAGATGGAGCCTAGCGTCCGTGGTGGAGCCGCTTGTCTGTCTAGTTTCGTCCATCTGGAATCAGGACTCCGGTATTGGGCTGAGAATTTCCCTAAACGCTTTGTATCTGCTCCCGCAGTATACCTCACCATTAGCCGGGGCGATACTAGCATTCCTTAGGTCCCCGTTTAGATTCCCATTGGTGAGCGTGGACCCGCGTGGCATTCTTGGCTCGCCTTTTCTGTAGCCTCGAGGCGCTCTCTACAGCCTCATTGATGCGAACGTTTGCTTTTCGTAGTGCCATCGGGTAATGTGCCTTTCTCTGTTTGACCTGAGTCAGCGTCAGGCCATTCCTTTTTACCTTCGATGTGCATCAGATGGATTTCCCAGAAACCCGTACATTCCCCACGTGTACTGCTGCTTGGTTCCGACGTTCGCCGCGCCCAGTATTAGTTGGCGATTCGATGTCAGTTTTTGTTGAGGTCACGAGCGGCCGATGGATCCGGTCAGTGGTATACCTCTGAATCAGTCATACCGAGCACCCTCTTCCCTAGTTTCTCAATAGTGAATTGCCAGATCATTTTACTCCGCCTATCTCAAAGGACGACACACTCCAACTCCCGCCCCAGAATAATATCATCTGCTATTTTCACCAGAGCCTTTGTCACCTGTAATGCTTCACTGCCTTTAAACTCAAGGAAGCCGCCCCCCCCCAAAGCCGTCACCGCAAAGGAATGCATGGACCCATCTACGCTCCGATCCACCGTCTCTCTTGAGATATTCTTTTCAACATCTGCTCGCTCCCAAGGGCCAGCACGCGAGACAGACATTTCCGATCTGAGGAAACTTCCTTTATGTCCTCGATCACGTCTGTCGCACGTGGAGGGCAGGACGCCGGAATATATTTCTTTTCAATTTGGATCGAGACGGCACAAGTGCATGCATCTACGATCACCAAGGCATGGGATCAGAAGAATAAAGAATCGGCCATTGTCAGGAAGATGATCACGGAAGGTCCGAGAGCGAAGGATTGCCTGTATCTTAGCTAGGTTCCGATACTAGGATCCACCTTTTGATATAGTCGCATGAAGAAAGAAACCAGACTTAATCATTCGCCCTTAACCATATGCCAGTTCCTCGCCCTCCAAGCCAGCCTAGACAAATCTTCGTCATCCCAACGACACGTTCCCTCAGACAGTTCAAACTCTATCGTCACCTCCTCGTCACCCTCACGTTCAGTACCCCAAAACGGTACAACTCGCGCTCCAGCCCACCCCAAAACACCGACAATCTTAACCGGATTATCAGGCGCGATCAGGATGTTCTCCGAGCTGAAGTTGATATGCTCAAGGACGAGATCCGTAGGAGGCCGCTCGCGGATAATTTCCGCCGCTTCGTAGATCTGCTCTAAAACTTTGCACTGTAGACGGACGGCAGCCTGGGTAGGCTCCGATCGCCTGATACTGCCAAAATATTCCAAATGTCGGCAGGTCACCGCCAGTAACCATTGCTCCCCCGTCTCGAATGGACCGGTGTCTGTGGGTCGGGGCGGGGCGGTAACGCCGTCTTCATTCGATGGAGACAACGTCATAGGTCCGATAAGGAACTCTGCGTGCTCTGCGTCTTCGGAGCATTCAGGATGACGGCATGTAGTAGCGGCGGTATTCCTGAGAGCACGAATGTTCCCTATCTCCGTAAAGTTCATCCCGGCGGATTTCAAAATCTTGATGTAAATTTCCTTCATGGATTGTCGAACAAGGTAGCTTTGCACGTTGGTGAGGGTCGCGAGTTTTTTGGAAAGCAAGATTCCTTCAATCTCGAGGATGCTCAGGATTTGTAGTTACTTAAGGAAGGAGACCGAACTCACGAATACGGTCGCAATCCATGCTCCACCAACACGACCGTCCAGGTCATCATCGTAACAAACTGGTCGGGGAGCACATATCGTAGGGTCTTCCTTCTGGAGAAAACGGAGCGTCGAGATCTTTCGTGGGAAAGATCAGCCCGATATTCAGATACGGACAGAGAGGTTTCACCTCAGAAAATAGGCCATCGGCACACGACACACTCCCAAGACCGTCCGTCGTATAGTATGGCCAGTATACGCGGACCAAAACCTTGTCGTGTTCTTCCATAACAACAGTATAGAGCTGGTAGAATGTGTGAAAATCTGCAATAGGGGACTACGAAAGACTCTACCCTGTAGTTGCGTGCTATAAAGGAAGCTTTAGCTGAGAACCTGACTCATCATGTAATCAAGACCCACATTGACCAGCAATCTCCGGGTGACTGCATTCATGACCAGATTTCTTCTTCAATCACGCCTCGAGAACGGTCAAGTCGATAGATTTTTGTGAAGTTGTAGTTCGCATAGCTGCAGCAATCCCGAAAAGCAAAATGAATGATGAAGAAAACAACGAAGGTGCCACCAGGACGAGGGAAAAGAGGGAAAAAGATGCACAAGAAGAAGAATCATGTCGTTAAATATATCCCAAGTCCTGCATAGCCATGGATGCAGCACAAAGGCGAAGGTGGCAGACAAAGCAGTAGCGAAGCCGAAAAGGGAATAGGACTACCTCGTGCCTGATGCCGCATTGACAGGGTCGACATTCGGATCATGCGCTCTCTTGCGAGTTTCAGGGCCAAGACAAGACATTGGGAATTAGTCCATCTCTCGCTAGGACAAACAGAACGATGGTCCCGGAACGCCAACATCTTGCGAATTGCAACTGCGAAAAATCACCCTACACGACCACTTCATACTTCTCCAGACTCTTAACCAACCTCCCCCACCGTCCATTATGCCACACCGACAAATCCTTCCACTCTTGACTATCCTCGCCGAAGACGACACGAAAAGTCAACATCCATGCACAAACAGTGAGGTCCGCGAACGTAGGTACGTTCCCTGTAACGAACGCATCCCCCTTCGCTATCCAGCTGTTAATTTTGCCAAGGTCAAGCTTGAAGAGCGCCCATTGCTCCTCTCTACGCGCCCCGTGCGGATCCATTTCTTCAAGCGTTTGCCCGAAAGCCTCCTCCCTGGTCTTCCTGAAGAACGCCTCGCTTCGGGGATTTAGTACTGCGTTGGCTGCAGGGACCAGTAATGGCGTTATGGACTTCAGTAGTTGGGTGTGAAAAGCTACTGTGAATGCAGCGTGCAGGGCTCGTGTACCGGGAGGGAAAAGGCGCGGAGTATTAGGGTAGGTGGCGTCGAGATACTCGGCAATGGCGGCTGATTCGGATATGATAGCACCAGTTGACAAATCGTGGATGAGTGGGAGGGAGTAGTATGGTGTCACGCCATCCTGTTGGGTAGCACCGGCTGGTACGCCCAGTCTCTTGTACAACGCCTCGATATCAGGGAATTCAATCCATTCCGTGCCGTATGGTATGCCCTTGAAGTTCAGCGCGTACCTAGTCAAAGATAAGAGATGATGTTAAATGAATACACGAAGCTAGCTGACCTAGCCTTCCACGTATTGGGGGAACATGCATTGATGGGCAATTTTGAGGGGATATCGTAGAAGATGATAGTCTTTGACATGGTTGTCGATCGATAAGATGCGGCTTCCTGTGCCATCAGCGCACGGGCTAGTTAAGCTGAACCAAATCGATGACATCATATACACAGCAACCAAGTACAAGTAGCAAAATTGGACTATACGTTAACGTAAGTATTTGTCGATATAGGCGCTGCCCAGCGCTTTAATGGGCAACGGAAAGTCGCCAGGGCTGAAGGATTGATCTAGGTTGAACACTGAGGTCGTCCTGGGCTCCGTCTACTTCTAATTTGGTCTTTCTCCGCTGCACCAGGATATTGCGACACGATTCCTTCGGAATGTCTTCGACCTAGACCGCCAGAGGTAAGCCAGACGGAACGAGATACAAGCTATAGACGCACTGACAGCGATTATCCTCATGATTCTTTCATGAAAATGCGAAGAAATCCGGATTCCATCGCTGGAGAATATGTTGGTATTTATTTTTGTCTGGCCACGAAGTGTCGCATCAAGTAGTATCAAAGGTGGCAGAGGTCCTGAGATAGAGTACAAAGAGAAAGGAAAGCGGCATTAAATTCGACGTAAAATGCTGAAGCGACGCCATCGCTGCTGAGGAAAATTGTCGTTGCGGAGCAAAGGAAAGGATTGACGGCGCAAGCACGGGCGCAACTAAACACGTTGCCGCCTTCGGCAGCTGGTAATGCGGGCCGGAGGGCCGGCCACTGTTGGCATTGCAATTTCCGACCCACCTAAATGATCTTCCTTCCAGCTCGCTTCCAGGAAATCGAGAGGTCCCTTCGAATCGCCTTATGGCTTCTTCGGAGCCTTTCAGCCGCCTGGTCAGGATCTACGTATATGACGGTCCCTCCTTCTGTTTACCCTGGGAAAGACCAGGTGATAAGCATTAATCTGTAATCCGTCTTGAGTCCGTCAAATTCGTGTTGAAATAGGAAGGAAGGACGCTGCTTTTGAGAGGCTCCGATTCTTATCGGATGTCGCCGTTTGCAAAGTTGCAGTCATCTATCATTCACGATGGCTCTTCTTACGGCCGATGGCAAGGCTGAACTTATGCTCTAAATCTGAAGCACTGACCTTGACCTAGGCTTGGTAGAAGCCCGTTGTGGGATTTCAGCAAAAATTATCCTGGGGTCGCCATGACAGCTCAGGGTAAATAGTCCAAGCATTTGACTGCCTTCCCCGCCACAGAAGCCTCCACCCCACAGGTCTGCCTCTGTCTTCTGACGGACTTATGCAAGTCACTCGTTTTCACATTGTGTCTCGCGTCCCTGCAGGTAAGGCCGGGGACGTAAGGTACTGTGTCGTTTCTGACATGGAATTACACGAGGTGTGTCTGTGAATGTCAGAACTGAGGGCACCAACGCCCAATCTATTTCTTCAGAGGATACAAAAGTCTGAAGGATGACCAAGACATGTACATACAATACAAGTTTCGTTTATCCGGACCTCAATTACTGCGCAACCGAATGTGCCTTTGTGGCTTCGGAGCATTATTGTTCCATGCGTCATCATTAGGCAATCGCATACGAACGCTACTCGAGTCTAGACTGGCTGTAGGAGTCGACCAATCACTGCGAATCTAACTCTGAACCTTGGACGCCACCAATAGGATTTTCAAGCCCTGCAAGGGGCAAGTGCGATCTTTTCCTTCTGACTGTGACTGTATATTAAAAAAATCTCTATTGTCCCCGAGGGTGGATTTCTCTTACGTCTCAAATTCCGCAACCCCCAAATGATCTTCTCGATTCGTCCGGGTCATCGGGCCTTCCACTCACAGTTCTTAACGACCTTTATAACGACTCCCATTCTTCGTCCTGTCCTTATTCTTCCCCGGCCGGAAGTTCATCATTCGCGGTTCTCTCTACCATCTAATATCTCCCTCCCTTCGTTGAAATGTGCCTTCACATTATTACCCAATACACCTACACTTGCGGCAAAGTCACTACCACCGAAAGCCGCGTCCAATGCCCACAGCGCCAGAAATACCTCTCCGATAAGCGTGCGTGGCTCGATGGCGCCGCGGCTCCCAAGTGCTTATGCGATGGGATGCCGAGAAAGGAGAAGAGGCGCATCGAGGTGGGGAAGCCTTGCAAGCCGGGCTGCCAGTACATCGCGTTCCCGGAAAGCCAGTGAGTCACCTGTGCGCGTCTGAAGGGCGATGACGATCTGACTGGGACAGTGACTAGTCGGCCTTACGTTTCTCGTTCTGAAGCGAGGTTTCAGACGTGGACTTCGTCGTGATCGCCTCTCCGCCGACGCCTTGAAAATCAAAATCCAGCTGGTCATGGAACATTCATTTTGTTGTGTACAATCATCTCGCTCATCGGTTGATCTCTATTTGTCTTTATCAGCTACTAATCATGTTGTACAACATCCCATTTTATCCCGAACGATACTACAAAAGTACGATAAAACTTCCTTACATCGTGTACTAATCGAAGCATTCTCTTGTCCTCTTTTACTTACAGAACTACATGTACTCTTAATGTATGAGTATCTCTTGATTCTGGGAAGAGCGTCATCTAGCGCTGCCTTGCCATGTTTCTTCGCGCTGTAAACTTAAGCAACGATCAATTTCGAGTGGCCCGTCCAAGGGCCCGTTGTTAAATCAGACCCCAAGCTTTGTACAAGCTCTAACACTGGAAGCGACAGGCCGACTGTTGAGGACAATAGAATCCATTTCTCACCTGCCGTATCCACAGACCAAAGACCGAGGTGGTTGGAAAATGGTTAAGAAGAATATTAGTACAGCGGGTTCGGCATGCCTTGATATGGCTTACTGAATGTCGTCACTTGGCATGCTTCGGTTACGCAGGACTCAGACAGTTGCCGTACTACTGTGGCCCTGCAATGTATTGAATGCAGCCGATTAAAAACATGGGAGCGTAAAATCATGCGAATTCTATTAGCGGCTCCACACGACATAAGTGCTAGCACCGGTGCAGTCAAGGTGCAGTTCAATTGAGCAGTCCGCCACAAATCCATCGACAGTACCTGTAAGCCGAGATACCGAGGTCTATTAGCCGTCGGCAAACGAGTCGGTAGTAGTGTTGCCGTGGCGCGGCGAAACCCAGCGCGGCTCGGCCAATGACGGCTTTGGAAATTTTATTAGCCGAGCCGCGCCTAGCCATAAATTTGGATGCGGCTAAGGCTCGGCTCAGTCGGCTAAAGGCGCAGGCCACGGCGCATCATCATAAAAGGAAATTGATTACAAAAAGACTATATTATCCGAGTTCACCTGCTAGCGACTTGATAAATGCGTGCATATCTTCCGGAACAGATGTCTGATGACCAATTAACTCTTCCAGTTCCTGTAGCTGCACTTCCTCATCCATGTCATGTGCAAGGGGGTAGTAAAAGTTAAGGAAATCATATCGAGTCGATATTATTTTTAAGCCCTCTCCTGGCCGACCGACCGACCGCGTGGGAATAACATACCCTTAAAGGATGGATCATGTGACTAAATGACGCACAGGATTCCCGGTCCGTTGGCTTCCGTTGTCTTTCCGTGCGCTGCCATGTCCTTACAGCCTGTTACAGGTTATGATGCTAACGGCAATTCCACTTCCCTATTGTACATGACACTTTAGTTTGGTCCCCATCTTTCTACACCAACACACTGCATGGGATAAGTACTAGGTTCAAGCAAGGTAATGAACTAAATTCTAGTTACTCAATTGAAAGCTCACATTGCATTGCTTTGAGATGTCTCTCTTGGGCTCTGAAGCTACTCTTGGACATTTAGGCATGTAAATTGGCCATTATACTGAGTATGGAGTGCACAGGTGCTAATTTACTAGGACCGGCAAAATTATTTTTAGTGACCATTTCGACTGACCAACCGACCAACCGGATGTGCCGGGCTGACGGCCCGCAACCCCCTTGGTCATGTGTAAAACTGAGTCCCCGCCCGTTCCGAATGGAAAACTTCAACATCTGAAGTGCTTCCATCGCTTCCAGACTTAGCCGGTTTCGTCGTAACGCATCTGTCTCTTTCGCACTAGAAAAAACTCGTTCTGAAGGCACTGATGTGCTTTGAATTGGTAGGACATCAAGAGCAAAAGCAAACAATGTTGGATAGCGATGTTGATTATCCTGAAAATAAGATACTGAGACACTGATATAATGAACACATAAGTGCTCTTACCTCCCAGTACTTGAGAACAGGGATGCTGCTTCGCGGCTCTGACAGATAAGCATTCACCTCGGTCTCCAAACTTTGACGGTGTGAATTATCTGCCTCGTCGATCGTATCCATGCCAAGAATAGCAGCCACACGTGCGAGGGCTGTTGTAGCTGGGCGCGCGGGTGTCTGGTGATGGACATCTGCCGTTCGATAATATGACTGAAGCTAATAATGAATAACATAAGGATGTGTAGATTATCTGACAGTAGATACTGGACTCACTGTTTCAATGAACATCACCTGTATATCTTGAACCTTCTCTGGTATATGCCGATGAAACCACATGAGTTTGTGCATAGATATTCATCAAAGAATAAGCACTTACAGATAGCGAAGAAGTACACTGGGACATCATCGGCTCGCTCACAATAGTCATCAAGTTTATCGAGGCCGGCTGTTATAATATCGGCAAGATGCGGGAAGTTGAGCCGCTTATTCTCCCACATGGTCCTCATAGCTTCGAAGGCAGGAATTGTATTACAGATACATGGTGTCTTCTCTGTAGATAGCAATTGTTGAAAGGAATGTGGGACCTAATCATACAGGCATCAATGTCAGCTAAATAGAAGAGAAGATTCAAACACACAGAGAGGATTTCCTTGAAGTCAGCCAAGACATTCCATTCTGTGTCACCGAGCTTGTATTTTCGCAGTTCGGGAAACTCTCTTGCATCCAGGAATTTATCAACAGCCTAAGCAAATCAGACACAAATCCCATAGTGAACAAGAGGAACTAACCGGTCGTAGATAGAGTGCCCGATCAATTATCAAAAGAGTCGATGACCAGCGAGTGATCACATCACGGAGTAGCTGTAAGTTATTTAGCTTGAGAGCAGCAACCACTTCAGAAAAGAACTGGCGCCGAAGCGATGAAGCACGAATCTAAGAGGGTACCCAGATCAGAAGATAATCTACTGATTGATTTGAGACATACAACTCGGACAAGGGTTCTTACCAACGTGATTGGATCACGTTGAAGCGCAGCTCCAAAAGTGTTTGCTTCCTCCAATGTAGGTTCAAAATCCGCAGCGTCTGACGCCGCAAATTCAAGATTAGTGATAGCACCAAGAATGGCTTTGCATGCCAGATTTACGATATGTGCAAAGCACCTATAGGAATCATCATAGGATTATATAGTGAGATTTTAATCATCTGAACATACCGGATATGTCGCTTGATGGCATCAAATGGAATGTGTCGGCGCCTCAGCTCTGACTCAAGAAAACACATAAACGTGTCATTATTTGAAGCGTTGTCAAGGCTGATCCAGCCAATCTAAAAAACAATGTCAATTTAGTAGATTCTCAACGTTGAAACAATGTATAGGGCACCTTGATTGCAATCCGTAACCGATCTAAGATAAGAAGAAACGCATGTGCAAGATGTTCACCATCATGATGGCCAGGGACACAGTGGAATCCAATTAAATCTGCTCGAAGGGAAAGAGAATACTTCATCTCGCCTGTTCCTGGAACAGGTATCTTCTTCGTCTCGATCCAGTGCACTGTAACGGCCATGAACGGGACGAGATTTGAATTTGTCCATAGATCACATGTAAACGAAATCTTGCCAAGGGCACCCTGGTAATCTTGAGGATAAAAAAACAATGTTTAAACTACAGCACATACCAACATATCTTTTGAGAGCTGCTGGAGATGCTCCTGCCATGTCTCCATGATACACTCTCGTAGATGAGTTCGGTGAGGTATATCATTGTCAGTCAGTTCCTCTCGAAGCATCAGAAAAATGCGACGCAGTTCAGGAGATTCAATAATATTGATCGACTATAAATAATTAGTACGAGAACGAACATACATAAATAATATATAACCCACCTGATCGGTCGCAGCAATGAAGGCAATCAATGCATTGACAATTGCTTCCGGAGAAAACGGTGCAGCGTCAAGATTCGTGGGCACCGATTTCCGCACTCCAGGCCGTCCCTTCGACGCACAATATTCATTGATGGCATCCAAAGCAGCGGGGGCAATTATTTCGACACCCATCCGATCACATGCTTCAACCCATAGGGCAACATGTTCTCGGTACAGATGACGACGCCAGTTGCCTGTTGACGTATCGCAAGCGTATGAGGTTGACCATGTTCCATGGTCTTCTGACCTAAGTACAGTGTCTAAGATAGGTCAATATAAGAGATACTATAACAGCGACGTACTTGCAAAGAATACAATACATGCGATCCTCGTACTCTTCGAAGAAAGGGTAGATGTCAGCCGTCTGCTTGGTTTTCTTCTTTTGTTGCTGCTGTTGCCTTGCCCGACGGCGCCCACGGTGGCTCTGTGGAGTCTGGTGAATGTCGTGTGACCTCTGTGTTGGCGTTTGCGGAGGACTTGAAGGTGACGGCGAAGTATCAAAATTAAACACCTCTTCGCCAGCAGAAAACTGAACGGTATGGCGGGATTGAGGGTTTAGTGGGGTTCGTTCAATAAAGGGGTTGTCGGCGTCAGAATGGAAAGGGCTTGGGGCATTTTGATGTCCGCGACGGCGACTAGATGGTGGTGGAGACTCATCAGTACGCTGTTCAGCAGAGGGTAGTCGAGTCGGAGTCCCTTGCTGATAATCTATTATTCCATAAGCTCGCTATACTTGGACAGATATTCAGATATGACATACCAGGTACGCGAAAAGTGAACTCCAATGCCCCTCCGGGATGCACTGTACGATCATCTGGTGTATCTGGGGGGGCAATGTCAGTGGATACTCCACCCCCGCGACCACGACCACGACCACGACCGCTTCCACGACCTCCGCGACTTCCGCGACCACAGCTACCACGGACACCGCGTGCCATCAAGAGAAATCAAAGATACTTAGAACTTGAGCGTCGCGTCTCAGTTTGAAGAGGTAGGGGAATTAATGCTCTGCCAAAGAAAAAAGCTCTCATTTTATATTGAAAAAACACTACGACATTCGGTCCTGGTGTCAGCAATGGTGGAAACAGGGAGACATCGTGCCTTTGCGAAGCTCAATGGTACATGTCTTCAGAAATGATGGTTGGGAAGGAAAAGGGAGGCTAAAATATGTAAATTAAGTCAACGAGGGTGCACAATAGATAGATTGCGCACCGTCACTGCAAAATTCGTGCTCATTTTACTTGCCATCATCCTCAAGGCCTTGGAGTTGGTTGAACAGGCAGCTGTGGCGGCAGTCAAGCCGAAGAGAAGTGTCACACATGTAGAGAATAGCTGAAATTATATGTATTGCGAGGCTACAGAGTAACGGAAGGAATTCCAGGTTGTACGGATGACGGATGGGAGTACGACGACGAAGGAAAGGAGATTACGTGTTCGCTATCCTAATTTGGCATTCAGCCATGGCGAAGCCGAGCGTGAGCCACGTGCGCCGGCTTAAACTCGGCTTCAAGCCTTTGTCAGCCACGAGCCAAAATTACGGCTCGGCTAGGCTTAATGTGGCTCGGCTCGGCCCGCGCGCCATATTTAGCCGCGCCACGGCAACACTAGTCGGTAGCTCAAAAAATCCCAATTAGGTCAGCTTTGATCGACGTAAAATTTCGATCATCGCCTCCATCCCCCCTTCCACAATTTGTTTTTCCCTCGTTTTGGGGTCCTTTACAATGAAAATGGTATCATTCGAAAGCTCTGCACGGCAAGATGGCCGAGCGGTTAAGGCGCCAGATTAAGGAAGCTCGATTTTACGACGAACATCGGGATTCGGGACCAAGGCAGTCAAGATGCGACGACAGAAGTCTCCAAATCAATGACCCGGAAACGTATGGATTACGCCGTCACCTCCATGGCCCAGTTGGTGAATCAGATGTCCCTCGATAAGAAGCACATCGCCACTGCTCAATGTCGGACGGCTGAGGCGGAGCAGAAGCGGGCCGAGGCTGAACAGAAACGAGTGGAGGCAGAACGTGTACGCGAGGAGGCCAGGCTTGCGAGAGTATCCAAGGAGGCTGAACTGCTCGATATCAACCGCGGCTACACCCAAAAGGTCTTTGACACGCTGGCGTTGGCCAGGGAGTTGGGTTTTGGTACGTTATATTGCGCATATTTTCATGTTTTACGACGCTCACCAAATCCCAGAGGCGAATGACCTGCGTATGGCTCCATCTCGTCTATCGTCCTGTGTATTTATCTTCTTCTAGGCCTTTTCAAAGATCCGCTGGCGTTTATCGAGTCGAAGCGGCCATCCCGTGATTCAGAGCCAGTCTCAGCAACATCTACCGGACCTCGTCCTGACGCCGGGCGTGGAACAGCCCTACCGTCGCCTGCTCAAGCCTCCTCTCATTTTGCCTCCCATGGTCCAGCCCAAGCCCAGTTTCCGTCGCCTGCCCAGATCCCGTCTCATCTTGCTCCCCCTCATCCTCAGTATCATTATCCTGACCAGTATAACGTATCGCATTACAATCAGCCTCCACCTCCTCAATATCCGAATCAGTACCAGATCCCGCACCCTACGTATCATCATCCTCACGTCGCTCAAATGAATCAGTATCATCCGCTCCAAGAACGTTCAGTCAACCTGCCACGTCCAGGAGGCCAACCATCTGTTATTTCTCCCGCTGAAACGTTCTCTGCACCAGACATAGATATGATCAACGCATCGTAATTACACATTCTTTTCGCACACATTCCTTTTCGTACAAGCTACATATCCGCTAAATGCGTATGCGCCATGTCCCTTGCCTCCGATAACATCACAATTGCATCCTCGTCGAACTGATCCGAGACCTGTGCGAGTGTTAGCAAGCGTAAGATGCATGAGATGATCGTGTACCATCACCATAAGCTCTTCAAAATCATCGACGCTTTCGTCCGTGACAGGAATTGTATCTGGAACCGGCAGAGTGAATAGATACGGTTCTTCCTCGTCGTTGTCGTCCCGGTTCAATACAATTTTGTTGTGACTCCGAAGCAATTTGTGGTGGTGAATCTTGTTGGAGCAGTCGGTACTGATCATATGCTTTCGCACCATGTCTTGAGTAGCATGGCTAAGGAACATGTTAGATATTTTCATGCAAGATGGTACCCGTAACAGACCTATAGTATGTGCAAGGGCAAACGTACTCACGATATCGGAGTTCATCGTCGTCGGTCCAATGCGAGACCATCTCAAGCTCCAGGTCTTTCCATTCGGTGTGCACTCTACGCCTATCAAATAGATGAGACATGCATCCAAGGGCGAGAAAAAATAGCTTACATGTGGCGTCGAAAGTTTTGACGTGTTTTATAAGTTTTTCCCTGCCACATCTCTGGATCATGCTTGAATAACTTGCACTTGGGGCACGTCCATGTCTTCATGACCTCATCCTAGACATATATGAGCAACAAGCACGAAATGATGATGCCATGACATACATAGTGCTTAGCATCTTGACGATCAGCCTCGATGGGTTCCATGAGCGCCTCCATCATTCCTGCACGAACCTCGGTGACAGAGAGAAGGCACTCGTTGGGTTCTTCCTCCTCGTCTATGTCATGATCCGCAGGTGCAACGTTATCTGAATTTAAGTCATCATCCATCGCAGACGTGGGTGGACACTCTGTATCCAACGCATGCATCATTGCGAAGATCGGCCTCATGTGGTCTGGGTCAGCGAACTCGCCAAGAGGGACACCGTCGATGTCGTCTTCGTCGTCGTCAGTGTCGTCAGGATCGCCGACTAGCCCAGGAGTAGGTGTAGCATCTTTGGTCGTTGTCGTGTTGGCGGTGATCGGATTGGAGCCGGAGCCAGTTTTAGTCACAGTATCTGGTTGGAAAAATCAGAGAGAAGGCTGGACAACAGCAAGGGAAGTACCTTTTAAGATTGGTTGAAGAAAACTCGATACTTCATTGGATTTCGCCACTGCGGCATCGACTTGTTCGCTAGTACCTGGTAATGGGCCCTCCGTATCTTGCCTAGTTCGTTTGCGAAGATAGTCAGTCGTGAGGTGGCGGCTCTTGACTTTATGGAGTTTCCGGAGTGCCGTAACGCGTTTCTGTAGCTCTTCATATATCTTTGAGGAGACGTTCAGTAGACTAGTATCTGGAAACAAGATGACTCACCTCGAGGACATTATCAGCATTGTATCCGTCTGCATAAGTGAAATCTTTATTCTTTCCAGCGGGTATTTCGCCCGTTACGATCCGGTAGATACGGGAAAGTTCTTTGTATTTCCTTGCGTTGTGAGTAAAGCAATTATAGTAAACCTCACGTTGATCGTCCACAGCAGTGTTGGCATCATTCATCTCCGAGTCAGCCTAAGAGCAATTAGCGAAAGACGCCAACGGATTCAAGCTTGGTCTTACGCTCAGTACTGCTTTTTTTTCAGCCACGGGCATGACCGATTTCCTGCCCGAGGTCGGCTTTGAAGATGGCCCTTCACTGTTGCTGTTGTCGTCCTCTTCCTGTGACATCTCTTGTCGTATGATAGCACGGACAGCACACCGGAGATATGCCTGACGTTCAACCACCACCTGCAATCAAGAGTGAGCAGACTATCGCACCGTAGGAAAACAGTCGTACCTTTTGGCCTTGGATCTCGCCTATTATGATCCCTACGGGGTCAACATTTTCAGTCGTCTTGCTGTAATGACTCTGAAAGATATCCTCCGCTTCATGTGCCATTATCATCTTCGCCAATTTATCGTTATGGAGGATGCCGAACTTGTTACCGGTTTCTCGCCTGATGGCGTAACCAGCAGCGACCGCCAAATCGGATATCTTGCAGAGGCCACCGATGGATGCCGAAATAGCGAGTGAAGTCGCGGCTCGTACCATTTCGAAAAACTCTTGACCGCCAGGCTTGATAGCTGGAAACCTGTAATTTATGTGAGGAAAGAATTGACAAGTACAAGTTATTAGACTTGCATTGCCCATTCGCCCACGTCGTCATCCAATAGAAATTCAGCATCTTCGCAATCGTATAGTTCCGCCAGCGACTGTCACGGGAATTAGATGGCAGGAACACAACGAAGAACAATACTACTTGCCGTAAACTTTTTCTTGAACGCTTTGATAGCGTACAGGTAAGTTATCATCCAGGTGACGATACAAAACGCAAGGTTGTGGGGCCTGATAACGGATTCGAGATAGAAGGTCTGCTCCTTGCCAAGAAAAGAGTTGTTGCCTTTATAATTACGAAAGTTTATCGCAATTGTCCAAACCAAGCGGGAGCGTCGATAGATGTGCAAGTTTGAAAGTTTGAGGTACTATTGTAATGTGAGATAAAGAAGCAAAGACTTTAAGCGCGACTCACGTAACCCAATTTCGCATACTCTTTACAAAACGGACCCATTGACGACGGCCTGGACGTCATATAGAAAGGAAATAGGACCTAACGTCATCAATCAAGGCGCAGTTGGAAAACGAATAAAAGAGGCTCACCCTTAGGATCACATTCATCTTGACCAGACGCATGTTCTTGCTGAGCATTGCCGTATCTATCATCATTTGAATTTCCTGCCGCCCAAAGTACAGTTTCTTGTCGTAGTGACGATCGAGTTTAAAATGGTGAATTACTGCGATATTGGTCAGAGAGTATCAATCACAAAGGGCGCACGTACGGGCGAGGACTTGGTCTTTGAGACGGGTATGGAGTCTGTATTTAGTAAGAAGAATGAGCCCCACACGTCTCGAGGTTGCTGGGTCGACCGCGTATCGAATGACGAGGTGGATAAATAGGGTCATAAATGCAAAGAGAGTGCGGGCTTTGATGCGTTCTCGATCGACGCGACGTGGCACGGTTGTATTAACCTATTACGGTAAGCGGGAGTTGAGAGATATGACCAAGACACTTACTAGGTAGTACATGAATTTCGTTGCACACTTGTCAATGACACCTACATGCCAGTGGGCTTCCTCGGGGACATCCGGCCAAAAACGCTCCAAAAACTCGCCCCATGCCGCCTCCATGTATTCTCGGGCCTTTATAGTGGACGGTGCTTCTGAAGATTTGACGTTTTTGGAGAAATCGTCGGCGGCAGCGATGAAAGAGTCCAAAAACTCCTGATTGTTAGCTTCGGCACCGAAGATTAGATCCACCTTTCGCTTCCGAACCGCCTTGCGGTCCATCTTGTGTTGCTGGGTGGGAGCACCGAGAGAGCCATCGGTTGATACGGGGATGTTGTCAATGGAGACTGGTACGTAGGGGCCGGTGAGAGGATCGTCGTCAGTTTCGGGAGGTAATATGGGGGTGTCGTCCTCTGGGATCAGAGTTTCCTGTAGAAAAAGCTGCGGTACGCCTTTAATCGATGATGTAAAGACCTGTTCGTCGGTGAAGGCGCCCTTTGGCATGGTGGTGAGGAAGGATTTGGGGATGGAACGCGTAGATGTGCACGTACTTATGGGTGTTGGACGCGCCAATTGAATTACACACCGAAATCCAGACTGAAAATAAATGTACATCGATGACGACAATTAATGGATGCGCTCAGATGATGCGTGAGCCAAACTGACGCGCGAGCTAAACTGAAGGGGAACTTGCGAAATTAGTCCATAACCTGGCGTGACTGGTTGGCAAAAACCACGCACAAAGAGCGCTCCACAAGAATGCGCTTAGCGTCGCGAAGTGGCTGGTAGGCAGCTAGCCTCGTCAAAAATTTCAGCCCGAGGTTGGGGCTGAAAGCATGTGTGAGGCGGTGCGAGCGGCTATGGTTGGTCAAACTGCATATTTTTAATAAAAGAAATACCACTTCTTCCCGCCTCTGGCTCTCCGCATGACCTAGCTCCGTCCGGTGGCAAAAACCACGCACAGAAAGCAACTGCCACCCAAATGAACTGAGTGTCTGAAGAACATGCGAAATTAATCCACTGCACGAGGTAGTGCCAGATTTGCTTGCGAGGTGGATCATAGGCAAAAAGAGCGCACGCTACGTGGCACCAAAGGTCCCTGGGGATCGATGGGAAAAGATCAGAATCACTGATCGTGCACCGAATCTGGACGCAGGGAGAAGAAAGAGGGGTTGTCCCATGGTATCAAAGTATGTGATAATGTTAAAAATGGGATCAAACTAGCGAGCGAGCGTGGTTGGTGACAGAGAGCGAGGCGTCGGGAGCGTGGTCGTCGTAGTCATGGCTGACAGCGAAGTCTCAGGCGAGTGAGGCATCGGGAGCGTGAGCGGCATGGTAAGCAAGGCGTGAAGAGGCGTTGTGCGAGGCGTGCCGATGGTGCCGGGAGCGTGTAGCATGTGACTAACATTGCCAAGTGACAATTACATCTTGAACTTTCTCGGTTCTGTGCCTCAGCTTATGCTCGAGTTTTTCTCGCGTCTGGCTCGGCACTCTCACCTATGCTCGAGGGCTCGCTAAAGCTCGCGGCCATTTTTGCCTTTTTTTGTGTTAATATTTCCGGAGTGAGATTATGCTCGAGTTTTTCTCGCCTCTGGCTCGGTACTCTCGCCTATGCTCGAGTGCTCGCTAACGCTCGCAGGCAAGGGCGTGGGTTCGAGTCCCACTCTTGTCAGTGTTTTGCAGTCCTACGATGCTGTGTTATTGCTCTATTTTGTCCCTAGGGCCTATAGGGGTTTGTCTGTACAAGTTTACCCCCCCCTTGAGGGCCCAAGCTTTGAGGTACAATCGCCATGCCTTATAATCGATGATTTACCAGCATTGTTCCTCCCAAATGCTATCGAGGACCTCAATTCCAGGATCATTCAGGACTGTCATATGTCCGGAAAGTGATGTACTTAGAATTGCTTTATTTCCCTAAGTGGTTGTGCATACCAGACAGACGTGATCTCTATAATCTCTCTGGGCTGTGGCCGCGCTTCCCAATTTCCGAGAAAAGAATTGAGTACATTGTTCGCTCTACCTAGAAACTTGCGTTTTGCGTCCCGAATCGAGATATTTAAAGAGACAAGACAAGAACAGCTGCAATTTCTCTGGATGCACCAATGCATATATCGCTCTCATGAATTCATGATGAGGACGTTACAGATAATCGCTATCTACCCAATCAGCGTAATCACTACCCAGAACATCCGATATTGTGTAGCCGCTGGTCGAAGTGAGTGTTGTAGCAAACGACGCACGAGTTCCAGAAGCGCCGTCCCCTGAAAGAATTAATGTTAGTAAAGTATCATGAAAGCGCAGCAACGCCAACGTACCGGAGCTGCCGTACTCGGCAAATGTGACACCGTCAGTATTGGGTTCGCTGCTAGACCATTCCTCCCAGCCAGCACTGTTGATCAAATCTCCGAGCGAGCAGGAGGTGTAAACGACCCTATGTGATTTTGGTCAGCCCAGCACATAAGGGCAAACCACTGGGAAACATACCGAGCATATGCTGCCCATGGACGTCCGAGATACACCAGCCCTTCAAGAGACGTCGTCGCCGAACTGCTAGTCGTGATATTCGATTCATTGATGACATCTGGGATGGACGTAAAATCTGGAAAGACATAAAATAGGAGGTCACTCACATAAGCTTACTCCGTCCGACGATGGGCGCCCGTTAGCGGTGATTGCTCCAGCGCCGACGGAAGCAAGTGTGGACTGGTGGAAGTAGGCTCTTGCATATTGACCGAAAATGTAGTCGACCGCTCCTTCAATGTAACAGGATCCATAAAATTGGTTACCCGTTTGTGCGAGTACCGTGTCCTGATAGCTGTTCGATATGGTCAAATACTACTCGTCTTAGAAAGAGCCACGAAAATAATTCACCTATAGAAGCCTACACCATAGTAGCCGTGGTTTGTTCCGTAAGCACTCAGTGCCAATGCCTGGCCATCAGTGCTAGCTTTACCGAACTAGAGGATACATGATCAGAGCATAATCTCATGCATAATAGGGTGCAGGCGTACCGTGTTTTTCACATTGACGTTATATAGGGCAAAGTCGTCCTTGTGTACGCGCAAGGTCCCGGTCGAATCATCATCATCCGCACTAGCCAGAGAGAGCGAATAGGTGATGGTAACCGTGTTGCTTGCGTAGCTACTGGTATCAGAAGTCTGCCCCATGATCTGGGCATCGGATATCAGCACGATCCTATTTGCAAAAGAGGAGTATGCACCGTCGTCTGGCCATCGCGATCGATGTAGACTTGCTCAGTGTAGGTTCCTAAACAGACTCCATCAGCCTCAAAATACAGGTCCGACTAGGAAACTCCAGTTGCCTTCATAAATGAAGATAACCTGGTCGGTCCCATCATCAGCGAGCGAGTCCACGGCAGCCTGCACCGTGCTGTATTCTCCGGACGCCGCTCCACTAGCTCTCACAACAACAGCGCCCGAAGGCGCCGAAGTACGGCTTTCGCGCTTCAGCACGGGAGTTGCATCTATCAGGTTGGCAAAAAGAGGGAGAAGAGAAAAGAATGTTAGAGATCTGAAGGAAGGGAAAAACATTTCTGTGATACGACACAGCTCCCGCCGTCCTTTAAATATTGGTAACGGCGAATTTATTTGTATCATTACTGTTGCTTGAACAACCGGGCGCAGCAGCGGGGCCACGACACTAGTGCATTCGCAGCTCCAGAAGATTCCATCCGATGTTCAGGCGGAGAGAGGCAACGTTTGAAACATTTCGCGTAGTCAGTTACGTGCTGGGCCGAGCAGGTTAAGATGCGGATGCAAAGCTATTTTTACTTGATTCCAAAAACCGTCGTAAAGAACAAAACATAGTCAAATGAGCGTCGAACATGACTATAACATTCCGGTGTTCTTGAGAACATCCTCGCCTCTCGAATTTTGGGTTCGTCGAGTTCGCCTCCGGAACGTCGCATACTCGTGTTTCGGTTATAGATGCCACGAAACCAAAGTGGCGAAGTGATCTGAATGGTTCAAATTTCGAAGAGGTCCCAGGACCTGAGGGGAAATTTGTGGCAGACGACTTCTTCGTAACGGCTACGCTCGAACATGCGACCTCTGAGGGCCTTACGCGATAAACTTCGTCACATCGATTTGTTCCACTTCCGCAGGACATTCACACACTCGTCCATTAACGATATACACTCGAAGGAACCCGACAGAGTTATGATTTATCCACGGAACGAGGGAAGAAAGTACTCCGCAGCACCTCGTTCCAATCCAAACCGGATTCGTCTCGACTGGGACCAATGATCCGTAGATTCATCACCACTCCTTGCGCAACTCGAGTAGCTAAAATCTCATCCAGGCCGTCAAAAGACGAGAACAGATCCGACAATTCCTCGTGTACGTCCTGGCCGACACCATGCCTCCTCTTGACCAAATTAACAAGACTCATATCCTCTTCACGGGGTTTTTGCAGTTCATCCTGCCAGTACCACCGCATTGACGCGGACGCGAAACCAATCTCGATGGATGGCGCCACAGTCTCATTCGCCAAGATTTCAGCACCCCAACGCAGTAATTCCGTGCCACGTTGGGCCCTCTTTCCGACGTACAGCCCCAGAGTACGAAGACGAGGTAAAGCCATCACTGAGGTTGAAGTCAGCCACGTAGTACCGGAAGGTAATGAATAATCAGACTCACAGTCATCCTGCAGGGTAAAACTCAATCGAAGCACTTCGAGATGCTCGCGGACCCTTATGAGAATCTGTTTCAGGGTCGCGCAAAAGCTATCGGAGGGCGGCTCTAAGTCGGTGAGACTGGGGATCGAAAGACAGCGGAGGCCTTCAAGATTGAACGGGGACTCAGAAGCAGACACGAAAGCCAGTACATCCTCCGTGCGCTGGCAGTCCACGTCTTCGAAACTGATAGTCTCGATACTGCGTTCCTCGACGACGGCGTAAGCCTTTCCGTGCGATAGAGAGAGCCAATGTTGCCACATTTCACAGCCCCTCAGACTATTGCTATTGCCGTTGGAGAGTCCACATCCGCGGAAGTTTACATGCTCGAGACGCTTGCAGTGAGCAAGCAGTGCGATAAGCACAGGAGCGGGAAACTCTACTGCGACCCCGTGGAACAGTTGGAGGGTGAGCTCCCTAATCCCACCAAGGCGCGGATCTCGAAATGCTTCTGACAGGCTAGCCATCGACGGGTACTCATCGAAAAACAGCTGCTCGACGCTTAGCCGTTCGACGACCTGAAATCCCGGGAGACGGCCTATACTGTCTATGAACTCGTCGATATTGCGGAAACGAAACCCTAGAAGGTGGACACGATCTCTCTGGAGAACAGTATACTTCACACCTCTGAAATCGTCACAGAAGTCCGTGAAGTAGGGTGGCAAGGCTGTCGTCGGTGACCACTGAGTCCATTCCCAGATTATGGTGGCGGTCTTTGGAAGCGAGACGTTTGATACAAAATAAACGTCGGTATGGGAAGTAGACGATGAAGTATGGAGCCCGGGTTGGCAAAGTTTCGAAGATCGAGGCATAGTAGAAAGGAAAGAATTGAAGAGAGGGTGATTCAGCTTCTTGTCAATCTTTATTTGAGTTGTTGTCTCTTGTCTTTGTCTGAAATTGCGCGGTAAATTAAAAATATTGTTAAAAGAGTGGCAGACACCACTTAGTGGCGGCAATTCTTCCAAATAGGGATCGACCCCAGAACGAGGCGCCTCTTGCGAGAAGAAAATGTCAAATGGTGCTCTATCGAATCCGAGTTTGTCAGTCAGGACGATCAACACGACAGTGTAAACAACCAACCTTGTGTAAGGGCAAACAAAACACGCAGGACAGAAATAAGATCAGAACAATCGAGGACGTGAGTAGGAGATTTCGAGCATAGTATCGAATGACATACAGAGCTTCTGAACAAGTTCTAGGCGTTTATAGAATGAAGCAACTCTAATCGGTGAATTTCTAATTGGAGCACAAATGCCATTGCTCAAAGGAATCCATGTCGCATTCTCGTTTATCCAGAGGAAGAAGAGAACGTCTGCATAACACGTCATTAAATAAAGAGAAATAACATGAATGCTTGATAGTTTACCATTGTCAAATCAAAGAGCTCGAACGCCTTCAACTCATAGCTAAGCCGGACCTTTTGAGACGTCAAGTGGATTAACAGACTTGTGTTTGTCTGTACACGTATTTACCTAATCATTGGGACGGAGATGAGCCGTTTGGAAGTTACACCGCCGACGGAGGACAGACCTTGGCATTCCTGAACCAGAAACGAAAAGACCGGCCCCATATACTTCCGATGCGTCCACGCTGCACGGGGCCGAGGTGTCGACAGAACTAGTCCAGTCTGCAAGGGTAGTATTGCCGCATTCCAGAAGACCGAGAGGTGCCAGATGGGCTGAATTTGTACGGTATCAAACTAGGAGCGTTCTGCCTGTACCTGCCCGTTACCGCTACGCTAGCCCTTACAGTCTGGTACTTCTCAAACTCTTGATCAACCTGTTCCATCGATAGGATGTCAGACAAAGTATCCATGCAGACATGGTCACGTCCGTGTGTCCCCATAACAGGCGCGCGCCCTTCCGTCATCCCCTTTCCCAAGATCATGCTTGAACGATGCGCATTGCTCCTCTGTACGCTGGGGAAGCAGATTCACCTCTTCTATCACCATCCCCGAGGACTTCTCCCCGGCTGCTTGTAGAACGTCAAGATGATGAAGACAGCAGGGATATCAATGGCGCTATCAAAGTCTTGACACGGACTCCAAAAGCAGGTATGAATACCGCGTGTGGGACTGGTGCACCAGGGGGGAAGGCGAGGAGTATCATGGTAGGTCACGTCGAGATCCCAGCTTCAGCGCAACGACGGACAACAAATCTGCGTCTTCCAAAGAAATCGTCGATATATGCTTCACCAGCAGGTTATATCTGTAAGAAGTGCAGCTTGAACGAGTACTGGTTGTTCCAAATCCATGGTTTGGGTCTAGGTTGAACGTTCATACGGTGTGCAGGGTGCCATCTCCGGACAGTATTTGAGTATCCTTCGTTTGGCCATGAGGTCGTGGTCCACTAGTCGTGTGTCGAAGGCTTGCTTCATATACAAGATGGTAACAAGACTTTTGGTCCATTGCCGTCGTCGCACTCTGTATCGAACCTACGGCTTGGCTACGGTCACAGAGGCCACCACGCTAAGTAGAGAGGATGGATGAGAGCATTGTAGTCGACGCAAGACGAGGAAACAATTGGAAGGTCGTCATCACCGCTGGTCGTGGAAAGAAAACCATGAAATAGTATTGCCGCTCTCGGCATTGATATTGAGGTCGCGGCCTATCGGCCCGTCCCTTCCGGAGAAACCGACTTGCCGTGCTCTCGAGCTGCTCTCTTTTGGCTTTCTTGAGTCTCATCCACTTTCTTGGAATGGTTCTAGCTGACAATTTTCAACGTCGATGGACCGGATAGTATCATTTGACAGCTTTATACAGGAACATCAATCGAGTCGACCGCCCAGTGCCCACTGGCAGGTGATTTAGTCATCAGTTTTCAGACTGGACGCACATACTTAGCAAGGGTCTTTCTCAAAGATTGCTCAAAGAAGGATCTGCCTTGGCTAGCACAATTACAGGGTCGGTGTAGGCTATAGAAGAAAAATTGTTGACAAGACAAGCAAACCAGGCGATAGCTCTGGCATAATATGCGTCGTAGAATTACCCTGCAGGTTTCATCTTGACTTCCGACTCCAGTGCCCTCAGCTGCTACATTCACCGGTCGCGATAGCCTCCGCCGAGACAACAAAAGAAGCGAATTATTTTTGTACTTGTTGGGATTAGCCACGGCAAGCATGGTTATCTAGTTCAACCCTCTATCATCCGAACAGTCCCCATTCCAGACCACAGCGCCAAACGATCGACGGCGGGGCATAGCACCTTGTAGGCGTCAGAGTCGTGTTGGTTTCCACGATGTGCGAATTAGTTACTCCGAGAGAGTGGTAAGGCCCAAGCTACTATGCGTACACTACACAGGAGAGGACCCCAAATATTTCAAGACATACATATAGAGTATGAGGGGCGCAGGAAGACGTGAGCAGGGTGCATATGCTGCGGCCGATCGCTGAAGTGGGAGCAAAGTGGGAGTCAAGTAGGAGTGCGTTGACGTTTGTGAGGTCAAATCGTCAGTGTAAGATTTTATTTAACTTACCTAGCCCGTATAAGTACCTATTCCGTTCTCGTTGGGGCAGGCTTTTTTTGGTATTGGCTCTTGTAAGTAATACCGGCTTGGACTGAGCTTGCTGCCTAATATGCAAATTGACGTCACGTTCCAAGTCGGATATTCGTCTCAAATATAAAGTACTCCTGTGGAGACGGACGTTGAGAGCAGGAAAATTTCGTTTCGTGCTGGTGGTGAGTTGTCGCTACTGGATAACTGCCGACAATCAGCGCCGACATCCATATAAGGGTATGAACGCTTGAGTGTCGATTTCCTGAAGGGCTTATCTTCGAAAATAAGCACTGAAGACAGTTTCATATTATTTTTGAACCGATGAATAGCAGTAAACAAGTGGTCAGAGTCGTTGGGTCTTCCCCCCGTTTTCTGGGCCACCGGCCAGCCTCAATTGGACACAACAAAATTTGATCAGGAAAAAATAAATCCTATTCTACAAGGAAGACGAACAATACTATGAGATACAACGATGAGAGCTAATAGAGTGATAAACTGAGAATAGTGTATAGTAAGAGGGTAATCGTGGATGATCTAGGCTACATTCATGGCGATTTGCAGAAAATGCTGAGATGAGGTGAGAAGTCCGAATTGAGGCGAGCTTTATAGCGTATGACGAATGGCTAAAAGATCTCTGAGAATCACATCATTAACTCTGAGATGGACAACCCACCGAAAAGTGCGTTTGAGGGGAGACATTGAATCTATCGGCGCCGCGGCTGTGGCGCGCAAGGGCTCCAAAATTGCCCAAGATGTGGCTAATGAAAGCTCGTCAGTTAATGAACACCAAAAAACCGGAAAGAAATATTTACTGCGTTTTCAGGACCGCTATAATCTATCCGAACGTCAGTTCCCGGATAACTACAACGAAAATAGAAAAAGAATCACGTACGGTTGACTAAACACATATAGAATGCCATCATTGGATATCCGGAAGCATCTGCATATAGAACAGTGCAGACTTCCCCGACGGTCCATGGACATCCAGGAGCCCATTCGCGCTGGAAAGCTGGGAGACGCGGCAACATGATGAAGATGTGAGGGGGATAATTGAATGGCTGTCATCGACCGCTGTAGTGGCTTTTATATATGCTCGAAGGCCTCAAAAAAAAAGACTCACCGCATTAAACAGCAGAAGCTCCAAGATGCTGTTTGGCTCGGGTCCGACACTTGTTGTTCTAAATCGAGGTCTCGAAAGGCGGTGGAGATGTGTACCGAGTCAACATGACGTGCTGTTTTCTCTATGTCCAAAGCGAGGAACAAGGTTGACCCTTAAAGGAATTTTACTGACTCGGAGCGCCTCGTCTAGAAAAGAAGGTGAGGCTGTGCTGTGAACGGATCGATCACAGCCCTTACCAGCATGAGCGCTTGATCCGGCGCTACTTGTAATGATGTGGTAGGTGTCGGGAGTAACACAGCCTCGATGATGCGAAAGAAAAACACCAGGGTCGATGTACGAGCAAAGTTCACTGAGCTCTAAGGCCAAAGACACTTTAGATCTTTGCTGAAAATCAAACAAGTTCAACCCGTCAAATTACACTGGGCGCCATCGAAAGGCGGTGAACACAACGACGAGCTCGAGCTGTCGCGCACAGCCCACTTGTTATAGCGGTCAGATGTGTTAATTTCGATCGATGTGTTGATTCGGCCCCGGCGTGTGGAGCTAGCAGACGATACTTGGTGCCCCTACTTAGCCGCCATCTCTGGTGAAGCGCATGGCGAAGACAGGAAGAACAAGGGTTCCTAGAAGCGGAAGAAAATAATCACTGGAGGCTGTTCTTGGAGTCGCCGTGCATCGTTTGTTCCTCGCTGGCGTTCCGGATAAGATTCGCTGATCGCGCGGGAATGGAATGATGCAGATTGCTAACATTCTCAAGCGCATTCATCACAAACCTGAGAAGCATCAGGAAAAAAAACTGATGATCTTTGCTACCAGTTTTGGAATCCTAGTGACAGACCTAGTTTCAAGGTGATAGGTCGAGTTTAGGAGCATGAAACTCACGGAACGGCGGAAAACACTGCGCCCCAGTCTAATCAAACTATAAGTACAATATTTCGATGCTTCAAAGGTATATAACATACGCGGGCAGGTTTTTCAGAATTTTCCGGCTATATTGCATTTCAAAAGTGTATTGAGAGCCCACTGATCGTCAAGCTTCTTCCAGTTGGCGTCCGGCGCTTGATGCATCTCCAGAGCCATCGACTTGTGCTTCATGTCGGAGAGGACAATGCACATATAACCATGCGTAACTGAGCGCTCGCATTGCGCTGCCTACAGAACGTAAAAGTTAGGAAACTTCCGGGTACGTGAAGAGAGCATCTTTGAAACAGCACCGTGTTTTCAGAAACTGGAATCATGGTCCTAGGTATGGCAATTATATCCTTCAAAGTCACTGTTGTTACATCGTTGTGAGATAAGTCAAAGTAGGCAAAATGCGATTTGAGGAGGGATTGTGAGGCGCCTTTGTAGATAGCGAGTGCATGGAAAGCCTGTTGGATGGCGATAGCATGAGCAGTGAAAATCTCCTCCAATAACGGGACGCACCGCATATTCAAAAACACCATGATGCTTTCGGTACCACCACTGGAGGGTTGACGGGTCATAAAAGTCTCTCCCTTTCGCCGAGCCTCTTCTTCCAATATTTTCTTCGAAGAAATTACCGATTGACGCTCTTTGAAAATCTGCTTGTGTTCCTTCCAATGGGCCCTACATATATGTTTGGGCAATGTAACGACTCTTCTAATGTATCGGCTTACCGCTGACAATCTTTACTATAAGGGGAGGACGTAATGTTTGGAGATAAACATAAAAAATAGAAAGCGAACACACCTGCAATGGCAAGTTTCCTTACATTTCGAACATTTGGAAAATCCATTCATATTTTTCGCCTCGGTCCTGCGCCACACGCTCCACAAGGACGCACAAGTCGATGGTGTTAGCCTGTTGTTCACATGTCATGACTATGGAATTTTCAGAGACATTGGATATAATAACAACAGAATCTTTAGAAAGATTTGCGTGAATCTGAAACGTAGTGGTCAGAGCTGTAGCCATAATATTGAATATTTACTTACTGTGGCACAAGTCATGGTGATAGGGTTGCCTTCATCCACCAATCATCCATGCGTGGAGAGTCGTTTTCAAGAGTCATTATTTCCCTGTGAACGTTCACTCCTCCTCGAGACATTGCGGTGGATGTTTGAAAGTAAGGCTCGACCCGGACGCGTGCAATTTTGATCGGAAGAAGTCAGGTGACCGAGAACTTTTTTTTTCACACGCCAGTCGCTTGTCGACTGCAACCTGGCCACAATTCATTGGCTAAGTTATCGGAAGTCCGATTTGCCAACCCTCAGGTCATCTGCGTAACAGTAACGGTTTCATGAGCGTCATGTCTCATATTTCCGCTGATATTAATCAGCATCGTACTCGTACTTAAAAGCAACGTCGGTAGATGTAAGACCGTCTTCAATCATGTCTCGTAAACTCATCGTCGTCTTTGGTGCTACCGGAAATCAGGGCGGCTCTGTCGTCGCCTCGTTGCTCAAGAACAAAGCTTATGCCGTCCGAGCTGTGACTCGGAACCCCGATAGTGACAAGGCGAAGGCTCTTGCTGCTCGTGGTGCCCAAGTCGTCGCTGCAGATATCAACGACTACAAGAGTCTTGTTAAGGCGCTTGAAGTTCGTCAAATACGATCTCTTATTTGCTAGTACATGCTGACCATCATTGTTATTCAGGGCGCTCACGCAGCCTTTGCAGTTACGGACTTCTGGGCCATGCTGGGTGCTCTCGGGCCCGATGGAGCTTTCGATGGGGAAGTCAAGCAGGGAAAGAACCTCGCCAACGCCGCCGCAGCCACCCCCACGCTTGAGCACTACGTCTGGAGCACCCTTCCAATGACAAAGAACACAACCGGTGGCGCTGTTACCGTTCCGCACTTTGACAGCAAAGCCTACGTCGACGAATATATCATCTCTTCCCTTCCGGATCTCGCGAAGAAAACTACCTTTTTCTGGGCAGGATACTATGCCACGAACCTCGGGTCGTCGACGTCTCTAACGAAGGAGTCGGGGAAGTATTTATGGATTCTTCCTTGCTCACCGAGTGCGGCAACGCCTATGGTAGGGCTGACGACCGCGAATGTGGGCGTCTTTGTTGCTGGTATTCTGGCGAAACCGGAAATCACTCTGCCTTCGAGGTACGTCCTGGGGTCAGTTGAAAACCTGACTTTGGGCAGGACCCTCCAGATATGGGGAGAGGTGACGGGCGGCCAAACCGTCTTCGTGCAGAAGGATCTGGATGACTTTGTGGCATCGTTTCCCGGCGGTCCGGTCTTTGGAAAGGAGGTGGGGCTGAACATGCAGTTCTGCGACTCTGGGCTCAAAGGATGGTCGAAAGGTGATGAAAAGATTTTGACCAGGGAAGATCTTGGGATTGAGACCGCGCAGTTGGTTAGTACCAAGCAAGCTTTTGAGATGATGGATTGGAGCTCTATTTTAAATGCATAGTCGCATGTAAGTTTACTGTAGCCGGTTTCGATTTTTCGAAAAGCTGTAATTGTATATTTGTACTATACTAACTTGCTGGGAATAGTCGCATATTTGAAAATTTCACCGTCTTTGTAGTAACTGCAGTCATTGCAAAATATCGTCGCCCCGCCATATCCTGATCCAGTCAGGCTTTCGTTAAACTGCCAACGTATGTAAATTTCAAAATTTCAGCGTCCAGCCTTTGATTGATCATAGATTCCATTCGCTCTGCTATCTCCCTTGGTGTCCAAGTTTGCGAACACCACACAGTTTCGAAGGTGCCGTGCATCTGCTAATCGACTGCTAACCTCAGTATTCTTTCTGCCTGTCATTCGGTGAGTCGTTTTGAGCCCGTGGACATAAATCTGTGACGATGAATGCTGATCATATCTGTTACATTTGATCCCGATGACCCTTCTCCTGTAGCTGACCGTCGCCATCACCCGTGTGCAGGGTTAAATTTTCGGCGGTCGATAGCCATATACAGGTACCATACAAACGGCGCGAAGCTACTAGTCTACTGGTAGTAATATTCACGGCCATACGTTGACTTCATTTCAGCGAGAATCGCATAACTAAACCCCTGGCAACGTTATGCCTGGAAATAGAGTCCCCTTATGCTGTATCGATAAAACTCGTCGCTTCGCCAGTCCAGGCATGCTCGCTGTTAACGCACTGATCATCTCTTCTTTCTGAGCGGACTCGTCAATCCTTTCAGTATGCGAGGTGTGAATCCCCACCAGCTTTAGGCTGTGATACTTCGGCGAAGACAACACGTCATCCAGTCGCGTCCATTCCTTGAGCGCCTCGTCACTGATGATCCAACTTTCGGCCGTCCAAAAGAATGCCATCACTTTCAATTCCTTCAAATCATACGACTTGGAGTGTATCAGGATGTCGATCCACCAATGTAATACCGCGATTGGCTGAAAGCCTAGCATGTTGAATGGGTAATCGCTGAGGGAAAACTAGAGAAATTCGACAGATGGGAGGTAGAGAAGGAAAGACGGAGGTCTTTGCAAGAGGGAAAATGCCTCTACGCTTCGAAGCATTTGGGGATTTGTCGATGTAATTGCATTGCGCAGGAGGGTAAGAGTGGGCCACGTCCCAACACCATCTGCAATGAACCCATCAGTAGGGAGAATCAGGAACTGAGTTGATCTGAGATTCTGTAGATTGAAAGGCGATGATGCAGATAAAAGGATAGTGCGAATCGCTTCCCGGGAAGTGTCGGGGCAGTTCACGACGAGACTTTTAACCACTAAGGGCTTATCTCGGGGTATTCGTTCCACTGTCAGATCCTCCCCGGGCCCATCACTCTCAACACGGAGTGTTTGAGAAAGAAGCAATTCTATTTCTTCACGAGTGGAGCAGTTTCGGAGAAAGGAAAAGAAGGATGGAATTGAGGGGATGACGACGTCATGTAACATTATAGTGGTGAGAGGATACGAGGAAATGGTGTCGAGGACTGCCTGGGGCAGCGTATCCCAGGAAATTTGGTTAAAGACAAGGGTCTGAACATTATTAGCAAGCTTCAGAATAGCTAGCAGGAGAGGATTGTCGATGACGTTAGATGTGTCATTGGAACGCAAGCCCAACCTACGAGCTGCGGCTGGAATAATGGGAGATACGAGACACATGGCATGATAGCGCTCTATGTCTTCGGCGGTGGCAAATGTGACATTGTAAAACATATGCGATCGGGTGCGGGGAAGGAAGGAGCGCGCAACCAAGGAGCACGACGAGAGATTTTTGACTTCGTCGCTACGTGAAGGAGATGCATCTCGCATAGCGTCGATCATAGCATCAACGAGCTCTTGCGGGAAACGTGGCTCCAAACTTTGTGTCATCTGTAAGCTCTGGAGTCAGCAAGAGCGAATGGGAACGCAATTGTAGATTTTACCGAGAATATGAGAGAACTGCTGGCACCAGATGGGTGAAAAGACGATAGAGATACGTGGTGATAGTTGAATTGTCCAGCTATGCGTGCCGTTGAATCAAAACGACGACCGGATCGTAGAGACAGACCCCAATTCGAAGCTTTTGTATCTTAGAAGAGAATGTCGATGCAACGTGCACCCCGGGGGTCGGAACGACTTGGAAGAGGAAATCAGAAGGTTACTATTTAGGCAATAGAATTGGCCCAACATAGAGTAAAAACTAGAGAGAATCCGTGTCTCGACTTGTACGCCTGGCGTTCAAGTTGCTAACACGGGCGTATGTGATTGAAGTACGGAGAAGGCCGATATGACGCGGACGGCTTGAGTACGGCTCGACCAAGCCTTGCTTCGGAGATTGAGATCAGAATACGAGTTAGTCGCGTGACTTTAATGCCGAACGGCACGATGAAAGGACGCCCTTCTCTTTTGGGCTCAGTTGTGACTGTGACTGTAACACTTTTCCTATTTGACCACCACCATCTTGTTCGCGTCGTTCTTATCCTTGCGATTCTACATCCTCGCCAGAGTGTCGCATCATTTAATACAGTAGTATGTCGCTGAATCTCAATACTGCGTGATTCGTGTTGTCTTACGATCGACACAGCGATAAATATCTTGCGGATACTTATTGCCATGCCCTCGGACAAGCGTCGTCTCTTAGCTTTCACGGGAATTGGCAAAGAATTCTCACCGTGAGTTGATGTACGTTGGCCTCTCATTGTTTCCTCTAAAGGTTGTTGCAGTGACCACCCCAGAGCCTTTATGCTTCTGCCTGACAACAGCATCTTGAAAAAAGTTATGCAAAACCGAGACCTGCGAATTCCTTCCGCATGGAATTCAACAACATATGAAAGGGCGAAGTGTTTCACGTACGTCCTGTGCCTATCTTCGTTTTCCATCTATCAATGTCTTGGCATCCAGTGCTGTCTTTCGGTCATGTATGTTTCGTTGTCACCACTTGGCAGAGGGCATCGTGTAGGCCTATGATTTCTTGTTATCTGCCCTCCGGTGACACCTCGTCAAGTTTCGGAGGAGTATTCACAGATCTGTGACTCGACAAACTTTGATTCGTTGCCTTGGACGGACGTATCGCCCTCTCTCAACGACGTATTGTGGTGTACGATTTCTCGTCCTCAGGGCCAGAGTGAACATCAGGCATGTCAGGCATGGAACCATCAGTCTCTCCTTTCATCCCTTCCCTCTGTCACCCACGGCGGTCGCCAGGAATGTAGGGGTCAAGCGTATACAACGGAGCCATTACCAGGTCTTCGGCTTATACTTAGAGCTATATCATTGAAATGATGACATTGCGAAAAGATTGGTGCATGGGGCGATCTTCGACGCTAATGAACCGCAAGGTACGCAGCTTACCTTCGCGCATCCTATAGTGCCTGACTGCAGCGTAGAACCTGTCAGCAAGCGATCGCTCTCTTTAGGTTCAATCAAGTTCTGTGTCATGGTGAGTATCATATCTACTCTCATGACGTCTTTTTAACTGGTCGTATTCGTAGCTTTCATCCCGCGGCTTGCTGGTGTTTACCTGCCTTCTTTGAGAGAACTGCGGTATCCCCCCTTCCTGTGGTCCAGTTTCAGCATCGTAGCTCTGATAAATCATCCACGTCAAGTCTCCACCGGGTCGAAGGCCTTTTCTCAGGCATGCGCATCATTATAGGATGTTCCAGTCGATGTTTGTTATTGCCTGGGGTTTGACTTGAAGGAGTCAGACAGCGACTGCCGGACATCTAGAACAAACATGTTGCAGTGGCCCCTCATTGTTCTCCCTGACTCAACCGGGAGTTATCTCTGTGACCGATAGAGGCACTCTTTGATGCGTCACGGCGAATTAGGGGCGTGGTGATCTCTCACTTTCATCTACGGATCGACGCCTTTATCGCCTGCTATGCCTTTCATCATATACAGAAATTATCACCTTCCCCAAACCCTTTCTGGTTCATCCTTGTGCAGTACCTCTGTCTCCGGTCGCTCTGATGTTTTACCACTCGAGCATTTCGCCAAAAAAAAAGTATTCAAGTCCCATTCCGCGCCGCCTTCCAATGTGGCACCGCTCATTACACTACTAATGAGACAACGGTACGATGCTGGCGGAGACGGGTCGATGCATAGTGCCAGAGACGCTGCGGCTGATGCAGAGGACATCCTTGCGTCGTTTCCTTTTCAGAACGATATCTGAGGACTCCGCTCAACATATGAGTCTTGGTCGGATTGGTACCTGGTGCATGACCGTAGAGGATGCTGCTAACATACGGCGACATTACATGCGGTAGCATGTCAAGTTCGGTTACTTCGGCATCGGTCATTGTAGGCGTCTCTTTTCCTTTCATCATCACTCCGTTCACTGAGTGAACATATTTACAGACTATAGACCCTGCTCGTTTTGGCGTTCGGCTTTGAGGGAGCGACCCACGTAACCATGCTTGCAGATGTGTCATTTGATTGCACAGATATGAACATACCGAATCCTCCCTCCGTGGTACCGACATTCCCTCCGTACTGCACCTTACGCTTCGGCTGATAATGCCCTTAATTGATTCCGAAGCACAGACAGAACCTTGAAGATGCGTAAAAACACTTTCTCCGTTATCGGGTGGCGTGGGAAGCGCCAATTGGCCTTTGACGGTTCGGTCTATGCGCCCGCTGCCTTCAGCTCTCCCAACCGCAACAGACCGCTACGGAAGGCTGTAGCCCGAAGCCACTCAGACGAGCTTATTTTCATATAGACGCGGGACCAGAGAAGACCAGGGTTCGACTAGCCTGATTCTGGTATTAAACTAACAATGTTCCTCTGTCTCTCCCTAAAGCCATCGCCATGATAGTCGACACCTTCACCATCGACACGCACTCATCTGGTAAGCCGCTGAAGTGTGCGGCGAAGCGGTATCGGCCGCATGGGGCTTCCTCTGAGGGACGACCCGCGCCTGGGCATATCCTGATATTTACCCATGGCACTGGGTTCCGTACGTGTCGATCCTCCAATACATTGGCCTAGACGACCCTGATGATCCCATTCAATAGATAAGGAACACTGGGAAGTTCCAATCCTACGACTGTTCGCTCATAGCAAGTCGGGTGGAACGAGGGTGTCGGAGGCATGGTCAATCGATTGGCAGACTCATGGCGATTCTGCGGCGTTGAATGAAGCGGTGATCGAAGCGCCGGGCTTCGAGTTCTGTAAGCCGACCGTCTTTGATATTGAAGCCGGGTTTGACAGGAGTCTCTAGCCGAATTTGACTATGCCGAAGCATGTGCAAATCTATATAGGACTTTCCTCCTGGAAAACATCGAGAAAGGCTTGAACAAGGTGGTGCTTTTGGGACACTCAGCTGGTGCTGCGTCTGCGTAAGGCTTTCGTCGTGTGCCTATACTCCCTTCTCACCTTTTTACAGATCTCTGGCGACGATGTTTTGTGACCACCCGCTCTTCGAAGCATTTATTTTCGTGGAGCCGACAATATGGCCGGCTGAGATGGCCGGTGTGGATGCGCCCGTGTACAAATACGTCAAGCGGGGGATCCTCACTCGTCGGGATCATTGGCCTACCAAGGCGGAGGCGAAGCGTTACTTTGAAGGCCGTGCGCCGTGGAGCTATTGGGACTCGAGGATTCGAGAGATATATGTCGTACGTTCTATCCCTCCCCGCTTCTTTTTATACTGACGACTTCTTACAGGAGTATGGCTTGAAAGCAGATCTTGTCAGAGGTGGTTGGACACTCAAATGCGCGCCGAAACATGAATTGGCGCCGTTTGCGAATGATCAAAAGGCGGTTGATGTCCTTCCGGAACTGAACAAGACGATCAAGGTTGTGCCGATACATCTGATCTATGGAGGGAGAAATGACATGTTGTACGTCCCGCTCTACCTTACCTTGTTCCTTTCGCTCAACCCCGCTTTCAGTTCACGGAAAAAACAAGACTCCTTGCTAGGCGGCGGCCGCAAGTTTGCGTCTGTGACGAGAATCCCGGATGCGGGCCATTTGGTATGTCTTGCCGTTGTTGGTCTGCGGGTGATAATTGATCTGGGGTAACAGGTCGTGCAAGAGGCGCCGGATGAGGTAGCGGATGTCTTATTCGGGATATTGAGAAAGCTAGATAGGGAGACCGGGCATTTTGAGGTCCAAGCTAAGCTGTAGGGTGGGTCATGACATATTTATGGAAATAGAAGCTTGTATTTATTTTATCGTAGTATTCAGAATACACCCAGTGCTGTAGCAGGGGACGCTTGTATACTTTTTCGCGAGAGGAAAGATTGTATTACAGCGTCGCGTTGTTATTCAAGTTTGTTGCGCAGGTGTTTATTGTCTCCAAGCCATGTTTTCTATCTTATGTTTCGGAACGCAAGACGGAGAAGACGTTTTAACTTTTCTCAGATCACACAGAGTCACGAATACCACTACTCTTTTAGCTAGTATCATTCGCATTGGGCATGAAACAGAGTTTATTGAGGTTATTCGAAGGTCGAAATAGCAGGAAATGAATGCACCGCCAAAGCCCTTCGCTACAACAGTGAGTTATTTAGCCATGAGATTACTATGTGTGATAATGATACGCACAGTTAGACAAAGAAAAAGGAAGCACGCGTTATATATGGATCACAACCAAACCAGTTCCTCGAGCTTGCGAGGAGTAGGTGCTAAACAGAGGGCGAGTGTGAGCACACCGTGACGCGCGGACAATAGAAAACTGACCGAACATATTATCAAAGAGGACCATCGGGCTATCCAAGCCCACATACCAACCAGGAGTGTCTATCCTGTATGCACCGGTCGTCAGTGCCGGGGCCGTACTAGGATCAATGGCCCAAGCAAATGATTTCGCCTCCGTTTCGCTCCGAGGAGGGCCATACAAAGCCAACCCATAATCGTCTCTGGATTTGGAGGCATCGCGAGACGGCATTGATGTTGGGGGCGGTGGAGGAGGAGGACAGGACGTCGAGCGTTTAACGTCAGCGTCAACTGGGGGAAAGAGATTCTCGCGAATCTGCTTTTCTGCACCCTGCGGTCCCGATACCGCGACGAATTGATGTATTTGATTGGCGCTCATTGTGTCCCATAATAGGTCGATATTAGAAGCTGGGGCGAGATGGATTCTTTGAGCGCATTGGGAGAATTGCCTGAAAGAAGCGTTGAACGTCGTTGGGAGTTCGAAATTGGGCAAGACATCCTGAGATTTGGCTGGGGAAGGAGATGGCATGGACGCTATTGGGAAACCAAGGGTCGAGGGAAAGTCGCCGTGTACAAGAGTGACGTACTGATAACAAAATGATCAGCATAAAGCAGAAGGGGATGATAGGCTCGGTTTGCAGAAGGTTCTTCTCCTTCGCGGTGAAAGAAAGGGACGGGAATAAATGACTCACTCAACGAAATATTATGAAGATGGGAGAATGTCTTCAAACGAATACAGTAGTTTGTTCTTTTAACTGTTTGCTTTGACGGGGAAGCGCGTTTGATGTCCGTATGTTCTACACGTTTTGTGATGTGCTTATAGAGAGGGATAACCGGAGTTTTCCTCCGGGATATCTGGTCTGTACACGTATAACCACAATGTGGATCAGTTCACCCATGTACTAGTCATGCGAGTCGAATGCATCCTCCCAGACGTTGACACTCTCAGACACTCAAAACCAATGCGTGTTACAGCTGCCGAACTTATGCTTCGGAAAGAACCTTGTTCGTTTCATTCGGGAGTTACAACGAGGCCAACGCACCGTATTCTCGGAGCCAAGAAGCTCTGTTTGTCTCGACTAAGCGATAAAGCTGCACCCAGACGCCACAGTGGCGTATCTTGGTTCACAATGTGATCCATTGTTCACCAAGAGTAGACATACTCTTTCGATATCTCGTTCCTAGAAAACGAGCGAATGTGACTTTTCGAACGAGGAAAAAAATGCGACTGTTACTTAGAGCCCAGTCAATGATTAGCTTGGTGACTATATTATGGAGGGCCACGATCTTCAGCGCAAAAATCTCAGAATGTAATATGCCGAGAAGATAAATCCCGCTCGTGTTGTTATGCGCCATGGCAAAATTCCACATTGGGAGAGATAAAGAACAAGTAAGACAGCCAGCAAATGAAAGAAAATAGAGCACTGTTCCCACTAGGGCCGAGGGGAAAACCTAGGTTATTTACCAAAAATGGTTTTGTACAGTATTATACTATGTATTATACCATGTATTATACCTAAGGGGTTCCGGAGGGGGGTCAGCCATGTATAATACATGGGTCACGTGCCTGTATCAGGACCTAATAAAGTAGTCAAAATACGTTAGCCGGGCACTCCTGGAGCTTGTAAGTGTCAATGGAATGAAATAGCAGCACTTTGAGGCATGGTAAAACCCAAAATGACTTGGAAAAATATGAAAAGTCTTGAAAAAAGCTCTGAAAAAGAGTGAAAAAAGATTTAAAAATCGAATATCTATTTATCACGTGACCAGGTATTATACCATGTATAATACGTGTATAAAACCCCCCTCAATACCGCAATGGGTATTATACCAGGGGCCGACCCCCTGGAGGTTTTCCCCTCGACCCTAGTTCCCACGCCACTTACGCGTCAAGCTCATCACGTGGATGAAATCCCAAGTTGATCGGAGGTCGGCGGTCCGTCTTTCCGCTGGACGTCTTTGCAGCTTCAACCTTCAACCTTCAACCTTCATTAGGATGACCATTCCCTTCTGGAGCTTCAGCCTGTACTGCTAAGTGCGCATGCAGATGCATTTATTCCAACGTGACTTACCGTCATATGGTGCCGTTGAACTTGGTGAGAACAATTTTGGAAGAATGCCCTTGTTGACCCTTTCCGAGTCACCAGGCAGTAGCGAGCGCCAAAAAATGCCTGTAAAAGGGAGCACCTTGAAAACATGAAAAACCAGTGTACCTAACTCTCTATCATCACAGCGAATCGTTAGTCATTCCCTATCCACCAAAGAGTAGGGCGGATGCAAGAGTCCTCGCTCCGGCACTGGACTGAACTCTATGAAATTCAAGAGACCAAGATCTGTTTCTTGGTGCTCATTCTGGTATGAAACTTGTTCTATTCGTGGGTTTTATTCAGACCCATAACATTACAATAGCTACGGCCACTCTATAGTGCGCTGATTGATACACCAACAATTCCAGCGCTCGGATGACTGGGAATATTCGAACTACTCCCTCTCATAATAATATACGCGTACCTGGCTTCAGGATCTGAGCACCAGCACACTCTTCAACTACGCTCTTTTGAAAGTCAGATTTCCGAGGACCAGACCAGACTGCGCTCAAACTTCGCTAGCAGTGTGGTATCGAAGGTCTACTGATATCCATTACTTTTTCGTTGAGTAGGACTCAGCTTCGATTGATTTTTTACGCAACGTAAAATATTTCTTAGGGATCGGCGAGATATCACGTTTGCTATCTGAATATTCTCGCCACCATTATCCCCGGATCGTCTCCCACCTAATGCAGTTAACCAGACATTACCAATGTTCCTGCATAATAACGCAACGGTGTCCATCTCTCAAATTGAGATATTCTTCAGGCAGCTCACATTTCTGTATTGGTCAATCACGAACCTTTGCATTTGTATTCCAAACACACGCTCACCGTCCACTAGCGTGCCTGATGGCACCTTGTCCCTCTTGAGAAAACACGCAGTCACCCTCTTCCGTTGTTACAGTTACACGATGGGCGGCTTTACATGCCATAGCATCGGTGGTACGATTGCCTGTGATGGTCTGTAAGAGTGTGCTGTTCCACCAGTATCGGGTGGATCATTCTACGTCCCCGATCCTGTAGCATGAAGTCAGTTTGTGGAGAATCGAGGATATGTTAATATCGGGGTCCTTTGAGGGGGTAGAAATGTCTAAGCTAGCGTCTGCATGGCAGACTCAATTTTGTCTCGTTCCCAGAAAACATAATAACATTCTCTAAACTAGCCTCCGAAGTCGACTATGCGTGAAAAGCACTTCGAGATGCTTCTTACGTCGTCGAAAGTTGCTCAAGGCTTCAAACGTGTGAGATTTCGGCCTGTCAGTCCTGTCGGCCACAAACCATAGACGAATCAGAGTCAGCTGAGTTCCAACGGACACACCCAAATTACCGCACTCGACCTCGTGAGTTACGTTGTCGGGGATACATAGAGGGAAGCTGAATTCGTAGCACTTATAGAAGCATCAAGCCTTGCCGTTGTTCCTCAGACCTTCTCCTTCTTTTCAAAGCGTTGATTAGGCGGAACAATGGGTGATTGGTGGCTTCGTATTAGGATCAATACCGAGCTGAGTGGAATTTCTCTGTACCCAATTGTCTCGCTTATGAAAAGACTGCTCTTCAGGCTCTCCCCTGTTACGATGATTTACCGACAGTTCAAGTTGCTAACAGCCATACTTGATAAGGGATGGGATGAGGATACAGGTGAGCCTGGACCTGCTGGATTTAGCAACCATTGGATACTATGTAACCGTCTATAATGTCTATAGGTCGCTTGCGTCACGTTGGAACACAAGCACGCCCAAGCGATGCGACAGTTTGTGACACGCGCGAGAACTTGGCGAGAACAATCACGTGCTGGAAAAGTTTGTGGACGAAACGGGCCGATTCGCCGCCTTTACCTCCCACTCTGATCATGGCGGACAGCCGCAAGACAAATACGTAGTGGTGCGTTGCTCGATCACTTGAGTTCTGGACAAAAACATACTTACATCTCTTCAGTTCGAAGCACCGTTCCCAATGACACGTTGATGGCACGCGAACCTGGGCAATTTCTGATTCGTGTGACACACAGCATCGACTCGAACGTTCATTACAACCAAGCAACCAAAAGTCGGTCTTTTCGCGGTCGTTCTTTGTGAGGTGCAAAGATATATAATTTTCAGTTTGTAGCGAAGAACGTGCGCACCAATACCAATACCAATACCGTAAGTCTCTGAAGTCTATATATACATCTCTATTCTTAGGTCCCGTTTCCAGGCTGTTCAGGACG
Organism: Armillaria ostoyae; assembly: GCA_902506015.1. Lineage (NCBI taxonomy): Eukaryota > Fungi > Basidiomycota > Agaricomycetes > Agaricales > Physalacriaceae > Armillaria > Armillaria ostoyae. Next base: position 4,407,686 of record LR732081.1, read on the forward strand.
TACCAGAAGGCATGAGAATGCTACCAAATTCTTGCATCGTGGTTATAAGATTCGAAGCATGATCGTTAACATTGAACGGGACTTGGAAGGCCGAAAGATTCGGGGAACTGCACCACGTTCTTGCTGTGTTCACTGGGCGTCCATCAGCCCTTTCTTCCGTTTAGATGCTTTGTGGTAGATAATTTCGCAGGCCGGTCGGGCTAAGTTGGCCAAAGAGAATCCTTTTCTGACCAGATGTCCCTTCTCTTAGGTGAGAGCTCCCTTCTAGTTCCGGTATTGGTATATGTCACTCAACAATCGCGTCATCCTAGCAGATGAGGGATTTTGGTGCACTTACGACTTGCATCTACTCGAGAAGAGTCACGAGTAATGTGGGTCGAGTAAGCTTCGTGGCACGCCTGCGTCTGAAATACCCTTCTGGGTTTACCCTATGAGCCGTATATAAGGATGCGACAAGATATCCACATTGGTGGCCCATCATGTCTATTGGCAGCTTCAGTGACACTCCTCTTGATTCTCCACATACGTTAATGGACGAAATCAACTCCTGTACGTCGTCTCGTCCCACTTATGCTACCGTTAGTACTCATCTCGGATTTTCTCGTCAGATCAAACCTCTCAGACTTTAGTAACAGACAGCGGTGTCTTGTCTGTAACCAACCATTCGGCTTCGTTATACGAGGAGGAAAACGTATCAGTCGCAGGGAACAGCTTTCAATACTCATGGCAACATGCTGCGGACCTACAACGAGGACTTTCTGGAGGGTTATACCAAGAGGCTCTCCCCACTCCTAGAACGTTTCCAGACCCTTTTACTCTTCCATCTCCGACGGCAAAAATAACCGACCGAACGCCTCTCTTACGCCCAGCGGTATTTTCGCCTGACATCGACCACCAAGTTCCGCTTCCAAGATACTTTCTTTCCGGATCCTATGACACACATACCGTGTTGTCTGATGCGTCGATCGCATCTTTCAATCCTGGAGGGAAATGCACTTTTGGGCAAACCGTAAAGTGCTATCTACACAGTCCATTGCATGCGCTTATGCGTTTCCTCGCAGCTTTTCAATTCCATCGCAGTTTTGCTAGGGGTTGGAATGCTAGCTCAGCCGCTGGCGTTTGCCTATGCCGGATGGGTGATGGGAACGATTCTACTTGTTTCATTTGGTTTCATCAGCTGCTACACGTTCGTCTTACCTCCCTCTCCTTGCGGTGCATCGGGACTGATGACCACTTGATCTATCAAAGTGCCAAAATCCTCGCCCGCATCATTCGCTCTGAGCCCCATTTAAAGCTCTACACGGACATCGGGCGAAGAGCATTTGGTACACGTCCGACTTTGGTCATTAGCATTGCGTTCTTCCTTGAGCTCTTTTTGCTAAGGTCAGCTGCCCTTTTGTTTATGTTGTCAAGCTCATAACGTCCTGTGATATTAGTGTGTTGCTGGTGACGCTTTACGCGGATTCCTTAGAATCGTTGATTCCAACGTATTCTTCTGCTACCTACAAACTCTTGGCTCTAGTGATGTAAATCATTTCTCCAGCGCTTTGAGTTACCCGCTGATGAATGTTAGATTAATACCCACTCTATTCTTCCCGCTATCCGCCCTTTCATATACGTCCATACTGGGCATCGTTTCTTTGGTTTTGATTGTAGTGGTTGTATTCGTCGACGGCACCGCGAAGTCTGACGCGCCGGGAAGCTTGTGGGTTCCGGCCGAGACATTCCTAGGCATTGATGGCTGGAATCATCTCGGAAAGGCATTTGGTTTGTTCATGGCAGGGGTAGGGCGATTATTTCGTTGCCCAGCACGTTTTAACAGGAATTTAGTTTGCAGGACACGGAGTGCTTCCTTCCTTGGTACACGATATGGAGGATCCTTCTCAGTTTGATACCATGGCCAACTGGGCATTCGTACGCACCTTTCAAAGTGATTCGTAAACGGGGCTGACACTATCACAGTTCTTCTCGACTTTCATTTATTTACTGATTGGTGGGGCCGGATACTTCATGTTTGGAATGTCTGTCAGTGAAGAGGTGCGCCGATTGAGCGTCACAATTACATGCCGCTGACATAGAGAAATAGGTCAGTAGAGACCTATTGTTGACGCCCGGCTATAACGCTGTATTGAACAAGATATGTCTGTGGATGCTCGTAGTCAGCCCACTGTAAGTATGATGTACTGTTTTTATATCTATCCATAACTGACCTTCGGTTTTTTCCCCAGATCCAAATTCGCCCTGGTCGTACAGCCCGTGAGTCCATTGAACGATGGGTATGATTCCGGGAGCTAATCGATCTGCAGCTCAACACGGCAATCGAAAAGTTGTTCAAACTTCAATGCAAACCAGCGCGTAGGAATCTACGCCGACAACTTCTGTGCATCGCTCAGCGTCTGTCGATTACTCTCTTGACCGTCGCTGTTTCAATCATAGTGCCTGACTTCGGGCAAGTTACCGAATTGATGGGGTCCTTTTCCGCCTTCTTAATTGTTGTGATATGCCCCATTGGAGCAAAAATGGCTATTACACGCACATGTGGCTGCTTTGATGTTCTCGTCCTAGCTATATCGTTTCTGATGGGGACATGGGGGACAATCACTGCATTTCTGTGACCTCTAACTACCGACTCGATATTCTACTAGTTTGTTTCAAAGTCCGTTTTCGTTCCTTTGCTGCGGTTCCTATGTCGTTATACAATTGATCTATGCTTTCCAACATCTGTCATTTATGCCGAGTTCCACTCCTTTGAGAACGCCAGGCCGCCCTTTCTCAGGTCCCTCAGCCGTTGATACGTTGTTGGCGCCAGGTTTATGTGCCGCTCAAGCTTCCCAAGAGTGGCACGTTCCAACGGAGCTTCGCACCATCTACGAGATTCGATCATATCCATCACAGCGCCTTCATCTAGATCCTGTGTCCAAACCAATTCAATGGACTTGAGAGAGGGGAGAAATGGTAGCCCCGAAGGTGACGCCGTAAGCTGGTGTAAGAGGTGTTCATCAACGGGATACAGTAAGTCCAATGAGGCTTCAGATAGCTCATAGTCATTGGGATTAGGGTCATGGACGACGAGAGACCCAAGCTGCGGAAGAGCTTGCAGGACGCTGATGATATCCATGCCTGAGATTGGTATCGCAGAAAAGGTAATGTGCTGTATCCTTGAAGCGGAATAAGAGACAGCGTTTAGAATCGGATCAACTCCAATGAGAGAACGGTCGTCGTCTTCCTCGTCGAACGCTGCGTGATATATCATGAGGAGAGAGTCTAAGTTATTGAAGTGGAGGCGCCCGAATGGTTGTGGTACGAAGGAGGTGCAAGATAGGTTCCATGTTAAGCAAGAAACAAGGTTCGATTTCGGCACCCGACTAGCAACTTGAACTTGGGGCAATATTTGAGTGGTCATCCCCACCGTTGGCATTGAGAGTCGTAGAAGGTGTACGGAGCTTTCTCTATGATGAGGTCTGTGAGGCCTGTCTATGTAAATCCTGAGATCATGTATATTTGGAAATGCGACCATAGCATCGAATAGGGATTCCAAGTCTGGGCACACGTCGATGCGCAAAGCCGTTATCTGCGCACGGGGGAATGACGACTTCCGAACGGAGCAAATTTGTCCCACGCAAAGACCATCAAAAGCGAGGGATGTCAGCTTTGGTGCGTTCCGGAAGGCAGCATAATCCCAGAAGGATAGTCTGTCGAAGGGTATTCTGTACAATGAAGGAATGGTTATGTTCTTTAATTCGCTCAGATTGGGTAGGGTATCCTCTGCAGGAGCGAAAAGCATGTCAATGTCCCCGGTCTTACAGAGATCACGCGATAAGCGGAGACGACCCCACCGAGCCTCATGAGAACGAAGAAGCGGCACAAAAATGTGCGCCCAGCTCCACTCCGGCTTGCCGCTTTTCTTGGGCCGACGTTGAAGGTCAAGAGTACTTCTCTTTCCACGGAAGATAATGGTAAGAGGCTGGGTTCCGGAGCGACGGAGGTACAAGTGGAGTACTTCCTCGCGACCGTCAACAACCGAGGAACTTTGAGTTTGCGTAGTGATTGCGATGGTGGACCACAGACGGGTATGCGAGAGTGCGTTCTCTCTCCATGACCTACAAACGCTCGCTATTCGCAGAGCCGTAGCAGGATACGCGCCAGGGGCTAAGGATACACTTTCTTCAAAGATATGAGAGAGAAGCTCGGGGGGAAGGTCGTGGATGGACGTGGATGGACGATGCCGATAGGAAGAGTAGGCTTCGATAAGTGATTTACAGTGGCGGAGTCTTTCAATGAATGAAATGCTACCATCGGAAATCAATGTAGCCAAATGGTCTTTATGGCAATGCGACAGATCGTCGAGTGTTTTGGATAATGCGTCAATGATATCGCTTAATGAAACCAAGGGAGAGGAGTCGGCATGGGATTCCACTAAAATCTCTTCGGAAAAGGGAATATTTATATCTAGCGAGAGATGGCCTGAAGGATTCTCGTAGATACTCTGCAGAGTGTGCTGAATAGCCTCTGCAGCGTGAAACACAGAAGTCATGACTTTGGAAACAAACTTCAAAGAAGAGGTTTAGTATTAGCGTCGCTCAGACTTTGATTGAATAAAACTAGTGGAAGCACCTTTAATCCAACGCGAAAAGATATTAGCAATGTCCACCAAGTGGCACTTTGAGCGAACTTGACAGATAGGTGAGAGGAAGGACAGCCGCCCGCTAGCTGTTACAGGTGTCGCAATTCTTTCAAATTTCTTTGAATGTAGGATGTGGTTGACGTACTGAGGGCTAGTGACTGGTGGCGGTCAACATAGAATGGTGCGCCAAAGCCAAAAATAGAAACCTCCGATGTTGTTCTTGCTGCGACACGTGGCCGTGGGATCTTCTCCCCATGTTTGGTCGTTCGACTACCTCCGGGCCAGTGCGTCATTTTCTCCTATTAGCCTCATCTGGGAATGAAGCTGAAGTCCACAGCCATCATTCTGATGGTATCATGACTGCTCTTCAAGTTGCATTTTTTGCGTCATTAGTGCAAGAATGAACACCGTTCTTAGCCTCCTCGGTATTTCCCATTATTTTCTAACTGGCACATGATGTTGACTCTGTAAACCGAAATCTCTACGAAGAATAGTGTAATCGTTCGTATTTCCGTCTTGGGCTTCATATCTAGGGTTTGTTCTTCTGATACCGAAGGACGCATGACAGGCACATTGATCATCTTTACTGGGGTCCTTTGGCTATAAGGCCCGCATCAGCACTCAGCCTCTCATGTTGTGGCGACTTTCATCAACGATCTCTTGTGTCATTGTCTTGTGTCCATATAATTGATGATTCTGACGTCACGAGGGTACTGAGGCTAGGTGATATCTACGGTCCGGATTCACACGCGGCTCATCGTACCCTTGGGTATATATACCGTGTATCTGCACGAGGGGACTCGTCTCTCCGTCAACCATTGATAGACCCAGCTCCTTCACGCCCATCATGAATTTCACGCCCCTCCTGTTTGCCTTCCTCTCCGTCTTCGCAACAGTGCTCGCGATCCCTGTCAACCTGGACAAGCGAGATGTCTTCGTCCCACCTATCTTGTACCCACATTCTGGCACTGTATGGACAATCAACCAGCATCACAATGTTACCTGGTCAGGATTTCTCTCTCTGACGATTCTACCAACCTCGCTTATAGTGCACAGGGACACCTCAAATGTACCAGTGAATATCACAAACTCCAGAGGCATCATAATGCTGCGCAAGGACAACATAGCCACTCCTCGTACGTTGTGCTTTCTTCATCGATATGGTGTACACTTATATAAGGAACGAAATGTACAGTGATCCTTGCGGAAGGATTTGACATTCTGCTCGGTAGATTCGAGATAACGGTGCCTTGGGTTGTTCAAGGAGATGATTATTCTCTAGTTTGTGCGTATCCTATTCCTTTAATGATCTGTGCGTTATAATTGACCCCTTCGCCAGTGTTTGGCGACTCAGGAAATTGGAGTGAGAACTTTACGATCACCGGGGCGGATATTTGAGTTGTTGATTCGGGTGTGGCTTCGAATTTTTGGACAATCACACGGAATTGTATACTTTTGAAGTATTGATTAAATCTGTTGTAAATTTAGTGGTATCAATGAACGATGGATGTTGCGTAAATAATCTTGTTCTTATCCTGGAGGCGAAGGTTTCGGACCATGAATGGGGCCGAGATGAACTGACATATTGTAATATCTCTATGACATTCAACTTTATCCGTCGATGCTTAATTCCTGGAGCATATAGTTCCTGAGCGCTAGCTCCCTACTATTGATGCCCGCCCTAAGCACCTTCATTGGACACAATGTGTTGGCTCCGGTACGAAGGGAAACTTCTTTCTATGTCCGCAAATACCGAAATTCTCTGTTGGAATGCTTCGGTTCGCACCCTTCCGAGATATCTTTTCATTACTCGCAGCCGACGAACACCCAATTTTAAACTTCACACTGGATACACATAGTGATGTGAACCTGTCCATGGCGACGAGTATCAAAAATACAACCTAAGACGACCAGGCGGATGAGGGGAGGACGATGATGAGGAATCAACCTCTCGACAACCATGTATATCAAAAAACAAGGCAAATTGCCAGAGATACCATGTGGGCAAGACCATCTACTTGTTTGTAGAGACCAAAGACGCATGTGTATATTGTTTGGTAGAGATTTTCTTACAATCGCGAGCTTGTTGAGAGCTACGAGCACAGAATCAACGAACTATAATATATATCTGGTTGATAATATGGTCATTATTTACCGATTCCATCGATTTCAGGTGTAAATTGAAGTGATGGCGGCCGACAAGATACCCACATACTGTCGGTAATACTATTTTGCCATTATCCAAGTCGTGACCGTTCCTAGCTGCATTGCAAAATTAAACCAAACTTAAATTGTGACTAGAACATTGAGGCGGGACCTCCTAATTTTGTCGCTCGGACCGGCTTTTTCGGCCCGGAAGGTTGCCTTCTTACTCCCGCCAGCTTGTCTGTGTTCGCTTCCTCGTGCTCTGTTGCTGCGTCCTTTTCCATCCGCTGATCCCGGTACAATTCCTTGCCGGTTTCTTCTTGGAGTTTTCTCTCATCATAACGTCATTTTCCAGATAACCTCCAGCCGTGGGCTTCATGCGATTAATCTTGAGCCATTGATACCGCCCATTACCGCCCAGGCCTCAACCTAGGCTTCTTTTTTCATTGCAGTCAGACTGGGCACCGTTCCTTTTGTCCGGGACCGTGATCACTAGTACACCATCTTACTTTGGTGGATTTTTCGGATCGAGCCACGGCTAGGTTAGTTTTTTCTTTTTACTAGTATATCTTTAGCTAACCTTGCCCCGAGATTGTGCACGGATGGCACGCGACGCGGGTGCACGACTCCCCCAAGAACTTTTTGATGCAATCATTGACGCCGTGAGGTTTGCATCGCCGGTTAGCGATGCATTCAAGGACCTCGTTTCCTGCTCCTTGGTATCACGCCGTTTCCTCCCTCGAACTCGATACTTTTTGTTTGAAGCCATCTTCTTTGATTCACCCGAAGAGATCTCGTCCTACTACACCATGTGTCTCAAAAATCCCACCATATCATCTTCGGCAAGATGCCTCGTCCTCGATACCCAAAAACTCGTTTCCGACACCTTTGATGATTCCCTCCTAATATCAATCCTGCAACTCACGACGAATATCGTAACCCTTTCCCTCGAAAACGTATCATGGGAGGAGCTATCCCCAGGGCTGTTGTCCGCGTTGGCACGCTATCGTTTGAAAAATCTATTTATCAAAAATGTCACCATTCCGTCGATTTTGTCATTCCACTCCTTCTTCAGACGCAGCGCCACATGTAGCCTTAGCCGGCTTGGTCTTTATGAGTCGCTCACTGTTGGCCGTTCCGATGATGATGATAGTGACACCGAGGCGTTGGTGCCAGTCCCTGAAAAATCGGTCGTCGTCCAGTCCCTATCAGTTGCCTGCTTTCAAAAATCCCAAGATATGACACGCAGTATCCTTTTCTCCCCATCATCACCTTTCAGCTTCCTTGGTCTTACCGAGACTGAGGTAGTATTCAGTCAATGTTCAGACCAAGCACTCTCTCAAGATAGCATCTATCTGTTGCGAGATGTAGTCTCGGCATCGGATTCCCTGCTGCTTGCCCACATCGACATGGGAAGAGCATTTCAGCGAGCACCCCCGCCCTATCTATTATACCTTCCCTCTCTATGCACGCTCGGTTTTCTTCTTAACAACGCGAATAGCCTTGGCTTCCAGCCCATTCCGGTTTTACAGTGGTGGATTGATGTCTTCGTGCATTCGAAGTGCTACTCATTGTCAAGGCTTACCATCTCTGCAATCGCTACAGGACAAAGCTGGGTAATAGCTAAAGATGCCTTAACTCAGTGGCGTCGCCTGGATAAAGAACTATCGTCGTCCCGGTATGATATGTTCGCAGTACGTATAATTTACAAGGAGCATAGGATGGAGCATGGAGATTCGGATGGACTGGTGGCTGACGTATTGACGAGGAATATGCCCGGACTATTCCAACAGGGGGTTTTACAGGTATACGACCATCTTAGCTAAATTGTCGTGTTTGCAATACAAAATCAATTGAAAATCAACGTGAAAATATCTACTTTCAGAAATCGTGCTTGCATCCGTTCGGATGATCTAGCCTGATTCGTGACACCGGACTGAAGCTTCATAAGTCAAAGCCAATTATGCCCGAGCCCCATGGGAACACGTATTTGCGAGTCATGAATTAATCTCGTGGAAGCCCGGGAGCGAGCCAGGCGATTGATGTGTTTCTGAACCTGGAGCATATCGAGATTGCTTACTCTGATGGTTCGTTCCGTTCGGCGCCAGTAGAGATGATTGAAGCACGGTGTGGAACATACTTCCGAGGCGTCTTCAGACTGTTGTCGCGTTCAATATGAAATGAGAAAGGTGGGTATCAAACTGATATGGATGCAATGATTAAAGAGGGACTGGTCGTTAAGGTTGTGGACAGTACACGAGACTTCATACCCAGTCAAAAGTCTGTGGGCCTAGGTTGACGTCTACAGGTACGAGTCGATCCGTAGACACCTGTAGGTATGTAGAGAGATTTATGGAGTAATGTACTTGCCTCAAAACCTTTGCATTATCTTATAGTCATAATCTTGGTTCGAGTTTGCAAGAGTAGCTGTTCGCAAGCGTACTTGGTAAATTTCATTGGTGGTGGGCAGGTGCTGAGAAGTAGTCATTGTCGTCGCACTGGCAGACGTCCTCCCAAGTTCTGCGGCTCCGAGGCCGGCTAAGTCCGATACCCTTCTTCCTTTTACCACCATCACTGCCGCCGTATGATACCTTGCTGGTCGTGTCCACTGACTACTTTCCAACAATAACCGTCGTTCTTCTCGTCAATTCCTCGTAGGCGGTCCCTTGGACATGTTCACGAATCACGATACACGTTCAGTCAACGTTCAGCTCGTCGAAATGGTACCGCAGACTCGGAAGGGCGCCAACATGACCGCATATAGCCAGTTTTGTTTTTACTTGCAAGAGATAGTGACCAGCACAGTGGATATTGCTTTTGTCCTGGGCGAAGGTGAGCTCGCTAAGTGGCTAGTAACCTCACCTTGACGCCGTCTTACTTTCCTTACAGCCTGCCATGTTCAAAACCCCCATACTGGCGCCATATATACCCCGAGATCATGATATCCTTCCATCTCCCCCTTCCATGAACGTTTCCCGCTTAGCTCACGGATTTTCCTAGGGATGCTCGTGCACCCGCAAGGCCGACGTATTCGACACCCTACTACGACTTTTGAAGCAGGCCAAGGTACGCAAAGTGTAGCCCTTCACTTGATTTCTGCACTGAATCTCATCTGATATTAGAATCAATCGACGGCACGGGATTAGAACGAGAGGCGACGAGGTAATTGGTCAAGCGGGAAAGTACACAGGGTTATGTAGATATCTAGACCAATAGGTACAGGCATGTATAGATATGCATCGATAGAAATCTATAGCTGTCTATGCACACCCACAGTTACCTGAGAAGCAAAAATAGAATGGGCCATTATTAGAGACTGACAGGTAGCCATCGATTTATCGATGGATATATATGACCGTCGACTCATGTCCACAGACTTTTGACTGGGCTTCATACGGGAAGTCGGTTGGACCCCGCTGATGACGGAAACTGAGGATCTTTTCGGGTGAAAATAGTGTAGTATATGCTGTCTATTGGATAACGGGCCATGGTACTATAACGAGTATAAATGGTTGATAAACGGCAGACAAAAAACCGAAGTGATAGGAAATAACCACTTGGATGCCCGCTTGGTGCTCAACATCTTGTGATCCGCCCATCCGTTCGTGAAGGACTTCATATTCAAGAAGTCGGGGCAAGAAACTTCTCGCCGACCTGTTCATGATTAAGGTCTCGGGAACATCACAGGCTGGTCAGGCACGACAGAAACTCCCGCTTCTATCAGTTCGGCACAGAGCACACTCGTCACGCTCCCACAGTCCTGCTTCAGGAATGATACAACGTTCATAGCACGATCCGCTCCGTCATCGGGCATGGAGTAAACAGATGATGGAATCGTCCACGAGGGGAAGGTAAATAGCGCCTTTGTGATGCTGCTTTTGGCTGATGACGCGAGGCTCATTCCCGACTGGATCCTCTTGGAATAAGCAGAGTCGCTAGCAGGGCGAGGCCAACAAAGCCACAGACGCCCTGCTTTCCTGTGGCGCGATGGACATTGAGCGTCGATAAACCATGTTTTACGAGAAATCTCCTTAGTCTTGAATCATTCGTCTATTGATTCACAAACAGTCAGAAAAATCCGATAAGAATATGAGAAGTACACACAATCAACGGCATAATGGTCCTTTGAAAGGTTCATGACTAAAATGCTATCTCCCGGAGGCGACCGCTAGCGCTGACACGTGAAGTACGTCATTCGCGAGAGTCAGTCAAAACAGCGACGCCTGGTAGTCCACGGAGCTATTGACCGCAACAAGACCAGGGGTACTGCGTTAGCGCAAAGTAGCCCAACCACGCTGTTTGGCTGCGATCCATGACCAAAGTGCACTAGCAATGTTATCGCCGGGAGAGGCTACGACCGGTACCGTATTGCATTCTCTTTCATAGAAAAACTTCAGGCGAGCGCCAGACTCCTAAAAGACTAGTCCTGCGCGCAAAATCATGTCAGAAACTGCCAAAGTCGCAAACATGAATCAGGTACCTTGACAATGACAGCGTTCTGGTCATCCGACCGCCATCGACCTCGTTGCTCGTCGAAGTTTACGGAAATCGAGCTTCGCTCGAGCCCAATGGTCTTCTCACACACTGCGGCGATGATAAAGGGCAAGGGTGTAAATGGAAGCGATGGTAGTTCCGCGCCAGATGTGCATCCTTGGCGCCCATCACTATCCAACAACAGCGACGAGCAACCCTCCGCAAACCATGCTTATCATGAGAGCGTGGTGGTGCAAGCGTCTGGTGAGACTTCTGTATACAAGACCCGACGCTGGTCTGGCAAGTAGTGAGGGTACCTGCGACTCTTGTTGGACGGTCACGTAGAGAGGGTGTCGTGGCGTGATGTAAAAATGTTGCGATATCTCCTTCGATATGCATTGAAAATTGCGAGTAACAAGACACTTCATGTTGAGTGCAAGAGGAGCCGAGAGCATTAGACTAGATGGACAGACGGTGAGGAACTGCAGTCTGGGAGTGACCAAAGGACGTACCTTAAAACCTGCTGTTGGCCTTTCATCGATATCCTTGGACTCATCGTGCTGAACACTGGAAGTATCTTCTCTGTCGAGAGGCATTTGAAATGTCGCCGCAGTGGACCTTCAAGCAGTGACTACGATCGACATAAATGCTGTAATAAGCAGTGAGACTATTGTAGGAATATTGAGAAGTTATCCCCAACGCACAGTTGACAGTTGTGCCGACAGGGACATGGCATCTATTCAGGAACCTGCTTGCGATCCCGTTGCGTATCTTGTAACACTAATCAGCACATACAAACAGGGAGCTTAGAAGACACACCATTTTAGAAAAACCACAAGAACTCATACAATACAACGAGGTACTCGGCTCTTCCATACATCGCTCCGCTAGATACGACTGCTTCATCCTCTGCTGTACCGCGACGTCTGCGGTAGAAAATCAAAGTCGTGATACGCGGCCTGACGCTTTTACGCAACCGTCGAAGTCCTACCCCGGCTAGTGCGAAGTCGAATTGCGAAATGACATCTTTTGAAGGGCGGGAAAAGATAAGTCTTTTCTTGCACACCGAGCATCAAGGGTTTTGCGATCACGAGGATAGCACCGTTTGAGATATGCATGGACTTTGGTACAGATATAACGCTGTGGATCTGCAGATGGCTACAGGTCTTCGAGAGCTCATTGAGGCACCGATCCCTATAATGCTGTCAGTAAAGGTGGATATCGGAGGTACAGACACATACGTCACACGGTCGTACATCCCAAACTCCCTTTCCTGAAAAATCGTTACCATCCCTAAGGTCTACGAATCCTAGTTCATCAGCCATCAACCCCGCCTGGCTTGTCCTGCTCGACCATTATTTTGTCTGCCGCTATCGCGACAACATGTAGGAGCTCGCGGAGGGCAGCCGAGTGGCAGGAAGGGCCAAGGAGGACAAGTATGCATGATTGATAGCTCAGCCGATTGTGAGTACTGCGCTGGGATCTTGCGATGACCTACCCAGCACAGACCAAGCGAGGTAGGCATAAGACGAAAGGATAGGTCATGCGTGCAGATCTGAAGCTGAAGGATCATCCAAGTGAGGCATGATAGCTACAGGCAAATTATTCGAGGCCGATTTTGGTCTGGAACAGGGAATATGGAATGGAATCGGATGACTATGCGCCATGAGAAAGATATAATCACTGTATTAGACCTCATCATTGAGGAATTCAACCAGAACCATGGAAGAGCGAAGGACGTACACATTTTCCCAGGATCCTTTGTGATCTTCTAAACCGAATACGCACGCGAAAAATATTGTCGGAGGTAAGTTTGCACTCATTCTTCAGTCGATATTGCGTTGAGCGGCGAAGTATGAATGCACTTTCTTATTACGGAGGCTTTGCTAGTGCTGTATCCGTGGATTGATAAAGTCTAAAAGTAATGAGCATGACATCGGAAAATTCGAAGACAAATGATACAAACGCCGACAAATCCTGACTTCGGTTGCATTCAGGATGACAACAAGGGCATCAATACATCGAAGTGGCTGCTTGGTCTCGTTTCTTTCCTATCGTTTCCATGCTGCCATACCGTGTCGGCAGAGTATGAGCAAAAGATCAAAACAACGCACTGCTCCAGACCATTTCCGTTGGCACGCCCCCTTCAGCTTCCAAGAACAGCCATATGAGGCTGTAGGAGATACAGGATACCGATATTCAGTGAAAAGGGAGCACTGAGAAGCGAACAAGGAAAACAGGGATGATGGTCAAGAGTTGAGAAAGTTCGTTTGCGTGACAGTCACACGCAATCCATAAACAGACCATTTGATTTTCGGCACCACCCATCAACGATCACGCCACCGCGACCGCCGAAATCAACAAAGACAAGCGACCTGGCATCTTGCCTTATCTAGTCATCCACTGCAAAACTGTTTGTCGATTTTTCGAAAACAGAGTCCTATAAAGTTTTTTTCTCGAGGTATGCTGCTGCCGCCATCCTGGCAATGGTTCTGACAATTATTTCAAAGTCGGAAACCTCCCGTTTGCATCGCACCAACCAAGAAAAGGGTACTTAGGATCCCGTTTCATCCTCAGCACTCAGGGTGTATTCTTCAACGACATTGAATCTCCATAAATATGCAGACTGGTATGATCTTGTAGGGTCTATTCATATTATCATTCTCAAGTGTAGCCCCTTTCTCTCAGATAACTGTCCTACCTGCGGAGTGCCCCGTCGGCTGAACTTGGAGTACGAAGACGGAAAAGTCTTGGATATCCTACGAGCGGGGCAGCCCCTCCTGGAATGCGACCACGATTGGGTACACCGAAATAGTGCTGCAGTAGACGGCGACTTGCAGTCACTGCGCCAGAGTCTCTCGCACTTGGAATCCCTTACCGCTCTCATCCGCTCCCAGATCGATGTCGCGCTCGAAACCAGACAGCGATTTGAATCCATTCGCGCCCCAATTCGAAGTCTCCCACGAGACGTCCTTATCGATATCTTCTATCTCTGTCGCCCCAAACGTCTATGCTACAGTCTTGCCTGCAGAAGCTATCCTTGGCTTCTAGGCCATGTATGTCATTCGTGGAGAGACATCGTTCACTCCTCGCCAATGTTGTGGACATCCATCATTCTACGTCCGCAGCATTGTCGCCCCTCTTCCGTTGACGTTCTTGACGAGCACCTCAAATGCTCGGGAAACATTCCCTTGAATGTGTGCCTGTTCATGTACTCCAATGGTGGTAACCATGAAAAGGATATTATGGCCCGTGTCACGAAACTCGCCCACCGGTGGTCAAAGCTTAAGATTGAAGGTCAACAATATGAGAACTTTCCGCCGTCCTTTCCTGCACTGCGCACATTGACTGCTTCAAATATTTTTAAGGGCGACGTTTACTTTTTTGACGCCCCTTTGCTGAGGACTGTACGGCTGGGTGACGATGTGGTACTCAAATCGTTTGTGCTGCCATCTCATATCACCCATCTCGCACTTGCCTATTTATATGCGGAGGATTTCTCGCAACTTCAATTATATCCATGCCTCGTCGAGTTCCATTTCTCATCTTATTTTGTCGATGGCAGTGACCCCATCCCATCGACAATCACACATCCCACAATTCGGTGTCTCTCCGTATCTGAAGAATCTTTCCTAGAATTCCTCGTGTTGCCTGCATTGGAAGACCTCAGGATTTGCTCCACCAACTATCATGTTGACTTACAAACTGTCTCGGTCTTTCTTTCCCGTTCTGGCTGTTCTCTGAAGACCCTGTCAGTTGACTTATCCGGCAGCGAAATCCTCTTGGCCTTCTTAGTCAATCAACCTTCACTTCACGGACTTTCATTGATGCGCTATTCATATTATCGTCGCTCAGACGTGGTGCTTCAGAGTCTGGCCCGTCCAGATTTCCTACCAAATCTGGAGAGTATTGAGATTAATTATGACGATAGGGAGTTCCACCCCTGGGTGGTGCAGACGATTGAAGAGAGGTGGTATGCACCTGTCCGACGTCTTCGAAAATTCGTCGTGTTCACAGAATCGGTAACAAGAAGTGAGGTAGCAAAATATATGCAAGAGATGATCGATGAAGGGCTGGACGTCAAGGTTCTGAAACCTTTATGCCCCAGAAGCCGAACGGGCGCTTGGTTGGATCCACATATGACAGGAAGCGAGGATATTCCAGAATAACCCTGAAGAGTATCATTCGAACCGTGCGTGGCAGTTTTCATGGCCTCTACATGGTATATTAACGTAAAATCTGAAGGTGACAAATCTTCGAAATGCGGGAATGCCCAAGATTATCAGTGATCCTTTATTCAATGTGACTACAATCACAACTTGGCGAGACAGAGAAAAAATTGAGTAATGTTACAGCAAACAATTTAGACGCGACTATGCCTTTACAATGGAGCTCCAGTCCATCCTCTCAAAAGTCTGCTTCGTATTGACCAAGGCAGCATCCTCGATGCCAAGGTCTTCCTTCGTCAAAATCTCCTCACCTCTCTTTGCCCAACCATCCATACCAAACTCGAAGAACTTCATATTCAATCCCAACTCTTTCCCGAATACCGGACCAAAGGGAAACGATGCGGCGTAATCCTCCAAATCCTTTTGAACAAACACAGTCGGGACCCCATTAACCTCTCCCCAAAGCTCCAGGACTTTCCCCATCGTCAAATTCTCGACGGACCCAAGAACAAACTTCGAAGGGAGAGTGATCTCCGGCTTCGCCAAGATTGCACTGACGAAAACGCCTACATTCACGTCCGTGAGCCCCATCATAGGCGCTGCTGCGCTCGGTGTACATGGCAGGGCCCAGGAGTACTTCCCCGATTCCTGCTTTACGGGAGGTATAGACCCGAGATTTGTAGCATAAAATCCAGCCCAGAAGAAAGTAGTCTTCTTCGCGAGATCTGGAAGGGAGGAGAAGATGTATTCATCGACGTGGGGTTTACTGTCGATATGAGGAACGGAAACAGCACCATTACTGGTCGCCGTGGCAGATGGCAAAGAACTCCAGACATAGTGCTCAAGCGTGGGGGTGGCCGCTGCGGCTTTCGCCAGATTCTTGCCCTGCTGGATCTCCCCTTTGAAGGCTCCATCTGTTCCGGTAGTCGGTAGCAGGGTCCAGAAGTCTGTTACGCCAAAGGCGGCCGACGCACCCTAAGTAACGGTTAGCGCTTATCGATAAGGAACGCGATGTGTTGAACAAACCTGGAATGCTTTGACGAGGCTTGGGTAGTCATTGAGGTCTGCAGCGACTACTTGAGCGCCACTTGCAGAAAGCGCTTTCGCCTTGTCACTATCTGGGTTCCTAGTGACGGCTCGAACAATGTAATCTTTGTTCTTGAGAAATGAAGCGACGACAGAGCCGCCCTGCTGTCCTGTAGCACCAAAAACGACGATGATTTTGGGAGACATGGTTTACGAAGCTAGCTTGAAGTCTCACCTTCATCGCAGCCACCTTGATTATAAGTAAGGTGCTGATTAATCGTGTGAAACATGACATCGCGCAGATGACTGTTGGATGACTGAGTTATTATAAATGCCTCCGGTAATCTCCGCACCGGCTTCCTTTCCTCCGCGGGCAAAAGGCTTACAACGACTTCTATCTGAACTGGAAAAGTCTACCTCGTCTTTCCCAATTCCATTACCATTATGAACTTACTCACATAGATTTTCATCATTTTCAGCAGTCGCAGCTTCAGTTGACTTTTCTGCAGAAAGACACATAATTGAGTGGATCGCGTAAGGGCCTGTGATTATCCAAGGCCCACGATCCTCGACACATGCTGAGGTCATTTGCAGCGATTGCCACGCTGTTCGTGTTCTTTCAGCCTCTCCCTTCCCGAAATCCAAGCCATCCTGACGTACAGCGTATTCGGATGGCGAACGACCTTCAGAACGTCGAAGTTGCGAAGTCGCTATGACACATTCATGAATATAAAATTTAAGTGGCCTTTTGTCGTTTCAATTCTAGCGTCGATGGTGGGAAGAGCTCGGGGCCGAGGCGTAGCTGGTATTCATAGTAGATCATTTCACTCTGGCAACGAAAGATCGCTTTTCGTTCTTCGATGGCGTACAAGGAAGGGAGGCGAAGTATCAAGATTTACTATCCAGGTTTGAAGTTTGACAACCTGCAATTTCCCAGTCAAGGTGAAGCCAGCGAGAAAATGGTGTATGGTAATGCGAGAGAGCACGAGTGCAACATGTGTAAAATGATGATGATCATGATGAGTGGCGAATTTCAAACCCAACAACTCCGAAGTCCGAAGCTGGAGCGGCCCGCTGAACACGTTTTACCACCATTGTATCGCCACCGCCTACCATTATTCGCCGTGCTCCCTTCAGCGTCATAATTCTCTTCCCTGCATCTTCTCGAGGCTTTATTCCTACACCGCAAGACATACTATTATAGGAGGAAAGGTAAGTACAAGGATATCGGTCTGATGTTACTCGTCACTTATGCCTTTAAAGAGGACGCCCTGATCTTATCTAGAAGACAGAATCTACATTTACGATGCATCATATCATGTATCTGATTGGTTTCACGGACCTGAGGCCTTGGACATCTGTGCCGTTGGAACCGTATCGCTAGGTCCAAGAGAGGGAATGAGGAAGAGCTAGTGATAGTCGCGGTTGTAGCTACGAACAAGCGGAGAACTACGGGAATGGCATCCGAATGTGCATGTGGTCACGGAAGGCCGGACCGTGCCAACGCTCCCACCGTGACAACCCATCCCGTTCCTGATTTGCACCTGTAGCTGGTCCCCAGGAAGGTGACTTGGTGCGGTTACATCTCCGCCTTCAACGCTTCATCTGGTACTATCACAAGTCTCAAACAATTCCTCTCGTAAGGTTCGTTTCGCCAAAATATGCCTATATTTAACGCGCCGCTCACGTTACCCGTCACGACATGAGTTGGAACGTGTCTTCTGGTACCAAACACCTCTTCTGACCTTCTATAGCAGAGGATACGTGATTTACGCGTAATATAGCAGAAATAAACGCGTGAACCCGGCTCCCATCTGACGCAACGCAACTTGGAATCTGGATGATACATCTGAATCACAAAAGTGTTTGTCCATTAGCAAAACTTCTACCATCAACTTAAACGTGTCTTGTAGCGACACCTCCTTCTACGAGTTGAAGCTAAAAGCTCATCCCCCATGTTCTAAGTGAATAACGTGCTCCCCACGACTGACACGCGTACTCGTGGCAGGCCCTGTTCATCGGGGACAGCAATGCCTATGAGACGACTCTTCCAAGAGACTTGTGAGGCATTCCGTGCTAGAT
Organism: Armillaria ostoyae; assembly: GCA_902506015.1. NCBI lineage: Eukaryota > Fungi > Basidiomycota > Agaricomycetes > Agaricales > Physalacriaceae > Armillaria > Armillaria ostoyae. The sequence goes on from LR732081.1 coordinate 4,426,205, forward strand.
ATTCTTTCATGCATTACTGAAGTTGGTTGTACCCCAGGCCATCACCTCTGTGTATCGAGGAAGAAATTCCTATTGTGGGAAAAATAATCTCGTGAAGACGTCACTTTGTTTGCGTTTATGCCGTGATCGTGAACAACTTTATTCTATAGACGTTCGACCCATATGAATGAGTCACATGCACAACAAAGCGACAGCGTCGAAGCTGCTTCTCGTCACTGGCCATTGTGATCGAGTACGCTGAAGCAACTGAAGCTTGCTGAATGTTGTCCACTCCCTATTAAAGCGCCCTCATGTGAAGTCTGAAAATACAGGCCCATGATACCTTCTCCCTCTTTTCTTCAGACGACATATCATTTGCGCCGTCATCGTGTACGCCGGTAATGGATTCTAATGGCACTTGGACTGGGGGAGACGTTCAGTGCGTTCTACAATTTCCATCTCGTTGCCACCGACTAATCTGCAGACACCCAGTTCACCTAATTCAACCTTGTCCTCTAGTGGATTTGATTGGGATATTACGGATACATTGTGAGGATCTTATCTCCTAATAGTGCATAATGCGTACTAATACTCACTTTAGGTTAACTGAAGACGACAATATCAAGCCGCTCACATATGCAACGTACAGCTTTCCGACGTTTCCCCTTTCCAAGGTGCTAATATTTCCACCAGTGATGAATCTCTCGTCCCCAGGGATCTTTTTCAAGAGTTTGACAGCGCGTATGAATGCCTTATTCTTATCCTATATTATTCCTGACTTATTTCCCAGATTTTATATGTTGTCGTCAATGCCACCATTCGATCGTACAGAAGCCCTCCAAGTTATTGAGCCACCGTCAGGCTCATTTAAGAATCAGGCTCCAGAATTCCTACAAACTTCCTGGACAGAATCTGACACGAATGGCACTGACATTGTGAACAACAACCTTGCGTTACCATCTTGCATAGGAGATCGCTTCCGTTATCGAGGAGATGCTCAGATGCCTGACCTACAAAGCTCGTACGCGTTCAGGAAGGTTGTAGAGTACTGTAGGCATGCTCACCACATTCTTAGCTTCTATTCAAGCGAGCTCCAGTGCGGTGACAGCTCTATACCGGGTGTTCAGCGTTCTAGGTTTGTACTAGCCCATGTTTCAAATCGTGAGGTACTGACGGAAATGATGAAGCGCACCTGTGACATGGACGAACGACTTTGATGGACGCGGGTTTTCTCCTCAAGTCAATGGTTTACAAACTGGTGACCATGGTGTCTTTAATTCGAGTAAGGTGGCCAGGTGAGTATCTCTCAATTGTTTCTGATTAACATGTGCTCAAATGTATGTCAGCCTTTTCCTCTATGAATCTTACGGAACTGAAGAGACCCTGTAGGTGTTGAATGCCTTATCGCAGTTTCAACCCCGCTCACTTTGGTATAAGAGAAGATACTTCACTATTCGCTGGCCTGGAAAGGCCCCCTATCCACATCGAGAACCCACGGTATGCACTTATCTTGAATTCAAGAAACCAGGATTACTAACTGGAAAATTAGCCCCTGCTCAAATGATTTGTCCCACCTCGTTAATCACGACTATATGCCCTCACTTCCATATGATGCTGTGCCAGCTCCCATCGGACCGTCCTCTTCGTTAGTCCTTGAGTCCCAGATGATACGAAGACCCGCTGTCTAACTCTGATGTTCAGCTTCTTTCAAGAACAATTAATCGAAAGATTTCCCAGGTACGTCTTCAACACTACAACCCGCAGTGTAGCGCTTAATCCATTGTCAGTATTCGCTATCATCCGTATGGTAGCGCTCGTACCTCTCAGAAAACGTCACATACGCTCTCGGATAGTGAAACGAATCCAGAAGGCATTCTGTAAGTGATATTAGTTCGTTTGATCGGAGAGTGTTTAATAATTGGACAGCTCTTCGACCTCCTCTTCGGGATCTTTCGACGACGACTTCGCTTCTGTGGCATCCTCCTCTGTTTCTGTCTCTTCCGAGTTTTCTGTAGACATCCTACCATGGTAGGCTTCCGTCATTCCTTCATTGGTTCCACGTTGATCATTACTTTCTCAGTCCTGAAGGCTTCCATAGAGCTGAATTCGACCCCAGACATCAAGAGCTTTTGGCGCAAAACCTGAACCTTCCAGTCGATAAAGTATTCTACTACGAAAATCTCCCGGACGAGACCACTCACAAATGCCCTCTTGGATGTGGCACGGAATTCCCTGGCTATACGATCCGCGAACACATGAAGAAATTTCACAAAGGAATGTGCAACGGTCCTCAAGTTCAGTGCGACCGAAGCCTTCTGCCGGAAGGATCCAATATACAGTGCTCGGGGGAGAAGATGTCGGCTCAGTCTTTTGCACACCACTTTGAAGACGTGCATTGCCATCGTTCAGCACTTTGTCCATATTGTTTGGTGCTACAAACCCGCAGGTGTAACTTGCCCCGGCACTTCCAGCGATGCAGTGCCTTACATCCCAAACGTCCTACTAGGAGGGCACAGCCTGTGGTACGCCGATCTGCACCAAAAGCTTCATCTAAGAAACGTCGTTAAATGTCTCAGAGCAATCATAGATGCGATCATGTTAGCATAATTTTACTTGTAAAGTAACCTTGTATCTTTTACAACATATGCTACCTTTAATATGCCTAATGACCGTCTCGTTCCGTTTCGCCTCGCTTTAGACAATAGGCAGCAGTCTAGACAAATTGATACTTCACAACTGATCAAGATTCACCATTTAGGACCCCTAAAGCCGTTCGGATCCCTCAATTGCTACATGGCGATGGTGAAATTTCCCAATATTCACGTATTCTGACTCTGACGACTGTTCAGAGCTACCTGTTGACAGTTGAAGGAGGCTGTGGTCAAACCAGTCTGAGAAATATTTATTTCTTTAATTATTTTTACATGAATGGATTCATCCGCCCGTTTTGCACCGGATTCGATCATTGTATTCAACTTTGATGATGCCAAGAAGCCTCCCCGTCGAAGGCGTCAACGTTGACGGTTTCACTGAAGCTTGGCGCACGCGATATATAACCCTGGTGGCTCATGTCTCCTTTATTGCTCTGCTTCCTCCTCCCACTCCATATTCCTCGACTGGATAAGGGTGCGCAGATTAGGCTCCATGGAAATTCTCTTCGCAGATCTAATCAATGATTTTCGCAGGATTTTCGACATGTCAAATTCGACGATGAGTCCGCAGCTCGCGGAGGCCGCCGCATACCTTAGTTGTGTTGCTCGCAGCAACCGTGATCCGGACATGCAAGGGTATGCAGTCAGGCTTTCTAGTGCGTTATCATCTATTGCCATTGCCCTAACACCAACTTGATCTCTGGATGTAGCTTTCATCGCGAACGTCATGTTAGGTGCGTAATTGGTTTACGCACTGTGCTCATAGGCTGATTCGTCCTGTAGCTATCCTGGTCAAGTGGTCGCATGATGAAGTGACGGAATCTGTGGGCGTGGTGCTCCTGCAGGTGTACAGTATCCTGCTGGTCACGTTCATCGGGATGTCGCGAGGGAACCTGTCGATGGCCGACGCGCATTTCGCACTCTCTATCACCGTGTCCCCCCTCTCCATCTATTTCTTATACTCCACTCTGCGTGTTTGCCTGAAGAATAGGAATACCCTGTATGAGCGTCTCGGCAAATCCAAAATCATGGTCGGCGCCCTCACTACGCTTATGCTCGTTCTTTGGATCGTCTTGGACCTCCTTATATATTTCGCCAACGTCTTCGAGGGCGAGACTTGTGCGTCACCCACCTTTATTGGATGGTTTTTCTATCGGTCCGTTACTGCTGCAAAAGCGCTGGAGATAACGATCTATTTCCTCCCGATGCTGCCCCTATTCTATCTAATTTACGCCCTTCGCCATTTCTGACATCCGCAATGAATATCGGAGGCACATGAAGAAAGTGGTTCCTTGGCACAGCTTCCGATGGGTTCAGATAACGTGGTTCGCTCTTCGCTCCTTTTTTGTTTCCCAATGGTCAGTACGGTCACCAAATACTCACTGTATTGCCTCTGATATTAGGACTTCAGGATCGTTATCACGCGCTCACATCCTTGGACGATTTTTCTTTGCATATCGCTTGGCTACATGTGCTGGGCAGGGACACTCAAGGTATGGATCGTCGACATGGATTTCTACTATTATAAGCTTCTTGCAAGCTTTCACGAATCGCTCTCTTATGAACCACGAATTAATTATGATCCTCTCGGTTTCGGCCAAGTGAGTAACTTCGCACGCCGTGTTTTATTAATTGATCTGACCAAATTCTCAGCTTCTTGCTGCTACAGTTGCCCTCGAACCTATTTATGCAGTGTGCGTTCTCGCTTGGAAGAGAAGAGCTGATATAGGAGCGTACCTACGGCAGCTGCCTTCTTCGACCTGGAATGGTATTGTCTTCATCGTTACGGGACACAGAAGCCCATGGAGGACTATGCGGGAACCATCGCTAGATTTCTTTGCGGTTCAAAATCCGTTCTTGGAGAGCAAGCATGGAAAGTTCGTATCCGCTGATTCATTCGCCCTTTCGGATACGACGAATAGCCCGATGCACACGCCGGTAGTGACTCCATATCAATCGTATTCTCCCAACCAAGCACCGTCGGAGGCTAGACATGCGAGGCATCACAGTTATAACGCAACTGAGTCTCAGTCGTTACTTGCTGGGGCGTCCCCGAGTCCCGAATCTACTGCTCAGATGCCCAGGCCGTATCGTCCTCTTCCTTCTCCTCGACAAACTCCCGAAGCGCGGCACACGCGATATAGCAGCGGCAGCTATTTCCCCGCCGTTGACGCATACCCAACGTTCGATAATCCAAGTAACATGCAGCCACCAACACCCTACGGACCATTATTTTCCCCTAATCGTCCGGAGACTTCGTCTTCCGCACCTTATGACCCTCCCTGGCATTGAAACCTAACTGCCTAATCTGTTTTTTTTTTCCTTTAACGAATACTTATATCATCTGGTTTCTTGTGTTCCATCAATTGGCAGTTTATCAAGCGTGTACCTGGCCGTTAACTTCGACCAACCTTCAAGCAACGTCAGGTAAGTTTCATTCCAGTATTTGGTGCCTGTCTCGTTACGATAAGCTCTATTCCATTGTTCCGACATGGTACACTGGTGACTACAGATACTAGTTCTGCGAGTATACACTCTGACGAGACCCTAGTAGCTGAGGAGGGTGGTGCCATTTTCGTTTACACCGTCTGTGGAGTTCGGAATTTCTGCGGTCCTTCACGACGGTTGATCTTGATGATCAGAATAGTAGCGTCACTGAGCTCCGTCATCGTGCCAACCTCGACCATGTCAACTTTTGGGCGCTTGGCTACGATTACTTCTTCGATATCTAGATGATGTCCGTGAAGTATACGAGTAGACAAGCCAATAAATGAGTGGCCGAATACTCAAAAATAAGCCTGAATCGCAGTGAGGATGTTCTAAAGCCGAGTTCCGGTTACCAAGAAGGATCATGAATTTGTTAACAAGTGTTAAATCGACATGTATTTATTCAGCTACGGAAAAATCGAATCGATGTAAATCGTAATTCAAGGTAACTGCCTGAACATCCTTTACATAGACACCAACATCCAAGGCCGCTTTCTAACAGTATGCTTTCTTGACCTCTGCCGCCTTGGCTACGATTTGGTCAGTCAAATCCTGAGCACACCCCTTAGCAGAGTCCTATATAAACCCATAGTGAGTTCCATATGGTTCGCAAAATATCAACGAAACAACATACCGGGCAAGCAGCGTCGAGGCGACCGATGAACTCGGAATTATCCCCGTTAAGGTTGTTGGTAACGGAGCAAACGGCCGAGTCAGGGACACCAGCGGTAGCGAAGCTGCCCTTGGCGGAGATGAGACAATCCAAGGCCGAAAGGACCTTGGGGAAGAAATCCTTGAGAGTAGTACAAATCGTCTGGCCGTCGGCATCGGATACGACTTCGTCCTAGATTGAAGTTCGTCAGGAAATTTAATACCCCAATGATTTAGAAAAGCGTACAGGGACGTCCGGGATGGCCTTTTTGATTTCATTGTCTAAATCCTGAGTGGCAGCAGCGAACCGCTAGTCCACAATGTTAGAGATGGGTGGAGGGAAGGGATGTATAGGAAGTACTGACCATAGCATTGGTTTGGGTGGGAGTAGATTTGAATTGATCGCAAGCATTTTGGATGTCGGCGACGGTTTTTTCCATGGCGCTGAAATCCTGCTGGAGTGCGGAGATATCGCTGCGAGCCACAAGAGGGTTGGCAACGGCAAATGCGACGAGGGGAAAGAGTACGAGAATGCGAGAGAACATATTGGGCTTTGGTTAGTACGACTACGGTGGGTGCAGTTGCTGGAGATTTGAAGCCGTCGTACAAGGCATTTTATACTGTTGAGGCTGCGAAATCTGCGATGAGAGATGCGTTTCAGGATAGTCACGCATTTGAGCGTTCACGCGGTTACAATCTTCGAATGCGTCAGAGGAGGATTAATGTCCTGGACGAGAAGGTGGAAGTGATGGTCACGCTCCAATTAGAAGACTTCCTTTTAGACTCGACTGAATGTAGGACCGACGTGGCCTCTCCGATTTGAGCGCGTAGTCGGGGCAATAGCCATCACAAGGTAAGATGAAGATCCCTCAGCAGACAAAACCCGTTCGAGTTGGTTCACTGAGTTGTGCCTCCCGTGACCTTCAGACATCGACGCTAAAATCGAAGGGACAAAAGGCCAGTCAAAAACCTGTATGCACGAACGTGTCGTCGTGAATTCTACACGTCAACTGCCGACGTTCTGAAAGCGATTCGCCATCCGAATACGCTAGATGTTGGGAGAGCTTAGACTCCGGGCAGGAGGAGGCGAAGTGAAACACCTCGTGAGCTCGTGAGTTATGCGCAAAGTTAGATTGAGATCCGTTCACGGTAAGGTGTCTAGATATCTCCTGCTTCTGGAGGGGGACATGAATCAGTAGTCGCCTGAGATCTGAGAATTGCACCAGAAAGGATCAGGAAAGGATATAACTGGCTAAAAGAATATGAACAGCATGGCCATCGTTGTAGGTGACCTCAGCAGGTGTCGAGGATCGTGACCCTCGGATGATGACAGGCCCGTACGCATGCGCCGTTACAACGCATGGCTAGATTAAAATTCGGCACTCGATTATGTGTCTTTGAGTAGAAAATTCAATTGTAGCTGTCGAGTTCGGTATCGACACGACGGTTGAAATTGGACTGGAAAAGATGAAAAATGGTATCGGTGGTTTGTGATGGGTAATAAGATTGGGATTGGGGCGGTGAGTTAGCGGTGAGTAGGTGAATGCAGGAAAACAAGACAGATATTTCCAGTGCAATGGCATAGACACAAGGGACCTCTTAGCAAGCCTCGTCGCGGTGGAAAGGAAGCCGATGCGGAGATTACCGGGGCGCTTAATGATTGCGGGTTTTCCGGCCCGAGGATTCGCGACATTTTGACCAACATCATCATGTTCAAGACTTGGAACACGATGTACTTCAACTTGTTCCCAGCTCTTCGTCTCGTCGTTCTCCGATCATTCTTTACGGACTAATCCTAAACTCTTCGCTGGCTAAGTATCAGAAATAAGCCCAAGCAAGAGAAAGCATATTTACTAATCATTACACTGGATAGTAAATCTTGATACCTCATCTCCTCTCCTTGGACGCCATCGAAGAACGAAAATCGACCTTTCGCTGGTCAATTATTCCAGAGTGCAATGATCTGTCAACGTCAGCTACGCCTCGGCCCCGAGTCCTGGCCCAACGTTCCGCGGCATTCGGACCGGGTTTCTTTTTGGTCTTCTTGTTCCTCGACGGTAACATACTCCAACATGCGATACAATACGGGTCTTGCTTGTTGTTACAGCATATATGTATGGAGCCTCTTTATTATAGAATTCTCTCATTGTCTTCAGGTACAGATTGAGGCTCGAGGCAATACCACACTTCACTACTGAAGAGCGGCCCGAGTTAAATGGCCCTCGGGGAACTCGAGAGGGAGATGTAACTTTCTTGTATGTACCTCTCCATACTTCTCCACATGAGCTAGCTCTAACTTCGGGAAAATAATATGCTCAGCACAGGTATTATAACCAGCAATTTCCCCGAGTCTCCTGAACAAAGGCACCTGGTCTCTGGTGCGTTTCAACTATCATTCGCATCGCAGTGCTATTTCGTTCATCCGAATCCCTCGCATACGTTTCCAGCGGTGCTAGCGAGCCTGTGTCGGGACATCAACAATTCAGGTCCCTTGACGCGTAGAAGGCCCTGGGATCCTGTGGAATCTTTATCCGTCCGCCCGCTTTTTCCTCCTGAATCTAAAGTCGTTATCGTATAGGCCGTACTTCCTATAGAAGGAAGCAGTGATTTGGTAAAGCAGTCTGGTCGTTGACAGTTCCCAGTGCTGTATCTATTCCCTAACGGTGTAGTTACATGTGATATCTATTTTCTTTGATTTTTTCTCTCTTGCTTCTCCCGGAAATCGGAACAACTCAAACGACCATCTTTGCTTGTTTCGTTCTCGTTCATCACATTTTTATTTCCGATTCCGTCCGTTCCTTCTTTTTTCGGTTTTGTTTTGGATTTGCCTTATTATTATTATGATATTTTTTGGGGGGAAGACGGGGAGGCGGAAGAAGAAGGGTGGTCTATTGCTCACCTACGTATTTTTCATGTGCTCATCCTGCGCCGTTGACTCTGTTGCGTTAGCTAAGGGGAAATAAAGATTCCTATGTACTTATTTGCTTGATTGTAAGTGTATGTAATCATCGAAATAAGTAATTTGTATTCATACAAATCTAACTTATTTAAATACCCCAGTTCTGTGCTATTGCGCGCGACCCGTTATACAGAGCTGCAGGGCACACGGAAGGAGGCGATGGACAGACGCCAAGTTCCCAATGCCCAATGCCAATTCGGGGAGGATGACTAAAATTTCGCATCATTGCGACGGGGCAGGGGTGCAGTAGGGCTTTAAGTGTCCGTCGGCGTTAGTCACAATCGTTTTCTGGATTGCGATTCGTCAAAAATGTGAATAACACAATGTAAAAACAAGCGTACATGGCACTCGGGAATGGCGTTTTGGATTTCTGCTTTTATATCCTTTGCGGCAGCGGCGAAACGCTAGTCCACAACATCAGAAATGGGTAGAGGGAAGGGATGTATAGAAAGTACTGACCGCAGCATGAGGGAGGTCAGGATCTGATTTGAGGTTAGTATAGGCTTTTTGGAAGATGCCCACGATTTCATCCGTGGCGTTGAAATCCTGCTGGAGCGCGGCGATACCGCCGGAAGGCGCAAGAGGATCGGCAAAGGCAAGGGCAAGGGCGACGAGGGGAAGGAGTATCAGAATGCGAGAGAACATGTTGGGTTTGTGTTAGAACGTGGGTACTGTTGCTTGAGAATTAGAGCCCTCGTAGTGCTTTTTTTACGGCGAGGGAGGAAAATCTGCGATCAGAGAAGCGTTGTAGTCACGTATTCGAACGTTCACTCTGTCACGGTGACGTGTCTAGAAGACTAATATGCTGGACAAGAAGGTCAAGATGTTCACGCTCCGATTAGAACACTTCCTTTTAGATTCGAAAGAATGTAGGACCGACGTAGTTTCTCAATTTGAGCGGGCGGCAGGGTCATGCCTCATCGCCAGTTGAGATGAAGATACCTCAGCAGAAAAAATCTGTTAGCGTCGGTTCACCGAGCGGTGCTTCCGGTGACCTTCTGACCATGGATGCTATACTTGAAGGGACAAAAGGCCATTCAAAAATCCATCCGCACTTAGGTGTCAAGGTGAATTTTCAGTGTCGACCGCCGATGTTCTGAAGTTGATTTGCAATCCGAATATGCTAGACGTCGGGAAAGCTTAGATTCCGGGCAGGAGGAGGCCAAGTGACACCCTGCGTGAGTTGTGATTATATAGCGCAAATTAGACTGAGATTCGTTGATGGCAAAGCGTCTGAATATCTCCTGCTTTTGGAGGAAGGAGATGAATAAGTACTCACGAGAACTCCAGTGTCTTCGAGTCATGACTGTCCCAAAAGGCATGCCTGCCTAAAAGAACACGAACAGCGTGGCCATCGCTGTAGGGGACCTCAGCAAGGGTTGATCGTCGCCCTTGGACAATCGCAGGTCCCTACAGTGTGCTGATGCGACGCACGGCGTCCTTGAACAGAAAAGCCGATTGTAGCTACCGAGTTTGATATCAACATGACTGCCAAAATAATGAAAATGGTGTGGGTGTTTTTATAATGAGTACTGGGGTTAGGAAAGTGAGGAAGCTGAAGTTACATAAAGAAATGACAAGACAAGATCTCCAGCCCAATGGTATATATAGAGCGGTCGTCTTAACAAGCCCTTAGCGTAACGCGTGTCGCGGTCGACGATGGAAAGAAAGCCGGTACGGAGATTACCGGAGTCGTTTAATTGCCGGTTTCCCGGTCCGAGGCTTCGCAACATACTTCCATGTTCAGGAGTTGGAACTGGATGTACTTCTTCCCAGCTCTTTGTCTCGTCCGCAGCCATTCGCTTGTCATCCATTGCGCTCTCATCCTCAACTCTTCACTGGCTGTAATTATCAAAATAAGCCCAAGCTGTAAGCACATTTGCCGACCATTGCGCTCAAGATAGTGATGCTCCGTCTCTTTGGACGCCATCGAAGAACGGAAAACGATCTTTCGCTGGTTAATTATTTCAGAGTGCAATGATCTGTCAACACTAGCTGCGCCTCGGCCCCGAGCCCTGGCACAACGTTCCGCAGCGTTCGGACCGGGATTCTTTTTGGTCTTCTTGTTCCTCGACGGCAACATACTCCAACATGCGAATCAATACGGCGCGACCTTGCCTGCAGCATGTATGTACGGAACCCCTTCATTGTAGAAGTCCCTCATTGTGTTACGGTAAAATTGAGGCTCGAGGCAATACGATACTTCGCTCTACTGAATAGGCCCAAGTTAAACGGCCCTCGTGGAGCTGGAGAGGGAGATGTAACTTTCTTGTATGTACTTCTCCATATTTTTCCACATGAGCTAGCTCTAACTTCGGGAAAATGATAGGCTCAGCACAGGTATTATAACCAGCAATTTCCCCGACCTCCTAAACAAAGGCCTCTGCGCCCCGGTGCGTTTCAGCTATCATTCCCATCGCAATGCTATTTCGTTCATCCGAATCCCTCGCATACGCTTACAGCGGTGATAGTGAGCCTATGTCGTTATTCAGGACCCTTGACGCGTTGAGGGCCCTGGAATCCTGTGGAGTCTTTATCCGTCATTCTTCCTTTGAGCGCTGGCCATGACCAGCGATATCGCAGATTATACCCCCCCAAAGTACCCAAGCGGACAAACCTGGTTCGAAGTCTCTTCAATTTCATAATATCTACATATCGCGCGCCGGTTATCATCTCGTTTAATGAAGAAACAGGTTGAATGTAAGTTCTAGCAAATTTTAACTTCTGATTGTGGACTTTCATTCGATGGAGATTCATTAGCCTAGCCTACCCTCCTGCCATGATGTACGTTATGTCGGCAACTAACCAGCCCTGCTACCATATGGCTTGCCGCCAAACAGCCGCGTATTTTCTCAGCTCCCTGTGGTTGCCGTACCACTTGCCATATGTTACCTTCAATCGTGACCACTCAGCTGTAGCAACATCGTCGGGTTTGCACGACTTGATGCGCAAATGTATTTGCAGGACGGGCTCATCCTCAGTCAGCATCGATTACCTATCATTCAGTTCATCCCTAGAGCGCGCACGCCGCCTTCAGTACCCACCTCCGCGTCAACGCCGCCGTCACAACACGCGGTCGCTAAAAATGCAGTTTGTAAAAAAAAATTAGAAGAGGGCGGTGCTCTCGGAGAATAACTGCACCGTGCATAAAAAGGGCTAGTGCTTGACCAAACGAATCCCGTCGCTCCTCCTATCGACCTCTCTTCACCCAATAATGCGGCTTCTTGTTCACGTACTCGCATTGGTCTCTGCTGTCTTTGCTGCGGATGCATGGTACGGAGGAGGCGGGCATTCGCAGCCATCCTCCACACCGTGGACAGGCTATTTGTGTCCCGATAATGATAAATACGGGCACGGAAAGGTCAGCTGGGGCAGCGATTCTCCCCCCTACTCGGGTTCGATGTTTGGGTGCACGTAAGTTTCGATAAAACATTTGTTGGTTCATTTACTGAGAGAGCGACCTTCATAGTTATCGCACGGGCTATGGCGTAGGGACGCATGCATGCGAGTACTACGTCGTGAGTATCATCAGGTGTTTTTCTATCTGTGTGGACCTATGAGCTGATGGTCACTTAGAATACCGGCCAAGGACCTTCCGGCCAGGACTCGCGGTGTCCGTCAACTGCGACACACTACAATGGGAGGAAGAAGAGGTCGCCGTCGTCAGCAGCTGCTCCCGCTCCCGGGGACTCGTATGCTAAGCGGAACATTATTCGCGGATCAGTAAGTCACACTCTTTTAATCGAATCGAAGGATCTAATTTTATTTGGCTAGCGGGAAGCTGCAGAGTTTGTGCAGTAGACTTGCGGCATTTTCCGCTCTTAATACGCGTCTTGGTTTTTATTTTGTTCCCAGTAGTTTTATTCGTCTTCGATACACAGCTACACGCCTATCCATTCATTGAGCCTATTAGAATTTTAAAGACTTTTTAGATATTTACGTTTCCAAAGGGATGCTAACGTACTCCGTTAGTGCAAGCACGGTGGAGCTTGGGTGGCACGCCCTTTCAAGTTTCCAAAAAGGCGTCTTCGCGTCATAGTCACGTGTTGTTTGACTTTAGGCAGGTTTGACACGATCGTGAAGTAAACGCAATATATTGAAGCTGGCAGCTATGAAGAACGAAGCCAAGGTTGCCGTGGTTTATACAAGGACCATGTGAGATCAGAAGATTGAATGAAAGGATAGAACACTTATGGAAGACACACCTCGAAAAAGGCGCCCATCGAATTGAATGGTCTCCGGCTACAGCTGTACGCAGCAGTGCGGTGCACCGAAAAGTAGGGATCCAACAGCAGCGCTAGAATGTAAGCCTCCGGCACGTTCGCATGCGTAGGTACGTGCTTCATGTCTTCTCTCAATCCTTCGATCGTGTATACAGAGTGAGATAAGACGGCTTGGGCAAGAGAATTTCGAACGTCGTCCATGTGGCTCTGTTCGAATTCGCTATCTTATGATGGTGCGAGTCAACACCAGGACAAACGGGATGAGATACCAGTCTCATTCATTACAAAAAGTAAGGATATGGTAGCCCATGACCGATCCGTATGCAGCTTCAATTCGACGCGCTGAATATTTCGGAGTGGGATCCAGACTGAGCATTTCAGAACGTCGTGAATTGGCCAAAGGATGTCGATGATGTAAGAGAAATTCTTGATTCTGTCAGCACAGGGTCGTCTCAAATAAGATGAGTGCCATTTCACGGGAGATGAGGAGAGCGAAATTCGATGATGGCAAAAGGAAGAGCTGCAGCGGACCCTGTAACTGACCGGAGCCGGTGACTTAAAATGGTCATGTGTAGTCGGCTGATACATGCGGCAGAACGGCACGCTACCACAGAGCTGAGAAGTCGAAGAATAAATGTACCCTGCGATACCCTCGTCATTGAACCCTAGATTATTGATTGCATTGCTCCGCTGGGTTTCGTCGGTGGTGTAGAAGTGGTCAACAGCGGTGGGTGAGTACATGCGATAGAACGGCACGGTGTCTGGAGCTTGGAAATCACAGATGCGAGCAGCATTTCCTTCGAGCTTCCAGCCGCTAGCAACAGTAGCTTTGGTGGCATAGAAGTGGTATGAATGCTCTTTGTTAAATTCCCGGTGAAGCGGTATTGCCATGTCTGTGGGACAAGTATTCTAACGACCAATGATTTAACGGCGACGAAGCTGGAAGAACGAACCGGATAGCTTACCTCCGTCGCAGAAACCACGCCCAACGAAATGAGAGCCAATATGCAGGTCTGTGCTAAGCCCACTTTATGTGTAATGCTGGAAGAATACAACTCCAGAAGCTCGAAGATTGAAGAAAAATCAGTAACACCTTCAGACCCGTTAAAACTGCCAGTCGACGGCAGTCTCCATTTCCTAGGCAGAACCTCCATCTAGGATAACGTGAGCTTGGATGCACACACAGCCGTACTAGGATTCCCCAGACAAGTTCGCAGTTAGAATGATTTCTCCATTGACATTAATGAATGAAAGATATGGCGTAGAAGTTTCAACAGTTCGTACTCCAAGTCTGCAGCGAAACAAGGAAGGAATAATTTGAAGTTCGCATAGAGCCGCACGCCTCATCTGCCGGCTCATTGCCTCGACTCGGAGTCACCGGTTGGCCTTTTGGTCTCTGCTAGTGGACTTGCTCAGGGCTATGTGGCGACTTCCTTTCCTTCTTGACCCAGGCTTTATGGTAAATGTGTTCTCTTGAACCAAATTCTCCCTTTGCAAGCTCTGCGGCCAACTTAACTGCTTATCCCTAGGCCTGTAAACTTGTTTATAAAGGGTCGAACCTCCGACATATTTATTACGGCTAATGTCTACACCTATCACATGCTTTCTCTGAGATATCGTGACCTTGATTCTTTCCCTTCGACCAGTGTCACATTTCTCGGAGGTCAGAATCCAAATTCAGCGAGCCTACCATCCTGACAGCTGCAGAACCCCGTATCTTTCTTTGAGGTACCTTTTTTCTCCATCACAAAAACTTGGACCACTTCAAACTCGCTCAGAGATGTCATGATTTATCTAATCACGAATCTCACGCTTCAAGAGATTTGAAGGAGAAATCATAAAAGCTCAATTGTCTACTAAGGTACATCAGTGTATCTCCTGTCCAAATGCCTGTGTAAATGTCGTTGCGTGGTGCTTCTGTGTAGAATGGTGACCGGTTCACCGATCTGCGGTTCGAACCTTGAAACTCTGAGACTTTTGTTCTATCATCACCGTTTGTGGGAAAAACCGATGTATATCATTTCGCAGTCACAAAGCATGGTCAAATGAAATCAATCAACTATTCGACCCTGAAACTCAACACGAAACTGCTCTCGTCTGAGAGCAATGTACGAGTTAGTAAATGTTCTAAGCAGAGATATGAACTCGACGTACTGTAGTCAAACGGGAAGGACATATCCTGCAATACCCTCATCCACGTATCCGCCGGTCTGGGCTGCGCTGTTTTTCTCGTTCGCATTCGCGGTGTAAAAATGATCGTGCGCCGTTGGGTTGTACAAGCGGTAGAATGGGACACGTCCATACGACGCGGAAGGATAGATGTATCCAGTGATACCCTCGTCATTATATCCCAAATTCTGGACCGCGTTGTTGCGCTCGTCCCCATTGGTGGTATAGAAATGATCCACGGCACTGGGCGAATACATGCGATATAATGGTACCGTTCCGGAAACTTGGGAACCAAAAACGCGAGCTGCGTCACCCTCAGATTTTTAATTTAACACGGTAACAGCATGCTCCATTTCCGCGGCGCTGGTTGTGTAAAAGTGATCGTGAGTCCCCCCGTCATATCCTCGGAGGAGAGGAATCGTCGAGTGGGTATTCTGAGAGTAGAAGATACTTAACGTCGAGCTTGACAGTAGCGAATGATGAAGGAGCCTACCTGTGACCCAGAGACGATGCCCAAGAAGAGGAAAGCGATGGCGGAAACCGGTAGTAGGCCTTTCATTTTCGAAGGATAGCTTGGCTTGGGGATATGCATTCACGAGAATATTCTCGCTTTATAGCCAGCTGGTATCGGCGACTGAAAAATAATATGGAGGAATATTCCAGGAGAACCCTCCAGACCGGTTTCGAAAAGACCTATCATGTCCTGAATTGAAAGATGTGGTACCTACACAAAAGAGATCATCCCGAACCGAACGGAAGGGTCTTACATCTAATTGCCGTGAGCGCACAAGTAAGGGGTATCACACACCTGGCTCGAAGGGGACCGGGATCCTTGCCAACTAAACTCCGATTCTAATTATAATGTAGACGGAGCGGGCGCGGCGTTTACTTTGGTTCTGAGTCACGACTTCCATTGGTGAGAAATTACATTTCCTGGGCATCTCGTCTAACATCTCACCCGGTAGCTTATTCCCGGCCTCGTCTTATTAATTGACATCTCATAACAACATTTGTAACCCGACGGCCCAGGGAGAGGTATCCTTGCATCAAATTGTCACTTGCGGCAGCTTTTGCATGCCAACTATAACCTCAACACCGATTCTCTCCAATTAAACGCAAAAAAGAGTGTGGAGTCACACTCCGTTGCTTATTTGACCTAAAGTCGTCATGTGGGTAAGTCTCCTGGGTCCTGTCTTTCCTTGAACTGTTTGGTTTATCTGCAGTCGTACAGCGCGTTTTGAAATCTACAACATAAGAGCCGCCTCAAATGCCGGCGCTATCGCCAGTGCACTTATTGAGGTGCGAGGATCAATGCAATCAATACGTTCAGTCAATGGTACGTACGCTGGTCTTCAACTCTCAATTTTATCTAAGACGCGTCTCAGTTATTTGTGAAATCAGTCGCGCCCATTAGGGTCGCGCTTCTTGGGATGTTCTTTTATCATTGTGTGGCGGTAACACGTTCTGTTGTTTGAATTGTCAAATTGAGTCTTCTTTGTAGACGTGGTGCGTCGGTTCTCTCTTTTACACTCCTCGTGCTGAATTCGGGATGTCAGTATCTGCAGTGGGAAATTCAGTGTCGCCTCATAACCACATTCAGTTCACGGGCCGGTTTATTTGCGACGGTGATTTGGTAAACCATGCCTATCAGAGCTAGTTGTTGGGTAGAGGCAAAATTGAAGCGTGAGAGAAGTCAGTGAATCTTCTTGAAAGAACATAGGCTTATCGATTCCGCAAATATTCCGGATGCTTACATCTTTACTCGCATGAGTCAGGGAGATCACAATTTCGGATAACCACGGAGGCCGATGAAATTGATGTTACGAACAAGGATTATCCATCTTTCAAAATTTCAAGTGTCTTAGCAATCCATAATTATATCGAGGTCCATCACCTTCTACGATATTCTCTCAAAGTTTTCAGCCAATACATGGTCCCCCAATACCTGGAAAGCCAAGTCGGATTATCTTCGTAACCGCCTCATCCTTGCCCAGATACGCTCTGAATTATAAGGGTATTCCATATCGTAGTGGATGGTTCGAATACCCTGATATCGAAGGGCTATGCAAAACGTTCAACACCCCGGCGAGCGCTACCAGAGAGGACGGTGTGACGCCAAATGATACCGTCGCACTTCTCCGCGACTCGTCAACTGAAACCATCATATCCGCCTCTGCCACTATTGTCGAGTACCTAGAGGCCACGTATCCTGACACATTGTGCCTTATACCTCCCGAGATAAGGTACTACACGCTGCACTCACAGCTACATTTGAATCCCATATGAAGGCGATAGCGTCATTTTCCATCCCTGCTGTCAACGTGATACTGTATTTACGAAGCGAACCATTCTTCAGGCAAACGAGGGAAGAATCATCGGCAGTCAATATTGAGGATATGCGCCCACATGGGAAGCGTAGGCAGACTCAATTGGCGGGTGTCAAGGATGTAGTTCTTCGGAGAGTCGACAAGTGGATGACAAAGGGGGCCACGTTCGTTACAGGGGAGACACCTACGTTTGCAGACGTGACGATGTCCTCATGGATTCCCTTTCTTCGAATTTCTCTCAGCGAGGATAGCTCCGAATGGGAAGATTTATTAATTTGATATGACGGGTGTGGAGGAGATTGATTAAGAGTCTAGAGAAGTACAAAGTTTTGTGTGGGATTATTCTTCGCAGTAGGAATATGCGGCCTTCAGCGCTGTTTTGGTAGGTTCGGGACCTCCCTGGCATAGTATACGCTTGTTCGTCCTGATGAAAACTGACGAGAGCTTCATTTTCCCCTTACTGATCGAACTTCTGGCGCAGTGAATCATCTTCGAAATGTCAGCTGCTGGGAATGTCGACACAAATGCCCGTGCGAATGGATCTTTGAACGGCCCCTCGTTCCTCCAATTACACCGAGGTCATGCAAGACGCCACTCAGTGAACTGAGTCGAGCGTATTTATCTGTTCAAGGATCTTCTGCGTATCTTGTGACTTGGTGTCCTACTCCGCGCTCAAATGGGAAAGAGAAACGTTGATCCACTATTCGGTCGAAGCAAGGTCAAAGACATCTAATCAACCCTAACCATCCTTTTCTGCCTCTTCTGTCGGAACACTCATCTTTCCTTGATACTTGCGAAGTTGCAACTGCGTGAATATTCTGGAATCGTTCTCTATATCTCATATTTTTCCCGCTGAAAGCTAACAAATGCCTGACCCCAGCTTGAATCTCCAGCAGCTATGCCTACTACCGCACTGCGTAGTCGTATAAACCGGATCTCAACTTGTTCTCTCGCATTAGCACTCCTTCACCTCTGGGCGAAGTGATGTCTCCCCCATCGACACTGCTTTCGACGGGATGGCCGAGACCGTCGGCACTATCGAAACAACCTGCAAGGCCTTTGCAGCGAATGTCGACATCCCTCATGCTATGGTCAGTCACCTATAAATGTCTTCTCGCACAGCGTTCTAACGGTGTGGACCAGGATGTCGGTAGATCCGCACAGACTTCAGACTCTCAAATCAAATCTTCCATTTCACTTGTCCCCGTACGTAGACCCACGTCGTATTGGATTCCGACGGCAAGACGGTGTGCAAGACTCGCCACTACATCCCCGGGCCGCTTTCGCTCCGCTTTCTCCTCAGTCGAGTACAACTCTCCTACGTTCCAGATGACCTCAGGCCTCGCTGCTCGTAGCACTATTATCGAGCGAAATCCTGCAATAAGGTCGCGAATGGGTTCCGGATTCGATTCAAGGAAGTGCTGCGACGCAATGTGCAAGATAGGATGGATATGTTACTCCAGGAAAATGTATGTAAAACATCGCGTATTGCCCCTTACAGGACGGTTCTGATTTCTCTCTGTTTTAGATACCTCCGTGGCTCAGGTAATTTTGGGTTGTTTACATTTCTCACCTTCACACGACGAGGTTCAGACCTTGTCCAATGTGGAGGTGTGGCCATCATTCATATCATCACCCCTTCATCTCATTAGTCATTCCGAACTTCGTTCATCTAAAATTTAGAACTCGTAGCCGTTAAAGGAACTTCCGATGGCGAGGCTGATAAGAAATGCTTCTCTCCTCGGAGTTCTCGCTTCCTGAAGTGAAATATAAAGGGTCCTGGAACTCCGCTGTTGAACTGGCACTAACAATGCTCTTTCGACCTCTCTCCCTGGCTCTCCCTATCGCTCTTGCGGTCGCCAACCCTCTTGCTGGTCAGAGTAAATTCACTGCGCTCCAGACCGCTTTGATGGGCACGACCAGTACATTCTATGCCATTTACCAAGATTTAAACGACTTTGCAATCAATGTCGATAGTGCCCATGCGATGGTACGTTGTGTGGTTGTACGACCATTCCTTTTTGTCGATACTTTATCCAGGCAGTGTACAACAATACAGCGACTCTAGACCGGCAGATCATAGACGTGGGCAAGGTCGTTCCGGTAACCGCCTTCTCTTCTTGATACTTCAGCGTTCTCTCAAATGGTACGAATACAGGAGCATGTCATGTCTGACGTCGACGGAAAGTGGCTCTGTGATGTGTGCGCCCGTGGTACACCCATGGTTCTAGAGATCATGGATAAATTCATAGCTCGCAAGGATGGTTTCCAGTGCGTCGATCTGGTTGGCGACGTTGGCTCCCTTCTCAGGAAATATTTCACGGGTGGTATCCCAGTGGGGCAGAAGCTCCTGCATGTGACTCCGGTGAGTGTGTTGGTACACGATTTTCGATGTGTGACTTAGATTGGATTGGCTTAGGCCTCGTCAAGGATGTGTGTTGCGGACAATAACAATATGACTCGGCAGGCGATATCGAGAGCCGTGTCCACATTCTATGATCATTCGGAATAGAAACCTCTTAGAGAGGGTCGTTTTGAAAAACATGTTCCCGTTTGTCTATCTTCGGGTCTGACAGAGGCGAACGGCTGTCCTGTATTGACCTCTCTTTTATATGAATCAACACCTCATTCCCTCAACATTCCTTCACTTATGATACTTTGAGGTAAGAGAATGTCAGGTGAGACTCGAGTATGGTGCTGGGCAAGCGCTCGGAAATAGTTATTTAGTTCTCCTTTCAAAACGGGACGCCAGCGGCCAGATGCGTATAATTTTGACAGTTCATTGTTCAATGGTAACATCTCCACCTCAGCAACACGTTACAATCGTGACCTTAGAGAAGGCTTAAGACTACCGATATCAAGCATATAAGAAGGCGGCGACGATTCGCCAATAGTAATCTGGGGGAATTGCGTTGCTGCGTTTTTATGAATTTCAGGGACAGGGGAATCGCCGCGTCTGACATGAGATCTGTTCGCGATATGCGGCACTGCCGCCCACTGCCGACAAGGAATTTGAAATATTCTCTGTTCCCCGACCACCATCCGTTTCAAGTTTTGGGTGTCCGTCTTTAACGAGGTTTAGTCTTTAGAGCCTGCGGTCTCTAGAACCGTTTTTAAAGGCCAGGGACCTCCAATGGTGCGGTGTGAATCTGTATGTGCTAAGAAAAGGCTGAAAATAAGATGCCTGCATCTTCGATTAGAATACATCAAGCTCCGCTTCCCTTCTTTGCGGGCCTTTTTGTCCAGTTTCCTCTTATCCAAATGCGACGTCCCTTCTTGCTTCAGGCACTATGCTGTGCTTCAGAAAAATCGTCCTTTGCAGTACCATGTCAAGCTGTCGGACCGATACCTGAAATCGATGTACAGAACACGTTGACTTTCCTTTTGAGGCAGGATGTATCTCATTGCACCAAATGATCACGCTCTTGGTCACTTAACTCCGAATTCTGACCTTCTTGAGCATCGTCGGAGGATCCGCGTTGGGTTCTGGAGCAGATTATTTCCGGTATAGAATGCCTCCAGTTTGGCGAGGATTCTGGGAACGCAAAATGGCTCGTCGACGGTTACTTTCTTTGGACTGCTCGCCTCGGAACGAAAATTTATCATGAATCTCCGTACGCTACTATAGAGGTGCATCTTTTTTGTGACTGATTGGAGGAACCCCGATCCCAACCCACGTCGCTTTTGGATGCTCGGCATCTTCATATCTTATTGATCGTTTACCATCACCTCTGGTTCCTGGAAAGTAGAACTACTACAGCTACAGGAACTCTGGCTCGTGACCGCTCTAAAAGCCCGTTCCCTCAAAAGACTTCTCCTACCTGACTGGTAGCGCCTGTATCTCTCTACTTGGATCAACCAGTCCCCAGCATGTTCTTTCGAACTGTCTCTGTCGCTATGTTAGTCACTCTTTCCATCGCCAACACTACTGTGCGTCGCAGCGAAGTCACGGCGCTGCAGGATGCCTTCAATAACATAACCCCGACATGGCATGCAATTCAAGTAAACTACGAGGCATTTTCTGCAAATGTCGATATTGATCATGCTACGGTAAGTCGTGCTCATTCATGTCCGATCTTCTATTTAACGGTTTCGTTTAGGCTGTGACCGACGCCGTGAGAACTCTAGGCTTACAGGTCCAAGATGCCTTGAAGGCAATCCCGATATGCCAAGTTTAAACTGAATTCGAATATCTAGCATGCTGAAGAAGACGAAAACAGGACCATGTCATGTCCAACACCGACGGAAAATGGGCCTGCGATATGTACAGTGGTGGGGATGCGGATCGTCAGTTCTGGAAGAATATGATCCCCCTCAAGGACGATTTCCAGACCGTCAACTTCACTTCCACTGTCTGCCAGGTTTTCCAGAACCTCGTCGCGATTAGTGTCCCATTCGACAGGAAGTTCTTGGCGGCTGTTCCGGTATGTCTTATATGTTGTGACAGTGGCGCGGAACTTAACGAGAGTAAATAGGCAAAGTACAAGGCGTCCATAGAAAAATATTATCATACAGCGGTGAAGGAAGTGGGGAAGGTCGCCGAGACTTATTGTAGTGAGGCATAGATACTCCGAGTCGAAACTGTCATCCACGCTGGCTTTTCGTATCTGAATTGATACTAATATAGCGGTTTATTACTCGAACGACGTAATTGACGGATATTAAAAATATTGTAGTTCTCTCTCTCTCTCTTTCTGAAGGGAAATATAAAAGGTTCCGCAACACCGGTACTGAATTGGCGCCAACGCTGTGTCCTTTAGAAATCTCTCTGTATTCCTCACTTCAGCTGTGACTGTCGCGAATCTTTTTGTTGGTCGTAGCGAATTCAGGTCGCTTCAGAAGGCTTATGAATGCATAGCACACTCCATATTATACGTGAAACTTGAAACACCTTTTCTATCAACATCGATACTGCCTATGCTACGGTTTGTTGTGTGTCTGTAATATCATTATGTTTTCTTGTCGGTACCTTATCTAGGAGGTGGGCAATCGGGACATGACACGGAGGATTCAAGACGATCATGCGACTACTCAATTCCCGGTCTGGGCGCAGTGCAGAGGTATCGTGAGTTGGCAGCTGCTGGCGGCTGGCGGCATCGATCGCGAGGGATAACGGCGACGTTCCACCGGCCATTCCTGATTGGGACCTTGCGCAACCACCGCACCACCGGTCCGAGAACCGCCGTCGTTCTTGCCTTCTACCACCACGTGTTTTTCAACCTATTGTGGCCGCCATTCCCGCCTTTTACGCTGATTTATTATTGATGCTGATATCAGGGACATGTCACCAGAATGAGCGGCAATACCGTCTTCGAAAAGCATTCAGAGACAGCCAGCTGCCCGGCGTTCGGTGCTATAATCAACGCATTCACTGGACCAGTTTGTATGTTCAGGACGGTACGTGGTGCCGGTCGTGAATTCCCAATCCCATATAACCAGCTATCTAGTCCAGGAATACGCATCTTCGCTGTTATCGAAGAGGCCAAAAGCGAGGGATCTCGCATCGCGACAGCCACCATATGTAGGTTCCTTCTTTGATATAACTCGTACTGAATTTGTGGTGCAAATAGCGGGATTTTCCCCATATCATAGTCAATTCGACACTTTCCCTCTCAGCAATACACAATCAACGTCTATAGTCAGACTCTATACTCTTTGTTACCGCCTATATAGTGCAGGCCAAACGGTATAGAAACCCAATATAGGCAAGTAGATCCTTACAATGACAGAACACGGGCTCATAATACAGCAGATCGTTTGCACGCTTTGCTTTCGCTGGTCTCAGTAAGGAAGGGGAGATCAAAACTCCGGATATCAAGCGGGCCGATGAAGCGGATGGTTGCGATGAAGCTTATTCATCCTGCGCCTTAGCATCTGACGATCATGTCGACGGCCATCGTCTTCTACGATATTCCCTCCAAGCTTCCCATCAATGCATGGTCCCCCAATACCTGGAAAGCTAGGTCAGATTATCTTCGTATGCCGATTTGATTGTCTCATCCTTGCCCAGATATGCTCTGAACTTCAAGGGCATTCCATATCGTACGGAATGGGTCGAATACCCTGATATCGAAGGGCTGTACAAGGCTTTTGGAATACCAGCCAGCGCTACCAAAAAGGACCGCGTGACGCCATACTACACTCTCCCACTTCTCCGTGACTCGTCAACTGGGGCCATCATATCCGAATCTGCTGCTATTGTCGAGTATCTCGATGCCACATACCCCGATACTCCACGCCTCATACCTCCAGGGACAAGAGCCCTGCACGCTGCATTCATAGCCGCATTTGAATCCCAACTGAAAGCGATAAACCCATTTTCCAAGCCTGCTGTCAATGCGATTCTGTCTCCACGAAGCCAAGCGTTCTTCAGGGAAACGAGGGAAGAATCGTTGGGAGTTACTGTTGGAGATATGATTCCGCCTGGGGAGCATAGAGCGAGTGAATTGGCGGTTGTGAAGGATGATCTTGGGAAAGTGGACAAGTGGATGACGAAGGGGCATACGTTCGTTATGGGAGAGACTCCTACGTTTGCGGACTTCACCATGAGTGCATGGATATTCTTTCTTCGGATTTGTCTTGGAGAGGATAGTCCCGAGTGGAAGGAGTTGTCACTGTGGCATGACGGTCGATGGGGGAAGCTGGTGAAGAGTTTTGAGAAGTACGAGGCCGTTGTGTAGGTACCAAGTAAATTTCTGATGTTGCAGACATCTAATCCTAATCGAGAAAGTCTGCTTTAGCTCAGAGAACATCTGTGTTGGTATCGATGTCTAGCGCTGACTGGTGTCAGGGTTCCTTTATTCTTCGTAAGGAGTATAGAATGACCCGAGTCGGGCGAGGATGGTGCTCTTCGTCATTGGGGGATTCGACTCAAGTCTGTCTCTGTACTAATTGGGGACGTCTTTCTTTTCCATGCAAGCCTTGTTTACCTTGAAGAAACGGCATGGTTGTTTTGGGTGGAATTAATCTCGGAAATGCACTTCCCTATGTAGCCTAGCAGCCGTTGATTCATGGGGCTCTTATCTCCTATCTACTATAGGTGATTCGCTAATCAGCCCTAACTTCAGCGCATGGGGGCGGATCGATTTTGGATACCGAATATCCTCCCTTCTCATTGGCTGTTTCCTGGTGCTTCTGGAGACTAGAACCACTACCTATATGGACGTCTTGCTCGTTACCTTCCCGGAAGGCTTCTCTCCTCGGGGACTCCGCTCACTGAGCAGTAATAAATATCTCGAAAGACTGCTCCCATCTTACAGCCTTTGCACCGTTGCATTGGAACCAAAGACGTTTCAGAATGCTACTTCGCACTCTCTCTCTCCTTCTACCTGTCGCTCTCACCATTGCCAACACTCTTGTGGGTCAGAGCGACATTGATGCTCTTAAGGACGCTTTCAACAGCGCGGCCCAAACAATACTTGAAATCCGGGGGGCCTGTGGGGAATTTGCCGACAATGTCGATATTGCTCATGCTACTGTGAGTTTTGCCTAATTATTGTCATACCTTTCTCCAATGGTTTAATTCAGGTCGTGACTAATGCCCTAAGTATTCTGGACTCACAGCTCCGAAATTTCACCACGCTAATCCCGGTACGCTACTTTTTTACATGTGATTCTACCACCTAGCTTCATGAAGAAAACAGGACCATGTCATGACGGACACTGACGGAAGGTGGGCTTGCGATGCGTACGCTGGTGATGTGACCCCGGCTACTGAGTTCGTGGAGGCCATCAATTCTCGCAAGAACGATTTTCAGGCCGTCCACTTCACTTCCCATGTGTGCCATAGTTTACAGAAACTCGCGACCGATGGCGCCTCTTTCCACGAGAAGTTCATGGCCGCTATTCCGGTATGTGTTCCTTTGAATTACAATGGATGATATAGAACTTAAAACGACTGTAAATAGGCAGCATACAAGGCGTGCATTGAACAATATTATGATGCGGCTGAGAAGGAGAAGGAGAAGCTCGTAGAGGCGTTCTGCGAGAAAGAATAGGCACTCCGACAACGCGTTGGCATCTAACTTTCCATGTCTAAATATATCTAGATATGGTTCATGATACTGAAAATTTAACGTTCGAGTTGAACCATGGTCCATCGTCTCTACATGACAGTACTGAATGCCTCATATCTACATCAGATGTAGATATGAGGCATTCAGTTTACTGTCATGTAGTACATCTCCTCCGTGTAGAAGCAGACAGGTCAAGGCACAGTGGCGGACTTCATCGGGCCTTCAGACATCGCCGAAATGCCGACGTCGGTCTTTACGGACTCAACTCAAACTCGACTCTGACCGTCTCGCATCACTTACGAAAGGCAGATGTTGCTGTTGAAGAGAACAGCAGTCTCTTCAAGGCTACTGTCGAAATCCTCAAGCCCAACCTCATTGGTTCTCTGGAGGACGGTTATTATGATTGGACTTGCAGACCCCATGGGCCATGGTGCGTATGTATCATTCGCCAAATTGGAGGCAACATATCAGCTTTTGTCTTTATTAGGTTCACCCGCTAACCACGTTGGAACGGTAGCCAACAACCAGGACGACGAGATTTGGCAGAATACTATCTGGCAGCGGAATGATACAAGAAAGACCGCACCGACCACAGTAGCGGTGCCACCTCTGTCTATATCAGAGCGCAGTTACAAAGATTTTCTTTACTTGGTGACATCAGCTGGTCAATGAGATGAAATTAGTTCGATCCAATGGGTGGCATACTATGGGAAACAAGATGGTAGTATAATCGAAGATCGTTTTTTACTACCTCAACGAGAGTGGTGGACGTACTCGCTGGTAAGAGCCTCTCTACTTCTTTCGTACTCTGCTTGACGATGATTTCAGATCAAGTCCCGAGGGAATGGTACTCAGCGGCCTTGCCCAAACATGGTTTGGCTCGGATAACTGGCGAGTCCTTGGTCCTCTGTTTCAAGTAATACTTTCGGGCGGCTATTCTAAATCATGCCAAAGCACCTCATACCGCGCCCGACCAGGCAAAGGAAGCTCGAAAACATAGATCTTTACCTGTGGATCCTCAGTGGATGTCACTGGTTGCCAATGTCGCGTGGGGCAACGAGATACACTTGCTTCGGAAATTCGATGTTATATAATCCGCGGACGTCAGTAATAAACATTTAAGTATCATTTAGCTTCGCTGACGTCGACCTGTATTGTTAGGAACCTAATCTCGCAGACACGCGTATGATCTATTGTGATCATGGCATGGTCGTGGTGATTCGGGACCGGTGTGCTATAATCGAAGTCCATTTCCTTGACTGGCTGTGGTCGCCGGGGTTAAATGTTAAACGTTAAGGTTTTGACACCATATCCACGCCACTCAAATGGCACCCGCTCTACAGCAGGTCGCCCCTACCCTCGTGCTTTCTGTTTGGTGACGCTACCTTGACAAGGTCGTTCCTTAGACATCACGTCGAGTGGCCGGTCCACGTCTGGACAATCTCATCGTCACCAGAAGATAGCGCTGTTGAAGAACGTGAACATCTGTCTACCGTGTTAGACTAAAGTTCGGCTTCAACCCGGCAGTAACCTCTAGGTGCTTGCAGGTACCAAACATGAGAACGTCCCGAGTGCAACGTGGACGCCTTACTTCTTTCCTTCAACCTTATTATCTCAGGTGAGTGCTATGAATCATTCTTATCCGTACATCAGATCCCACATTTTCTGCCATTGGCTGATAGTACCACCGTGGGCGATGGTCTCCTTCGCCTCTGAGCGGCCGTGCTGTCCCAAATGAGTCATGACGAAGCAGGTATTCGTCGTGCTACTATTTGCATGCTGGCGCTTACACCTTCGCCAAGGTCCAAGCACTGACCCATGCCACTGAAACCGCAAGGAACCCGTTCGTGCACCCTTCAAATCCTGACGTCCCTCTTCATCGGGGCACTCCTTGCCTCGTCGACCCCATCACCGTAACCGTACAAATGTCCAAGACCGGTTTCGTTATCATGAGAATGTCCATGATGATTCACAAAGGCAGCCGGCGGAGGATGAAGAGACCTGACTGGTATTTGGCGAGGAGACCAACAGGGGGGACGTAGAGAGGGAGATGGAAGAGAGAGCGATCTGGACCCGTGGGAAGGCAGTGCGGGAAAAGGGAGAACGCAGGAAGCATGTAGGCCTATGAGAGTATGACAACAACGAGCGGCGATCGGGGTACGAGAAGTGGATGCATCACACTGATATTTCGAATGTCTCGGATGATAAGGATACACACAGTTAGTGCAGGAATCGACATCCATAGCGTCACCGATGGCCGTCCAGACGTTTGTACCGAGGGGTTCTTAGTAAGCTTTCGTCTCCAATCCTTTAATTCCAATGATGCTGACTTGTTTTGATCGTGAAAAAGGACGGAGCTTGGGCATCGAACTATCATTTGACATCTCAACTGATATGCAAGGCTTGGCTGGGCAACTAAGAGACGAGCGTGAGCATTATCTCGAACTGTTGATCCTCGCATCCACTCACTATCTTGAATCAAATAGGACTGCTATGGCTTTCACGTCCGAATCCATTATATTTCTCCATAGTGGAGTGTTCACTGCAGCGTTCTGAAGCCCATATCAAGAGCCCTGAGGACTCCCGAGCGGCGAGGAATGCACCTGGAAGCATGATTGTCCTGATACATGGTCGGTCAGTGTCTTTTTCCATACGAAGAAAGTTAATGCTGCTTGTACCAGGGAAAGGATAGCATTGTCTGTACCTGTTTCATTGACGTAGATCGATCCGAATATGGTCTCTGGCATAGACGTTTGATAGGTTTTATCTTTGTTTTCAGAGCTGCTTCTTGCTGTAGCGATCATCTTCTATTCGCCGCGTCATAATGAACACCTGTTCTATTCTGACACAGTGAGGCGAAACTCGTGAGTTTCATGTATTACGCAGATTTCTCTTCAGCGCGCGCCAAAGTGTCTCCATGAATGAACACTCATATTGATCTCGAGCAAGGAATGGCCGCTCGGGTCATAGGACACTGGGCCGATGTACGTTCGTTCCTCTTTTGTTTCGTTACATTTTTCACCTAGGTTCTCTGTGCAGGATTGGGAGGACTGGCTATCAGATCTCGGCAAGTCAATCTGAGCTCAAGCTTCAGAGCCGAGCTGTTGGTGAAAAACAAGGTCCAAACCAGAGCCACTTTCAGCATCAAGATGTGCATTCTCGGGACTTATTCTATATCCCGCGCGTTCAGTAGGCCCACTTTTCTGTTTCTACAAAAGTGTCAATCAGGCCCAGTTCCACCTGATATCCCAACGTAAGTGTTGGATGGATGAACTTCGTCCATCCCTTTGTGATTACGCAACCTCCTCGATTGGAAAGTTGGTCGCCAGCAATGAAACTCTCGTGGGCCCGTAGAAGTACCACAAGGCGACACTGATGGCCATCAACCCGTGCCACGGACGTCGTGTTTGAACTCATCAGCGCCTGATCGTCTGCAGCTGCAACAGCTCTCAGCATCTCAGCAGCTCTCATCCTTCACATCTCCATTCCCTCCATTGATCATGACTACCGACCTGTAACGCCGAACCGGGTGCCGCCGCTGCTTGCCACACATCCTCATATTTGAATTGCGCGGCGACGGAGTCTTTCCGTGTTTCAAAATCAACTGTAACAGTCATCAAAGAAGACCTTCGAAGGTGATCCCAATGTGCTGCATGCCACGGGCTGGATATATATAACATGCTCTTCCGTTAACATTAGCGTAACCAATGTCGTCGCTTCTGCCAATACCGATAGCTGACATTCCACCGCTAGGGATGACACTTGGTGCAGTTTACATCGGCGCTACTATAGCTGCAGTGCACGCGCAATTTCTTTTAAGGCTCCCTTCCAATGCTCATTGTGCACCCCTAGTTTCTACGGGATCACCATCCTGCAGACCGTTATCTACTACAAGCAATACCCTAATGATCCGTGGTTATTTCGATATTCCGTGCGCGAAAATTATACACTTTCATGGGATTTTTCTGACAAATAAGCAGGTCGCCATACTGTGGTGCGCTTACAGAAAGCTGTATAAATGCACCAAGCTGGACCCTGATGTTCACTATAATCTCCAGGATCCTCGATACACTTCACATCGCGATAAGCACCCATGCCTTGTACTTTTATCTGGTCGAATCATTTGGGAATTATGTTTCCCAGTTCGAAATCATTTGGTACGTCCATCTCGTGTATTCCATAACTTTGGGTAAAACCGAGCTCGCACCCTGCCGGCAGGAGTTTTCCGGTGCGTCTAGTTGCCCGCTTCATCCATCATGTGAATGTCTTGAGTTCCTTCTATCCTTAGTTGCAGCTCCTAGTCAATGTGCGTGAAATTTGGAACAATCTTGCATCCCTCTCTAACTGTTACTTAGATGTTAATCGTCGTCGGCGTCCAAGCGTTAGTCTCCTTCGATTGACTCTTGAATGACTGGAAGACTCAATCGCCGGTACTACAGCTTATATGCCATCAGAATATTGAAATGTTAGTCTCTGTTGGTATAGAAATAAGTGAATCCTGACTTGTGGTCTCCTAACAGTTGGTCGTAATTTCCATGAGGTCCTGCCATGGTTCATTGTGAGTTCTCTCCGAACCCTTTGTCACATTACTCGAGTAGGCGTCTTTTGGAATTCCACCCGCAGTTTCTGGCTGTCGCTGCTTCTTTCGGTGAGACCTCTGTGTTCTCAATGAATGAAGATCTAAATAAGATTTTGAAGCCACTGGAATCTGTAAGCATCGACTATATATATATATAGCGTTGACTTGTAGAGAATGTTACCAGATGTTATTTACGATACGTATGGGCCACGTCTCTTTACGACCACTGTCTCCCATGCTAACCTTGTCACCCAGATACACCCTGTCAAGCTTTTTGGACATCCCCACCATCAGCGTAGGCTTCGGCAGCACGGTACTGAGCGTATGGTCATTCTAACGTGTTTGCAGACATCCATTTACGTAGTCTTCTCTACACTCGCAGGAGCAGACTTCTGCATCGCTGCTACAATGTGCTTTTACTTGCACAAGGGCAGGTCCATGACCGGCTTCTCCAGGTATGTTGCCTTCTCCAAAAATATCGTGAATATGATGAATGCTCACAGGAAGAATTTGCCTGTAGTACATTAAAGATCGTTGTAGGGCTAATGCGGCTCGTTGTGATATCTGGTCTGGCAACAAGGTATGATTTTGACGTATCTGATATGACGAGAGCGAATAATAGATGGTGTTACTCTAGTGCATGCTCGCTATTTACTCTCATCGTGGTAATCATTCCCTAATCTGTGGTCCTGTTGATTCTGATAACATCCTTCATCCAGTACATCGCTTGGCCAAATAGTCTCATTTTCATCGCAGTCGATTTCATTCTACTGAAGCGTGCGTGTTAAAGTCTGCTTTGACCGATTTCCTGTCTGTCTCTAACTATCCACCGATAGTCTATATAAACTCCTTACTGGCGATGCAAGTTCTCCTCCCCCTGGTATTTGATTAACTTGAATGACCTAATTCTGAGTAGGCTCAATGCTCGTAATGTGCAAATGAAGGGGGGCTCCCAGCCGGAGTGCCCCGTTGATGAACTAAAGGTCCTCAGGTTTGCTCATCACACCACCAGGAGCGGTCCAAGCAACTCAGCGGAGACAGTACGTCGTATTCCTGTTGCGATGAATTGAAGATGCTACTCTTCCTTCTCTCCAGAGCGTCGATGTAGCTCTTTCCGAAATGGAAAGAGATTGCTCGCACGCAGGCACCGAAAATATGATGACATTTGCATGAGAAGTTACCCATCGACGCTGCTCTGGTCCTCTGGATGACTTCGAGTATATTCCTACCATTATTTATTCCTGTTTTTCTTTTTGCTTGTATACGCACAATTTTATTCCAGGAGCTGTTTTTAAATACATGCATCACTCAAAAGTGTCTGATGGATCTCGATGTGGTGGCCTCTGACTCAAAATCGGTCTTGAATCCCGTCCGTCGTTTACCGCCCGAGATTTTGAGCTATATCTTTCTTTCGTGTCTCCTTCCAGACGGCGAACTATTATATCCCAGCGATGGGGTTGAGAAAACTTCGGCGTTGCTGGATTCGCTCAACATCAAAAATCCTCCGTGGAACTTATCATACGTCTCGTCTCAATAGTGGCAAGCTTCTTTGACCACACCAAGACTATGGTCGTCCATCCGGCTTCAACTTCGCAGATCAATCGCAGATACGAAGGCCGCACGGCTTCATTGTTCCGTCTCATAACATATACGGAGAGGTCCGGTACACAAAACCTTACCGTTGTTATCGAGAGTGAGAAGGATATGTCAAACCATACCGTTCTTCCCGTGATTCTCTTCACCTCTCCCCTTCGGAACGGGCTCCTCGTCTGTCTTCCCTTCTCTACATTACGCATTTTCAACAATATATTCGGTT
Source organism: Armillaria ostoyae (assembly GCA_902506015.1). NCBI lineage: Eukaryota > Fungi > Basidiomycota > Agaricomycetes > Agaricales > Physalacriaceae > Armillaria > Armillaria ostoyae. The sequence continues at coordinate 4,458,061 of LR732081.1, forward strand.
CACTGAGTGCCCTGATATCGCTCAGTGTATACCTAAACAGTGAACTGGATACTGAGCCGATAACCATGATTGAAGTGTTCCGGTTTGCACCGCATTACGGGTGTTAAGATTCATTGAATGGGGCTTGGCAATCTGTTTTCATGATCTGTTCCATTTTCCGTGGGACCAACTTACCGAAGCTTCGGTACAGGGGAACAATATGCAGTCCCTCGCAGTCGTGCAAAAAGTTATTGTGCGACTGCGAAAGAGAAGGAAAAGGTTGTAGAGGCGTTCTGTGGGAAAGAATAGGCACTCCGACAACGACGGTATTTAACTTTTCGTGTCTGAACATATCTAGATATGATTCATGATACTAAATGTAACATTCCTGTCGAGCCACGGTCCACCTTCTCTACAGGACAGTAGACTAAATGCCTCATATCCACATCTCCTCCTTACCAGCCATCGATGGGTCTAACCAGAACCTTAAGCTTCTTCGATACTGATGAAAGTCTTCGAAAATTACGACGTCGAGACCTTCCCTGATCATCTTTCTCATGTTCCCCGAGGAAATCCATTCGTTTGCTTCATATTGCCCTGTTGTATGAATTACGAGTCTTTGAAATTGTGTCAGGCCTTTCTCTGTCGTCAACCAACGAGATTCTATCATGCGAATGAAATTATCACGGAGCAGGCAATAACCATTGAATAGTACTTCTATGTACTGCAGACGAGGTGCCAATATATCCGAGGATTCCGTATATGACAACATGCAGCATATCGAGTGATAATTTTCTTCATCCAACACGATGAAGAGATGAGTCAAAGATACGGATTGAATCGTCAGAATAGATGATACGTCGACTCCTTTAGGTGGACCATCTCGAATGGTTAAGTGTTTCAGAGAACACTGAGACCGAAGGAGGAACGAAAAAGTGATATCCACGTCGTTTTTCTTCGTGATGGGGAGGTCAAGGTATTCAAGCTCCGGGAAGTTCAAAGTAGCCAGAATTTCTGGGGTCTCAATACGAAGGAAACGTAGAGACCTGTGATGTACAGTGGATGTAGATGGTGACTTCTTCATCTGCGCTACATGGCATTCTACAAGGTTTGGAAACGCAAATAGAGGCCGAGAGTCTAGGACGTCAAGCAGATAGAGGTAGGCGACGTGGGTGATGTGGGGTGACAGACATATTGTATCTGGGGAACTCCTCAGGACGACATTGCGCAAAGCTGGAGCGTCTAAGAAGCGTTGATTTAAGGAACGACTGAAATAGAACAACCTCAGACTCTGTAGACAAGGAAATGTACGCGACATGAATCGCTTTTCGTCCATTCTTAATTCGGCACTTCTCCATCGATAACTATGGCCGTACACACAGTCCACAACTTTGAGCGCAAGGGGCCTGCAGCGAAACGCTCCATCTATGAAAACGTCGAGGAGGATATTGCCAGAGCGTTCGAGATGATATCGAATCATGTCGATAGAATGTGAAGTGTATCGTGTCATCAGCGCTACGCTTGACCAAAGCAGCGGCGAGGAATGCACCAGGTCTCTCCACATATGACAGACGTGACCTAAGAACCACGGAAACTTCCTAGGATCAAGGCTATCCTCGCCAAGATAAGACTCGCGGCAAAGCGAGAAGATGGCAAGAAGAACTTCTTGAGGGAGACGGCGGATAGGGGCGAGGATGGATCTGTATCTCCTCCTGGCAGCGGCGATTTCATCGAGTTCCACGCGCATTGCTACGGCGAGATTCTGCAGACGACAGAGTCCTTGCCTGATTGCAGTGATGTCGCTGGAAAATGCTGTGATGGACTGCAGGATCCACAAGTTATCGTCTTCCACGAGGGGCCTTTCTTGGCGTAAGAGAGTTGATGCATCACTGTCTCGAGATTTGTCTCGACTGGCAGTGACACGACCTGGCAGACCGCATGTATGACAATCTGGGAAAGCAAAGTCGGCATAAGTAGGGTCAAGAATCAAGATTATGAGATTAAGAAGTACCACTGGTAAAATCCATTGTTCTTTTTTATCACTTAATCGACCGTATGAGGAGGGCTGACTTGCCGCGAAGCTGAGTCACAAGTAGTGTACAACGGGTGGAGGTTGTGCGTAAGTCGTGGCCAGTACTTTTCGGGGATTTATCATACGCTTTCCAAGCAAGAGTTCTGAATAAATCTAAGAGTCAGCGTTAGCACCTAAAGCTGTCGAGTGCGCCTGAGTCAAGGACTCGTCCGGCAGACCGGCAGGATACTTTGGGTAGAGTTTAGAGTTTAGAAAACCGGTATGCGGTCCCGATAAGGAACACCGGGGTTCTGTGCCGCCACGAAACGTGTCACAGACCATAGCAACATCTAACGATCGATTGATTGTCAGCACTCACGTGTCCAGGCCAGCTTTCTAACTCGATTGACTGCTTACTACGCCAACTAATTTGCGCTGCTAAAATGGAATCAAAACTGTACGAAACATTTTGCCAAGTTCAAAAACTTTCAGTATTCTCTCATCAGGGACTCGGAGATGGGTAAAATTTCATTGCATTCAAGTTTCAAATCAGTACAATTCCGAAAGACTAAATTTTAGTGTTCTTCTGAGTTCATAGTAAACTCGACGGCGTCAATAATCGAAGAGATCATGCATAGGTTGGTGGGCGTACCGCACAGCATGCGACGACGACAACGGCAAGTTGATGACAAGCGTACTTTTATACATGCTAGCAATGAGCATCATGTCCGGAAAGAATTACGGACGAGACACTTTGTCAAAGGTATTGTTACTCTTTGACAAAGCTAATTTTGTCCAAGACATACTATTTCTCGTCGGGACCTACCAACACATCCTAGTTTCGTCAGCAATTTCCGGTTGTTTCGGCATATGTCATCATCTCGCACACCTTATAAGAAATCAATCGCTTCGTCCCCCTTGCTCCTTCCAACCATGACTCTCTCGCTGAATTTGAACAATGGAGTTTCCGTACCTATGATAGGTATGTTCAGGTTCTTTCTTCATGTTGTGTATTGTTGCTCAACTTGGCCCTGGTAGGACATGGCGCGGGCACCGACCGCTCGCAGCCTGACTTTGAACAAAAGGCGAGGAGCTGGCTGGCGACTGCGATACAGGCGAGTCACCCCTTCTTGCTACCAAAGTTATTATTGCTTAATACACCTGCTTTCGACCCAGGCGGGATACAGACATATTGATACCGCGGAGGTGTACAGTATGTCCCAGGTCATTATACTGCGAAGAACGGTGTTCACCTTCTAGCGTTCAGTGACGGAAAAGGCTGTAGGCGAAGCCGTCAAAGAATCAGGGCTACCTCGTGAAGACTTCTTTATCACTACAAAACTCCCGTGCGACGACTTGTGCTTTGTCTTTCTGCTCGCTGTCTAACAGAGCATCAGGATGTACCACAAGGATCGTGTAGCCGAATCATTCGCTAAGAGTTTAGATAATCTTGGGATGGACTACGTCGATTTGGTGAGTAAATATCTTTGCTTCATCCGTTTTCTTTGATGATGCTCGGACCAGTACCTCATGCATGCGCCACAAACAGTCCCATATGAAGGTTTGTTTTATTTTTTTCTTCCATGTCTGATGATCTTAATATGGGGCCAGAGGGAAATCCATTCCCATTAAACCCAGATGGAACCCTTAAAACACTTTCTTCGCCGACCTTCAACGAGGCTTATGCTGAAATGGAGAAGATACTCTCATCAGGCAGGGCTAAGGCAATCGGCGTAAGCAATTTCTCTATCAAGACGTGAGTTCTAACTTTTGTGCGACCGTGTTGTTAATGTTCAACTGCTGATGCTATTCCACAGACTGGGTGAGCTTTTGACCACGGCGACTATCGTTCCTGCTGTCAATCAAGTAGAGTGAGAAGTATTTTTGCATTCACATTCTTAACATCTAACAGTGAACAACAAGGATGCACCCGTACCTAGCGCAAAATGATCTCCTTGAGTATCATAGGAGGAAAGGTATCACAACCGAGGCATACTCTCCAGGAGGTAGGTTCCTCTCTTATACATGACCCGCTGACTTAATTCCCTCCAGGACACGGCAGGCTCATACGTGAAGAACCATCGCTAAAATTTCTCGCACTCAAACACGGCGTGTCAACTACGCAAATAATTCTTGCATGGCATATCTCCCGAGGAGTTATCATCCTGCCCAAGAGCGAAAATGCGCAGAGGCAGAAACAGAATTTGAATGTACGTGTTATCTGTGACTTTGCCTAGTTGATGCTGAGTAGGTGTATCCCAGCTCCCCACTCTCGATAAAGAGGACATTGAGACCATCGATCGATTGGATCGCGGAGAGAGGCTGATTGCGAAGCTAGATGATAATGGTACATGGGCTGGATGGACGAAAGAGCAGTTGGGATGGTAGAAGAAGTGACATGTTTTCGAGATGCCTATAGGAAACATTTGGGGTCTCAGTAAGCTCCGACCTCGTACAGTACCCTTTACGGCGTTATTGGATTTTGAAGAGATTCTGAACAGTCCTGAATCGGCGCGTCGCCACAATCAGGTGATCGTGTGGCGATGACGTACCGCGTTGTTTGTTGGGATTGATCCCCTCTCGCCTTCGTACCTCCATCATCTCGCCTCTTTGCCTCGCGTCTGTATCTTTCTTCTTCCCTGTGAATAACTCGAACAGAAGAAGATATGTTTTCAAGCAGTGGACGCGAATATGCAAACGACTAAGAAGCAACGGATGAAACGCTGCAGCCCGATACTGATACTGATGATAGAAGAGTAACTGTTTGCGCCCGTATATTGCAGGTGAGCGTATTTCTTTTCTAATATTTACGATTTAACAATACTCATCCTAGGCGTAGCTCAAACTTCTTGGATAAAGCATTGTCGCGCTATCTTTAATTTGAAGGAGCCGTCATTCTCTGGTGTATGGGTGGGAAATACCGTGCCGAAGACGGTAGACTTCCCAATCAGCATTCAGGAGACACTTGCTGGCATCCTACACCGAAGGGAGGTGAACCTTTCCAAGGAGGACCTTGATTTGTGGTTCGAAGGAAAGTTTATGACAGTGGATTCCGCCTGGCTCGAAGGGAGACCTCGAACACTTCATCCACATCCTGAGATCCAGATGATACATTATCTTCATTGGTCCGGTATATCTGTCATTGAGAACACGATTAGATCGAGCAAGCGGATGTGCGAGGTTTGTGTGTGCTACAAGAAGCTTTACGAAGAGGTTTTAGAGTGTCCGGACAGTCTAGTGTTTACACCTCGGTGTTCGGGAGTAGGGAGGGAGTACTTTGAGAACGAATGGATGTTGCCACATTCTTCATCAGGGAACCCGTTCTCGCAGAATGCCGTAAATATGGTCGTGGATAGAATCGTGGGCGAGTTTACGAGGGCTGCCGAGAATCGATTCTCACGGCGTTTCTTCGATCTTCGTCATCCAGGCTTACTTGACCCGTATTCGTTTCCCTCTCTTTATTAAATACCGTATTCCTGTAGCCCATATTTTCTGGAAAACCGTTTCCTCATGAATGTTGACAAGTCTAAAGCGTATATCGCGAGATATCCAGACTCCAGACTTTGATGCCTTTGTATGTCTTGCCAATCAGGTATTAGCATTCAGCCAAATTCTACTCATTTTAGTTCGCATCTAGGTGCATATAACAAACACTTTCGCCACCACATAAATCGATTACAGTTACGCGCTTCATTCATATTCCCCTACACCCTACGAGACAGAACCAGTCAGCTCAAACCTGCGATAACACAAGACAACGACTTACCGGACCGAAATGCTCTCCATCTCCAAGAACGAGATACGGACATGCGTTCGCGTCACAGCCTTCATACGGCTTGTTGTTCCCGGACTATGATTCTTGTCAGTAAAAGGACTAGTCATAGCGAACATAAGGGGCCTACCCAAGATATGTTAAAGCCATACCATTGCACCGCAAAGAACTGGATGATAGCTGAAATGGCGATCGCGCTGCAATTTGTAAGGTGTCAGCCTAGACCGATATTCAGAATAGCGAGCGTACCAAGTAAATGCCGAGGCTAGTACGCTACAAGCAAAGATGCATCAGCAACAGGTCCGGGTCACGCTTATTGGGAGACTTACTAGTTGTATTTGGACCACCAGCCGAGATACCTTTTCTTTATGAACACATTAAACACATACGCAATGGGAATTGCCGGCCAAATATTCGTCAAATTATACGGGGCCCTAAATAGCGTCGTCCGAATCAGCGTCCGAATCAATCCCACAGATCCCACCTACCAAATGAGAGAACCGAGCAAAAACACGGGCAGGTGGAAGTACTTCAAGATCTTCACCTTGTCCCTGAAGCAAAAGACTACGATCGGTAACACGAGTCCAATAAGGAAACACCAAAGCAGCGGACTGTATATCGCGCCACGGCCAAACATTCTCGAAGGGCCTAAGGTACCCCACAAAACTGACGCAGTAAAGAACGTATTCTCGCCTGGGCAGGTGAACCTATCCGGCTGCTCCGGCGCGCAAACACCCGGGATTTGTGTGAGCTGAAAGTTGAGCACGCCCACACTGACGAATGTGGATACGAACGTCGCGACAAGCTGTACCCAGAACGTCACCCGCGGAGGGATGTGCGTGTAATGAGCAAGCTTTAAGTCTTGCGCAAAGTTTAACGTTTGGGACGTGGTGACAAATCCGTAAGACTTGAAGAAGTTCAGCGCGTTGGCGTTCCCTGGGAACCACAGTCCGCCGAAAAACTCGGCTAGGACGTTCAACGTGATCTCAGCGTTGGTGATTGAACGGATAATACCGACGGGGACGCAGAAAACGAGCTAGGATATCGTGAGCAAATAGTTTGCGCGTTGTAACGCGGGACAGAGCTTACAGCAAGGAGGATACCGTACAACACCACTGCGGGTGTGGTTGATGTCGGATAGGCGCCGACTCCTGCCGCTCCGAGAGCAACAGAGAAAATCAGGACACTGTTCCGTGGTGTTATTAGTGTCCTCTGTCGCCTAGATACAAGAAATGAAACTTACAGTGCGTACTGCCACTCTGGGACCTCTTTATAAGCACTCATAAGCCTACTATGTACATCAAACTTATTCTCTCCAATCGGCTTCCTCTTCATCAGACTCTTGAATCCCAGCGCAATCTCTCGTCGGTGATACAAAGCCGTATGCGATATCGTCGCAGCATATGTGGCAACTGAGAGATAAAGGATGAGTTCGATATCCAAAAATTCGGTCCAGAACTCACAGAAAAATCCGTAAAGCAGAATCATTGACGCAGAGAGGTAGGCGGGGGAATACGCCCTATAAGCCTCGGCATCAAATAGAGCCTCGGCGTTCACAGCCATGGAGACGTTATATCTCCCTCCTGTGTTATCGAACACGCCGTTGGAGTTTATCGGTAGATCTGCTTTGCTATCAACACGGAAATCCAAAATTTACACGCATGACACCTACATCCGGTGTACCACACATTGTTGATCCAAAGAGCTACAACCTGCGAAAGCTAAGGTTACAACGGTACATGAAGAGAAGCCTGACATACAATGGGCATGGTGACCAGAGCTCCCGCAAGATAATTGGCCATAGTAAAGAAGGGATTTATTAAGGGATCCCCACCAACAGTGAGCACGTTGTAATCGAAAGTAGAGATAGGGTTCAGACCGAGACCAGTGATGCCACCTAAATCGTCGTCAAATCAAAGCTTAGGATGATTAGCAATAGGAACTCACCAGTAACGGCGCCGAGGAGGGCGTTCTTCGGTGCAATCCAAGTAATCCAGTTAAAGTAGGACAACGCTTGAAATATGAAGCTAGTGTGAACAAGTTAAGGATTGTAACATCGGCGGCAGAGAAAGCTTACTTTGGGAACCCTAGTAGTTGCCGACCGATTAGAGCATGGACGCAATGACTCGCAGTCCTACTTACAAAAGTACACGAACATGCCGCAGAACGCATATAGGAAGAACCCCATCTTCGGAGAGATCCTTGAGTATAACGTGAATCAATTGGGAACAAATCCCTTACTCGGGAAATACGCCAGCCATTCGCCACTATGTTTCTCTCCGAATGAAACGCGCGCTATGACACCAACCACTTAGATGTGAATAAAAAAGAGGGAAGGAGAACTTACATTCAACGCAATGGTAGCCAGATTACTGGGCCATATCGCGTACGAGGGGTAGACAAGGAAACGACGTGTTATCCCAGCCAAGCCGTACCCTGCCATAGTTGATAATCATTTCAATAAGGAGAGAAATTTCTCACCAATGAAGTTCGTCGACAGCGAGACTAAAGAAGTAAAAACATATGCGCCTGGCAGGTATTAAATCCACGACTCACTGAGAATTTGGTATCCGAAACTCTTAGCCCATGGCTGCCGCGAAGTGTTATAACTTGACCTCTCGAAGTAGAATCAAAACGAACCAAATTGAAGAATCTCTCGATAGATTGTACCCAAATTATGCTGGTAGTGTACCTAATTGACGTGCAATCAGCATCAAAATCATGTGGCTTGCGGACCACTCACGGAAGGTTAAAACCCACATTCGCCATGATGGTGATCACCATGTGCTCCTTCATGTTGAACTTGCCCCTGGAAATATGCTACATCAGCCCTCTGAAGCATAGTAGGAATCTATGCTCACGAGTTCAGCGACCATTCATATCCGAACGTCCGAAACTCCCTTGTCGGAAGAACGCGTTCAAGGGCCTTCCCAACTGGATATGCTCTAGAAGACTACCGAGTCAGAACAAGCAAGCCAGTGCCTCGGAAAAGTATACGAACAAAAGCTGCGCCACATTGGCCTCGATACTTATACCGGGCTGCCTGATCGAGAAGAACTGGTTGATGAACGCTCCGATGACGACGTAAATCAAACCGATCAGTCCAGCACGGAAGGTCATCGAGGGGAGCATGGGATCATCAAAGTTGTCAACCACCGCGCGGACCTCGGCGTAGGGCGAGTTCTGAGAGAGAGCAGGCCGTGAAGAATAGTAATTAAAGTGTGGCTCAACAGTTACTCACGATAGTTATCATCGCGGCTTCAATCTTGACGTCCTCATAGAGCTGTCTATATGCCGCCACATCAGCTTTGATTGCATCGTCGTAAAGGTACTGCCTTGATTTCGAGAGAATCAGGATCCGGTATAAAGAATGGTCTGAATTTACACTGACCGAATAAGTGTCAACGCTCTCGCGGGGAAGTTCTGAGGTACTATGAACAAAGGAATGAAGAGACTCGTCGAAGTTTTACCGGATCCTTGTCATGCTGTACAATTTGCGTTAGGAAGAGCGTCTAACACCAAGAGAAGCCTTACTGTATCAATAATGTGCAAGAGACATTCTTGAAGCTCCTCGGGAGACATGGCTTCTGCGACCGCTGCAGCTTCCTCGACATCGGCTGGAACAGCCTGGATATCCAGACCGGCAACATCCTAAGATGAACACCCGAAATCAGTACAAGACATACGAATGATATAAATAACACACAGGATCGGCTAATACCGTTTTATCGTCCAAAACGTTACCCTCAATCGCAACCTTGTCGTCGAGGTGCTTGTTCTCCAGGTCTGAGTCCATGGGAGAAGGAAGAAGCGAGGGATGCTTTACTGATAAGCGGCGACCAGTGCCTATTTGTACGATTGAAAGAATCCAGGGCTATCTATGGACGAAGCCATCAAAACTGGTCGCAGATTTCCAGTCGTTTGGATACAGCTTGGCAGCCAGGAATATTTTCGTGAATGATGAAAGAAGACTCGGACTTCATCATAAACCGTTTGGGGAAGTCCGGGCGCACGAAAGCGCCTCCGAGACCGCCGGAATCGCCATAAACCAGTCGCGAATACGTCTTCATGTCCTTGAACCATAGTTTATGACGAACTCCATACCACTCTCTTCTCTTGGGAAAAACAATGCCACTGTCAGGCTGTATGCAAACAGCTGTAAGAACACTGACGACTTACTCGTGGACATGTATACAGCATGACATGGAGTTGTTCCGCCACCTAGAATGATGCGCTGAATGTTGGCGGTCTAAACCGACGACAGGTTAGTCAATAGAAGAGGCGAATAGAAGACTGGCATGACTCACAGGCATGATGCTGGTGCTAATAAGGAAGACGAAACAAAGTGAGCAAGCGTACGGAAATTAAATCTCATTACACCCGCAACTACTCCGAGGATCGTTAAGCGCTGATCAAGCAAAGTCCGCCCAATGGAGCTTCGTTTTCTTATCGATTGATTGCACGACATCTACGCAGGAATTTGGGCTTGCTTTCTGTTTGAACGATAGAGGTAGAGAATTAGCGACGCTCTCTCCAACAATTATTTGGATCTACAGCACCAAACAATGACTCCCCTGTCCCCGGTTCAGCAATTGTCAGGAAACGGGCGCCGCAAAGAACTCAAAAATGTTAATGCGCGTCATGGGCCAGACTTTTGGGTCAAGCTAACATTTGCGTCCTTGTCAGGCGTTCCTCCCAGGCATCGATTGGTGGGTTTCAATTCCTGATATGTACTGGACCTGATCAGCAAAAGCAAAGATACCGTTTGCAAGTACAAACGAAAGGAGATGACATCGCTGACTTGCAAGATCGACGTCCGTTGCTACAGATGTGACGAGCGGTGATTTCGAAATTGATATGAAACAGGTCCCATTGTTGATCAAGCGAAGTTACGCTGATCACGACAAAGCTGCCTTCCGTGTCCCTACAAGATACGGAGTGCGCATCGATTGACTGCTGGATCTTCACAAGATACACTTTGTCAAGCATTGCGCTGGAGAAGCATAGCTACTGTTAACTCCACCAAAGATTGAAGACTTGCTCAATTACCTCGAAGAAAGATGTTCGCAGCATTGAAGTGTCTATGCAACTCTTCACGACATAGGCTAATGTATTAGTCACGATTATTTTCGGTACTATTTACACATGAGCATATGCTGAGAGGAAATCAGTGACGCACGGCGTCGTTTAAATGGCGATAACGGACCTTTATCTACCAATGTGACCTGCCCGTCGCCAACTCTCTAGGGCATGAAATAAGTGGGAGTCTCGTAGAGCAGATGTGATGCCTCACTCACCATGCAACCAACCGTCGACTGGAGCTCGGACAACCACGATACGAAGTAGCAGTATTTTCCCGAGATCCGACGATTACTGACGGAATATTCAGCCATGATAACGCGGCAAAACACACCACTGCGCCCTATCGCCTCGCGAACTCGGAACGCGCTAGCCCGTAGTTGGGCAACGCTCAGGGCGATGTCGCGGAGGGAAGCGACCCACCTGCACGTCCCTTCGTCGCCACTGTCTCTTCGGAACGCTCGGCCAATTCGTTTTCGGCGTTAATTCTGTGGCAACCCAGCCCTCGATGGATCCCGACCGCTTGTGGAAGAAGCGAGGGCAATATGCTCCCTGTAGTCCATAAGCGTTGGATATATGCATTGATTTACCTCCATGAATACACTCAAATTAGACGCTGCCCCCAAACGAGTGAAATGAGGTGCATATATGCGCACTGCTCTATTTCACAGCGACCGCCTAGTGGACTTGTCTTGTAACACGCAGAAAGTTCACACACGACCACTGTCGTAGCACGTTCAGAAATGCCATCGTCCAGATAGAGCCGTACTCACCCCAGTTTCAGCCCATCAGTCAATTCCACCTTCAGCAGTGATGGCCCTGAACAGTGATTCATGTCGATACAACAGTAGTCGTCGATACCAGGGATAATCAACGCAAGGAATATCATCCCGGAAGCCAGGGGGTAGGAGCGAACGCGATACAGGCGCAAGAAAAAAAGTCAGCAAGGAACGTTATGGTAAGAAATCAAAGATGAAAATCGGCCTAAGGTCGTCAGCCACTGTTATCAATAGCTGTCAACAACGCGTCCACGAAGCCGGCTTCCCGGGCCGATCAGAGGGATTCAGAAAAATACTACTTACTTTTCATCTTCCAGTCACGAGCGTTGTCGAGCAAGTGACCAATTTATTTTGTGGTAGGCATATGTCATAGAGTCACGATAAATTTCCACTACCAAATTTGCCTCATCCTTGTTGTAAAACGGGGGATCAGTTCGTTCCCAGTATAGACGCGCGGTGTCGAGCCAATAGTATTGCGCTTGGCTGGGCTCTGCAAACGCATGAGGATGTACACTACTATACCTACTTTTATACTAAAAGACTATTGTACTAGAACTTTCTACACTTTTCCTACTTCTTCTTCCTTAATCAGCAAGCTCGGCAAGATGCCGGATTGCCATATTCCAACAATCCTTATGTCGTATTACAAGAATCTTGTGTTACAGTTAGTTTTGTCCTTGCTTTTCTGGCGGTATCCGGCCCGAGTGCCGGTACCACGACCAACCCAGAAGAGTACCTTCCTGTTTATCATCACCATGTGTCTGCTGATATTTCACCACGACAAGCTGAATACGTTTCACACTATCTAGATACTTGCTCGAAAATGCCCTCTCAGTACTCCACCGCTAACCGATTCTATCGTTCGTCAATCATTCGTAACAGTTTTCAATCGCCTATTCTATGGAATCTACCTTCGGCAGCCTCTCTCATCTCAACGCGAAGACTGTCCTCCTGCCGTCTGTGTTTCATCTATTTCCCGGCTCTCACAATCCTTGTGCCACAGAACCTTAGTTCCTTCAGGTTTGAAGAGCATATATTGCGCAGTTTTTGGTATCGAACTGCCTGAGGGTCCTTCTCTGTGGGCGGTCGCTACACCCATTACCTACCGCCGTTCTCTGATTGGCTCCTCGGGCTCTTTTGATGTCATTCCCGGAAGCGAGTTGGCTCTTTCAAAGGCTTGGCTTGCGCTTGGCATACCCCGGACTAATTCGTCGTCCTCGTATATCTGATCGCAGTCAATCGCAGTTTGTGACGCTGACGAGTTGCTGACGAGAGGATGGTGATCGCATAGACAATGTTGAGACAATGATATTCAACCTACATCGCGCGTCTCAGCAGACTGACTTGGAAAGTCTGTCTTGGAATACAAATTATGCAAGTATTGTTCTCTCATTGCCTCCCGTACTGCTCAACAACAGTTTTTGTGCAGTCTTTTACCTCCAGATATTTCCCCGGATGATTCTCGCGATGGCTCGTTCAGACTTGCCCGAGCAGACGGACTTTTACTGCGGTCGCTCCTAACGATCATTTCCAATCAGCAACCATCTAAATTCCGGCACCGCCAATGTCTAAACCAGAAAGTCCCGCTACTATGACCTGAAATCAAGACCCGTCTATTGGCTCAATGGCTACCACCTCACCGCATGCTTCACGTAAAAATGAGCGAAAGAAAACTCGTCATGGAGCGCTGCGCTTACTACCACTGCGCATCGTTGAGGTATATATGCTGGACATGTTTTGAGTGAGTAGCTCCAGTACTATCTTATTCTCTCATTTTCACTTACAACAACATGGTTCAGTTCTCTGCTATCACTTCTTTCGTTCTTCTCGCCGCGAGTCTGACAGTCGCCCACCCGACTGCTCATATGAGCAAGAGCGAACTCTCTCGCCGTGCGGAGTTCCATAAAGCCACGCGCCGCTCTCTGGGGCAATGCCAGGACCAGCTTAAGCGTCGCGGTCACCTCGAGAGGTCTGCTGCACGCCGTGCTTCTCTAGCTGACCAGCTCCGTAGGAAGCGAGGACTTGCAGCTCGTAAGCTTCTTTCCCTTTCCTCCTCACCGCCCATCTTAATATGCTGTCGTTCCCAGGATCTCCTTACAAACGCGCCCTTACCATGGATGAGGTGTTGGCCACGAGCCACGAATCTAACACGACGGGTCTCACTGTCGACTCTGATCCATTCGACGGAAACGCTTCCTGTGTCCTTGCACCGGAGGTCACCCAGGGCCCCTACTTCGTCGATGGTGAATATGTCCGCTCCAACATTACCGAAGACCAAGAGGGCGTCTATACCTATGTCGATGTGGAACTAATTGATGTATCAACTTGCGAGCCGGTCTCGGATATTTACATCGATTTCTGGCACTGTAATGCGACCGGCGTCTACGCTGGTGTCGTCGCGTCTGGGAACGGTGATTCCGACGATGCGACCAACGTGGTGAGTCCATTCACTTACCTGACTCCGTGATTTCATCAACGATGACCCCCCTTCAGAACAAGACTTTCCTTCGTGGTATCCAAGCCACAAACGAAGAAGGCTATGCTCAATTCGAGACGATCTTCCCTGGTACATCTTTTACTTTCGTTGCTTTCCTTCTCCTGAACTTCGTTGACCAGGTCACTATACCTCGCGAGCTACCCACATCCATATTATAGCTCACGGTAACGGAACCGTTTTCGACAATGGCACATTCAAAGCTGACAGTGATTACCATGTCGGTGAGTCCGGGCTTCTATGATGGCGTATGCTCCAGAGCTAAGGGTCATTTCAGGACAATTCTTCTTCGACCAAGACCTCATCACTGTCGTCGAAGCTACCTCTCCCTACACCACCAACACCCAAGAACTCACCACCAACGCTAATGATACGATCATGTCCCAGGAAGTCGAAGACGAGACAGACGGCATCGACCCGGTCCTTGAGTATGTCTACCTCGGTGATGACGTTTCCGATGGACTCCTTGCGTGAGTTTCTACCAAGTTATGCTTGCAATTCCGAAGCTGATTTTGATCTTACTAGTTGGGGTTCAATGGCCATCGACCTCTCCTCGAGCTACACCATTTCCGCTGCTGCAACCTTGACCGAAGATGGCGGCGTGATGTCTGAAAGCAGTGGAGGAGGCTTGGGTGGTACTCCCGACAGCGGCAATGGAACCGCCCCCGGGAACGGCACTGCACCGGCATAAATGGGCAGAGTTCTCAGGATATGTACCTTGAATCTCGCTATTTGGATTTGGTATCATTAGAATGAATGAATGAAGTCTTTGCTTTGAGTAGAGGTGTTAGCGCTAATTGTGAAGATCGTTTTTCGCGCGCCACATGACCTCGGTTAACTCCAGAAATGGGATGTGTTATCTCAACCAGTTAGAAATGAGCGTCAACTACAATTAGTAGTAAGCTATTCTTGAAGCTTTTTAGCTCTCGGCCTCTCATTTCACACTCGGGTCACCCGTAATAGCGAACTTGGTGGGAACCCGTGAAAAATATCATATCATGGGAATCTCGGTCCGTGAATGATGCATCATTATGGTTTATTATGGCTCCATTTTTCATTCATTTAACACTGTTCTCATACGCAGATTAACTGATATGCGGAAAGTATGAAAAGTATGAATAAAAGTTGGTGAATGTTACTGTTATAAATGCGACAACGTTAATACGCCATGGATCCTGACGCCGGCAATACCAGAAGCCCACTAGTCAAACACGTCTTTCTCCGTTCTTCCCTTCTGGGCCAAGTCCCAATCTTCCGTAGCTTGTCTAATTCTGACCTGGCCCACTCGTCATCGGATTCAGACGAGGAATCATATTGCCTACGCAGCTCTGCTTCGAGTCTATCTTGAGCGCTATCGAACTCGTCGACGGCCTTCTTTAGTTCCGAACCAGTCGAATAACGAGATGCCGCTACTTTGATGAAAGCGGCTGTGTGATTCCTCTTAGCGCTGTCGACTCTACAATGCACAATGGAAGCGTACCCAATTTTCCGCCGCGACGGAGGGACTTTCGGATGTCGTAGAACAATCGAAGTAGGGCGCCGTACACGTCAGCTATATGCTGAACAGGAACTGAAGGTCAGGGGAAGAAGATATTTATCAGGAGAAACTTTCGAACCAAGTCCATGTCCTGCAGCGCATGCGATGAATACTCGTCATACGAGTGAAGCCGCCGTGAGATATGTTCAAGTGCGGTAGATACAGGCATAAATGACGAGGGGTCACGAACAACATCCTGTTTGCACCGTATCATCAAATAATCTCTTCTTCATTAAGGAGTAAGACTCGCCGTCAGGATATATTTAAGACAACCCCATATCAACGGAATCTCCGAGAGAGCAGAGACTCTCCCGGTACCCTCAATGAAGCGTAAAAACGATTCCATGGGCTCGATTATACTCGCCACATCGTGACCCTGATTCAGAAAGTGCGAGCGGATGTCTTCGGAACTCGAAGGAGACAACGGGAACCTGTGTTTCCTAAGACGACGAATATGTGCTTGGAAGGCAGTATCGAATGCCTGACTGGACATAGATGAACACGACGAGACGCTGTAAGTTCTTCGATACTTATATAGTAGTGAGTAGGGGGGATATACATCGCGTATTCATGATATTTCTCACAAAGGGTGATGGATGCCTTCGGGCCATCTCCCGAGTGACACAGCTCTTGATGAGCATGCGATGATTGCCGCCAAGAGTATTCTGCCACTTGGCCGCCATTTCGGAAGTCTCTACATGCTGAGTATCTGTGGCCCACTAAACCATGAATCCATGGGCCATTTCTTATAATTAATATATTGATCCAGCAACAGAAACATACTTTATTGCCTGCATACCACAAACGTCAACAAACTCAGATGTCGTAAAAGGTGCTGTTCACGCGCCAATTATATACAACGTGATCTGCCGCTTCGTTCCACAAAAAACGAAACCACACCGTATAGCCAGGACTTCGAACCAAGGAGAACGGAAAGGCTCCGATTTTTACCCGAGAGTGTAGGGTTGTAACCGCCGGGCTATTTCGGATTTAGTGATGCACTTCTCAGTGGGGTACAACTATCAAGATGTGCTTTCTGCTCTGCGGGCAAGGTCAAGTCCTTGTCTCACTCTCTTTGATGCTTCCACATGTCAATGTCCATTGCGAAGTGTTCTCGCCAAGTCCGTCGCTACCGTCGTCGTCGTCGTCTTCGCCAGGAATCTCGAGCTGGGGCTCATCTAAAAGGAATGTGCTGGGTGGCGGGACGCAAGGCGGTCAATCGAGTGGTTCTGCAGCCGAACTCCCAGATAAGGGCAAGAATGTTCCGTAGTCAGGACGCTGATTGAAATCAAGGGAGCGGCCGTGGTCGAGCAGGTCGCCGAATTCGGCGGGAAAGCCTTCAGATAAATATTCCCTAAACAGCTCGGTGTCGGGAAATCTCTTGTGAGCGCAGTGGGGACTCCTCGCGTGGACGAGGTTTCCAAGGTAAGTTTCCACGAAGAAGGAACAGGGCGATATAGACTAAGGTCTCGAGGTCAACGCGAGGAGCAAGATCTACGGCATAAGAACGCCGTGATTTTACTGCCAGAAGAAGTAATGCGCACTGACCTATTCCATTGTGAGAGTTCAGACTTGCCCAGTGGAGAGACCCGAGGATAAACCGGCGCTTTTTTAACGGATCGTACTTGCTGGGCTTTCCATGGGAAAACGGCTTAGAGATTCCAAAGTCAATGTTTTTGATTGTCGAATCATCAAGTGCGCAGAGGAGGTTCTCAGGCTTGATATCGCGATGCATAATCCGGAGCGAGTGTATATGCTCCAGTCCTGCCAGCTGTGCTTCTGGGTCAGTTATTTCTAAAGCCTGGATTTGCGTTTTACACACCACTTGAGTTACGATTCGGGTGACGGTTGTCGACATTACACCAGGGCCTTTCTTCTGCTGCTGCGCTGCAACGCTCGGCTCCAGAATCTCCATAGCCATGTATTCGAAATGTTCCAGTTGGCAGTAGGCGTACACCAACGGAATAGCAGCCTGCCCTTTCAAAAGTTCGAGGATACGAATCTCGTGCCGGAGAATAGGTCGCTTCACTCTCGTCGAGACACGCGAAGTCTTCAGAGCCACTGTATTTCCAGATTCTAGTTCAGTCGCTTTGAAAACATTGCTCTATTGTACAGATTGAGTGAGGCAAACAGGGGAATTGACTTCTATGCTCACATAACTGCCATGTCCAACATTTTCTCACCGTAGGGCGTGCGCTCGTACCTGAACTTAGGAGAGTTCATGGTGTGTGATAGTTATGTCTATTATCTTGTAGAAATATTCGACTTGAGAGCTGGCGAACGAGGCACTTAGGCGACAAATTGTCAGGAAGTCACACTCAGTGTAGAGGGAAGTTCTGCCTTGGGTCCCGGTCCGATCTCTCCGTGACCACGTGTGATCTAGGGCAGGTTTCGGAAGACTCGGCCGTACTTTCCCTCTGTTCGTTACTTCGTCGCTTAACTTTGGACTATAACATCCATTTGCCCAGTGAACCCCAGGTTCCGAGTCCTATGAATATAGGATACTCGGTTATTATGCAGGCGAAACTACCCCGTGGGAATTTCGCATCAGCCAACACGGCATTTGCCGTCCCACCCGCCTGGACTCTCCGTGAGAATTTTTGCTCATCGTCCATCATTTTTGTCGCGTGGCTTCATGCCTTTTCTGACTTTGGGCCCTACGTGCTGCTTTGCCTTCTACTATCTGCGCTCCCCTTGTTCTAATCGCTCGCCTCCTCTTCTATCGCCGTTTCGCTGGTATTTGACTGACCTTGATATTGTCTTTCCTTCTTATTGGCCTGTCGTCTTTAGTTGGTTATTGTTTTTATTGGGTGCACCTGTCCTCAACTGCGCCGCTTTTATGATTAAACGTCTGTATCTGATTACACCTCTGATGTGTCTACGTCGGCTGTCATCTGCTTTTTGCGTGGGCCTTCGTTATCTTCCACATCCATATCTACGTATTCCTCTTCCATAATGTATGCGAGCTTACGTTTGAACGACTTCGTCCTCATTCCTCCCCCTTTGGTCATGAGTACTGCATTTGCCGATTGTGCCCTTAGCGCCTCCTGATTACGCCCGTTGGTCAGTTAGAACTATCGCTCGATAATTCGGCCCTCACCTGCGTATAATCGCCATTCAGAAGTACTATCGCTCTCAGTATAGGTTTCATCCTGACCTTATTCTTTTCCCCTCGTACCACTGCCAGTGTCATTTGCACTTCTACGATGTCGCCTATCCTGAACACTTGCGGTTTCGCCTTCGTGTATCTGCGTGCTATTCAGTATCTTTGTCGCTGCGCTCCCTTTTTTCACTCACTTTCTTTTCCCATCTCCGTCGATCAAGCATCTGATGCACTGCACCGAGTTCTCCTCTGTGTGCGCCAAGTCGGGCCTCGTTAATTGCTTCAATGCGCCTCTAGGGTCGACCTCCTTCGGAAATGGTATCGCAACGTTGTTGAGGTCTTCTCGTAATTGTTTGAGGTACCGATTAGTGCATTCCATCGCCGGCGCGCCTTTGAATGTCGTCGGTGTCCAAGCTTCCAGTTCTCCCTGGCGGAACTCCCTCTCAGCAGTGAAGTTGACCTCTTTCAGCGCCTCCATCACCTCCTGGAAGAACGTCGCCCCGAGACCTGTGATCGTCACCTTCTGCGATAGTATGGTCGGTTTATTGTTGGTCGTTCTGAATAATGCGTTCGGTCAGATCGCTCGGAGATGATCAGAAATCACTTACTTCGGTACCCTGAAAATGGGCGGCAAATCCGCGTGGCATACGATCCCGTTCATCGTGAATACAACCTCCTCCGGCTCTTTGCCATCGTTTCCGGGAACTATCAGCTTCCATATGTCCTGTGTCACCGTCGTCTAGCTCTATCTGGGACATCTTGTCGCACTGCTAGGGCATTCTGTCATTGTTACCTATGACACGATGTGGTTGTACTCACGTTCATAATGTGGTTTAAGTGAAATTCGTTTCTTTCCGCGCTTTCCCTCGCGAGGACTTGACGAGAGACGCGTACCAATAGGGTGCGCATGGGCAAGTAATAGCTGTCCATACGACGCGGTACTGTTTATACTGATTAGCATTTGGAAACGCGATCCTGCAGTATTCACCGACGGTTTCTCCGATATAAACGAGGATTGGATGGGCACTCTCGCCAACTCTTTGTCCGACCATCACAAGGGTGTTTACAGTGTCGAACAAGTGAGGGATTTCTTGAGGAGGAAGCTACATAGATCTTTTCCCGAGGTCTTCATCTACGGCAGAGAAACCAGCGCAAGCGCAATAGTTGAAAGATGGTTCAAACGGAGTACGCCGGTTTCCGTGATTGGTAACCGATGTGATAATGGTCACGAGAAAGACACTTATACATCACATTTTTGCGGCTTGACACCTATAGTCCATGAACTTGACGGGGTGCGCTCCATAAGAGACTCTGCTAGCAACATGCAGAATGGCTATGAATGTCAAGCCTGCGTGACGTGTTATGCTCCTTCCTTCAGGTTCAGACGCTTCATCTACAGGCACATCGTGCTTCCTGTGCACGTTGAAGACCTCAACATATTCCCTGACTCACAGCTCGTCTTACCTGTCGTCGGGATCGACCATACGCACAAGCTGATTGGAGCTGTTTACTATGGTGAACATCATTTCACCTCGAGATACGTCGACCGCCAGAGAGTAGTGTGGTATAACGACGGTATAGTCCACAGAAGGAATTGCGTGAAAGAGGGCCACATAAACGATATGGATTTGAGAACGCTTCCTGATGGTAGAAAGGCCACTATATACTTCTATGTCCTACTGTAATTGGCCATGAGGTATGACACGTTTAGCAAATATAAATCGGGCCGGACGCACCACTGAAATAGGACTCGGATATGCCACACGCATGTGGTGGCCCTCAAATGCTAGTAAGGCTCCAGGGTCAATTATGCCTTCTTATACTAACAGACCGTCCCTTATATGGGCTTATCTCGTAAGAAGTAAGAATCCACTCTTCTCAATTGTTAATACCGAACTTGATATCAGGTTTTGATGTCAGCGGCCAGCGGAAACAGTATCAATACTTGATGGCTGATCCGCTATGGAGTCTGTCGCGCTGACGTCAATGTAGAGGGCACTATCCATTTGCTGAAGTGCTTCCTTCCTATACGTATGCTGTCTGTGCACGTTCAGACGAACAATCCTCTATCCGTTTTTACCGCCTCTCCAAGTGCAGACATACCACCGGATTCGGGGGTACTACCTTCCACGCTGCTCCGACGGTTGAACGGCTAGCTTCGCATCTCAGCTAGGCTTCATAGCAGGTGACTGCAGGTTCGCTATTATTGCGTAAGTATTGTTATTTCATCTCCATTCTGCATGCTTTACGCTGATGGTACCTAAGTCTACAGGTATCTCATATGATACCACGTGTCTTTGTCAATACCAAGCGCTTGTTCCACGGTCCACCACCATCTGATTGTCGGCATCCCTCGGTCCTAAATTCAGTTCAACACTCCCTTCGCAATTAGCGTAATGTCTACTGTAGCGTTCAAATTCAGACGTTTAAGCGCCATGTTTCCAACCTACGGATCTTTGGCTGCCACATCCTCTCCGAATCGCATTTTCCCATCATTCTGGGCCCTTTACATCCACCCACAATCTGTCAAGGGCAACATACATCATGGCAAGTCGTACGCTCTATGTCGATTAGAATTTCAAACGCTAATGTGCCTCTGATCATTCGTAGTGAGAAACAGACCGGCCTTTTTAAACGACTTGGATATGGCGTCTTTCTTTCTCAATTATTACGAAACGAATTATAAACCAGTCATTATCTGTCTCTTCCTTCACTGACAGCTCTCCTACTCTGACGCATACTATTGATCAACAATGCGGTGGACATACGATAACGCTTCAAAGCCATAGTTTTGGGCGAAAAGCCATATTTCACCGCATGACCTGTCCTCCAAACGGACATCTCGTTTTCTTTTCCATGGGGTTTCACCCGCGTTTACGGTACCAAACCACGATGCCAAATCACGGCATGCCCCACTCGTTCCGAGTCAAACCATTCATTGCGAAGTGCGGAACGAGATGTATAAAAGGTCTTGTTGAAGTTCATCGGATTCTCCAGCTCAACATGGTCCTCAAGCCCTCACTTATCGTGCTCTTCATCCTTCCAGGACTCGTTTTCTGCGCCCCTGCAGCCAGCGAAGCGCCCACTGTCACTGCCTCCACAATCGCCAGCGCAGCCTCATCGACACCCACAGTACCCTACATCAGTACCGACCCCAATGAATCGCTATGGAGTGAAGATAGCGCGGATCCGTCAGCTTTACAGCCTGTGCGAGGAAAACTGGGAGCACCATTTCTTCGCCCGGCGCCTGCAGAAAACATCCCGATTGATACGCAAAATCCTGATCTTCTGGCGCCGCCTTCGACTGATTCCGGGGCAGTGTAAGCGCTAGTGTTGTTTTCCCTCATTGAATTAGGACTGATGCATTATCTTTTGAAGGATGAACGCCAAATGGCCTTTCTCTCTGAGCCATATGCGTTTACAGACCGGTGGCTGGGTTCGCGAGCAGAACGGTATGCCTCTTCATTGATCCGGTCAATTGGTTCTTCTGACATAGTCATAGCTGGAGTGATGCCAATCTCCACGAGTAAGGGTCCTCCCTGTCATCCATCTGCAAGGGCCGTTCTGATAGACCTTTTCAAGCAATTGCCAGTGCGAACATGCGTCTTGAGAAGGGATCAATTCGGTAAGTAGTTCTTTATTTGTTCGTAACGTTCTCAAGTGCTGACGAATGATCAGGGAACTCCATTGGCACACGACCTCCGAAGTACGTCGTTCCATTAACACTGATTCATTCCTGCCGCTGACATATACCCAAAGTGGTCATATGTTTTGAAGGTCAGTTGCCGATCTATCATATCAACATGACGTTTAAATCTCTTGTACAGGGATCTACACAGATAACGGCGGTCGATGATCAAGGCCGTAATTATGTTGCTACAGTAGTACGTCCGTTCTTTTCCTGACTTTATCATTCTATGACTGGTCTATTTTCTTTCAGGAACCAGGCGACCTATGGTACTTCCCCGCGGGCATTCCTCATTCGCTTCAAGCAACTGGTGAGGACGAGGGCGGATCTGAGTTCCTTTTGGTTCGTTCATACCTTTGACGCCGCTTATCATGGTTGCTGACCAGCATAATACAGATATTCGACGACGGAAACTTCGGTGAAGACAGCACATTTTCGGTAGCTTTTTTTTCTTACAACATACTCCTTACCTAACATTGTATTTCAAGTTAATCGACTGGCTTGACCACATCCCTGCGGAAGGTAGGTCAACCCGCCTATCATCTCTTGTCTAAAAGTTATAAAAATACCTCCTCAGTACTCCAAAAGAATTTCCAAGTCGATGCTTCTGCATTCGCCCATATCCCAGGAAAGGAGCTGTACATCTTCCCGAGTAGTGCGTTTACATATCTCATTGTCTCTAATACGAGCTGACCAGTACGCGAAGCGACCCTTCCGGAGGACGATTCACTGGCGCCCCAAAGTCCGCAAGGAACCGTTCCCCTACCTTACTCGTTCGCACTGTCCAAAGCGAACGGGACCCAAACTTCCGGCGGCAGCTATAAAGTCGTGGATTCGTCGACTTTTGAGATATCGAAGACTATTGCGATGGCTGAGGTGACTGTTGAGCCGGGAGCGATGCGGTATGAAGCGTCTTTTTATTATTGGAGATGGGATTCTCATTTATTTCTTCAGAGAACTCCACTGGCACCCGACGCAGGATGAATGGAGCTATTTCCTGTTAGTTTGTTTATCAAGGAACGCGAATGAAGCTGACATTATCTCTTACTAGCGAGGGGCAAGGACGCGTAACTATCTTTGCGGCACGAGGCAGAGCAAGAACATTTAACTATCAGTCCGGGGATATTGGTATGCCTTTTCTCCCCTTCCGTTTTTCCATATTTTCAACACCCCGCTTAGGTTACGTCCCCGCTGGGATGGGTATGTCCTTTCGATTCCAAACGAGGCCCAGGTTTATTAACCTCACGGTGTAGGTCACTACGTCGAGAATATCGGGAACACCACTCTGAAGTTCATGGAGATCTTCAAGACCGGTAAGGAAGAACAATTTCTGTCTGTCTGTGCTTTTTTCACTGACCGAGAACCTGCCAGACCGGTTCCAGGATATAAGTCTCAACCAGGTGAGCGCATCTCGAATTCGTTGTGCTTTTTAGAGTATCTGATAATGTCTTGTAGTGGCTGGCTCTTACACCTTCCCACATAGTAAAGTCTCATCTCAACGTCGACGACGAGACTATCGCATTGATGTCCAAGACGAAGCCCGTTGTTATTGGGCCTTCTTAAGATGCAAGAGGTATTACCTTATTATATGTACTATCACTTGTATACGAGCCAGTACACAAAATTCGCTGCGAGAAAATGTAAATATTATTAACATTAGCAGGGCATGTTCGTGACTACGACTTGATATGGGTGGAAGGTAACGCTCGACCGACTCGGCTGCGACTCATGTGAACAATGAAGCTAACAGTCCGAACTTTGTCCAGTGCGTCTAACGGTCTATCGCGGACTAAGTCATCAATTACTCTCTGGCTAACTGGTTTTCCCGGTGATACTCTCCACATCGACAGATGCGGGACGGCGAAGCTGATTCCAGGCGTCAATCAGACTTGAGGCGAGACAGGACAGACAAAGTTTTCAGCACTAAAAAATTGATTCGTAGAAATTGATATGCCAGCGTTGATATCATCGCGTACACACGGATGAAGGGGCATGAACTGGCTGCCATACAGAACTCTTGTTCATGAACGCGTAAAAAGGAAAAGAAACGCATAATCCCACCTCGCCTTCGGCGAAACAAAATATGAGGACCCCAAAACATCATGGTACGACGGGACGTGGGGTGCGAAACAGGGACGGAACACAGACAGCTAACAAGACGCAGATATTGCGCAACCGCGAGGAATACAGTGCCCAAATATATTGGCACCTCGTCTGCAGTGCATAGAAGTACTATTCAATGGTTATTGCCTGCTCCGTGATACTTTCATTCGCATGATAGAATCTCGTTGGTTGACGACAGAGAAAGGCCTGACACGATTTCAAAGACTCGTAATTCATACAACAGGACAATATAAAGCAAACGAATTAATGTCCTCGGGGAACATGAGAAAGATGATCAGGGAAGGTCTCGACGTCTTGATCTTCGAAGACTTTCATCAGTATCGAAGAAGGTCCTGGTTAGACCCATTGATGGCTCATACGGAGGAGATGTAGATATGAGGCATTCAGTTTACTGTCATGTAGAGACGATGGACCGTGGTTCAACTCGAACGTTAAATTTTCAGTATCATGAACCATATCTAGATATATTTAGACACGGAAAGTTAGATGCCAGTGTTGTCGGAGTGCCTATTCTTTCTCGCAGAACGTCTCTACGAGCTTCTCCTTCTCCTTCTCAGTCGCATCATAATATTGTTCAATGCATGCCTTGTATGTTGCCTATTTACAGTCATTTTAAGTTCCACATCATCCATTATAATTCAAAGGAACACATACCGGAATAGCGGCCATGAACTTCTTGTAGAAAGTGATGCCATCGGTCGCGAGCTTCTGTAAACTATGGCACACATGGGAAGTGAAGTGGACGGCCCGGAAATCGTTCTTGCGAGAATTGATGGCCTCCACAAACTCAGTAGCCGGGGTCACATCACCAGCGTACGCATCGCAAGCCCACCTTCCGTCAGTGTTCGTCATGACATGGTCCTGTTTTCTTCATGAAGCTAGGTGTTAGAATCACATGTAGAAAACGTAGCATACCGGGATTAGCGTGGTGAAATTTCGGAGCTGCGAGTCCAGAATACTTAGGGCATCAGTCACGACCTGAATTAAACCATTGGAGAAAGGTATGACAATAATTAGGCAAAACTCACAGTAGCATGAGCAATATCGACATTGTCGGAAAATTCCCCACAGGCCCCCCGGATTTCAAGTATTGTTTGGGCCGCGCTGTTGAAAGCGTCCTTAAGAGCATCAACGTCGCTCTGACCCACAAGAGTGTTGGCAAAGGTGAGAGCGACAGGTAGAAGGAGAGAGAGAGTGCGAAGTAGCATTCTGAAACGTCTTTGGTTCCAATACAACGGTGCAAAGGCTGTAAGATGGGAGCAGTCTTTCGAGATATTTATTGCTGCTCAGTGAGCGGAGCCCCGGAGGAGAGAACCCTTCCGGGAAGGTAACGAGCAAGACGTCCATATAGGTAGTGGTTCTAGTTTCCAGAAGCACTGGTAAACGACCAATGAGAAGGGAGGATACTTGGTATCCAAAATCGATCCGCCATCATGCACTGAAGTCAGGACCAATGAGCGAATCACCTATGGAATATAAGAATCAACGAATCAATGCTGCCAGCCCTACATTGAGAAGTGCATTCAACCCACAATGAATTACACCCAAAGCAATCCTGTCTTTTCGTCAAGGCAAAGAAAGGCTTGCATCGAAAAGAATGGCGTCCTCAATTAGCCCAGAGACAGACTTCTTGAGTCGAATTCCTCAATGACAAAGAGCACCATCCTCGCTTCTCGGGCCATTCTATACTCGTTACGAAGAATAAAGGAACCCTGACACCAGTCCATGCTAGACATCGATACCAACACAGATTTTCTCTGAGCTAAAGCCGACTTTTTCGATCAGTATTACAGCAACAAATTTGGCTCCAATGTCTGCAACGTCAGAAAATTACTTAGTACCTACACAACGGCCTCGTACTTCTCAAAACTCTTCACCAGCTTCCCCCATCGTCCGTCATGCCACGATGACAACTCCTTCCACTCGGGACTATCCTCCCCAAGACAAATCCGAAGAAAGAATGTCCATGCACTCATGGTGAAGTCCGCAAACGTAGGAGTCTCTCCCATAACGAACGTATGCCCCTTCGTCATCCACTTGTCCACTTTGCCAAGATTATCCTTCACAACCGCAAATTGACTCGCTCTATGCTCCCCATGCAGAATCATATCTTCAATAGTGACTCCCGACGATTCTTCCCTCGTTTCCCTGAAGAACGCTTCGCTTCGCGGAGACAGAATCGCATTGACAGCAGGCTCGCAAAATGGTCCTATCGCTTTCAGTTGGGATTCAAATGCGGCTGTGAATGCAGCGTGCAGGGCTCTTGTCCCGGGAGGTATAACGCGTGGAGTATCGGGATATGTGGCTTCGAGATACTCAACAATAGCAGCAGACTCGGATATGATGGCCCCAGTCGACGAGTCACGGAGAAGTGGGAGGGTGTAGTATGGCGTCACGCGGTCCTTTTTGGTAGCGCTCGCTGGTATGCCAAAAGATTTATACAGCCCTTCGATATCAGGGTATTCGACCCATTCCGTACGGTATGGAATGCCCTTGAAGTTGAGAGTATATCTGGGCAAGGATGAGAAAGCTAAATCGGCATACGAAGATAATTTGACCTGGCTTTCCAAGTATTGGGGGACCATGCATTGATGGGAAGCTTGGAGGGAATATCGTAGAAGACGATGGTCGTCGACACGATCGTCAGATGCTAAGGCGCAGGATGAATAAGCTTCATCGCAACCATCCGCTTCATCGGCCCGCTTGATATCCGGAGTTTGATCTCCCCTTCCTTACTGAGACCAGCGAAAGCAAAGCGTGCAAACGATCTGCTGTATTATGAGCCCGTGTTCTGTTATTGTGAGGATCTACTTGCCTACAATGGGCTTCTATACCGTTTGGCCTGCACTATATAGGCGGTTAGACATCGGGATTGGGAATTCACGACCGGCACCAAGTACCGTCCTGAACATACTAATTGGTCTCAGTGAATGCATTGATTATAGCACCGAACGTTTGGCAGTTGGCTGTCTCTATATGCCTCTCGAAGATAGGATTGCGGCTCATTACGGTGGCATGTCCCTGATATCAGCATCGATGATAAATTAGCGAAAAACTTGCGGGAATGGTAGCCACAATAGGCTGAGAAACACGTGGTGGTAGAAGGCAAAGAAGGACGGCGGATCTCGGACCGGTGGAGTGTCGGTTGTCCCTCACGACAACCTCGCAATCGATGCCGTCAACTCAAGATAGCTCTGTCATGCGCCCAGACCGGGAATCTAGTAGTCGCGTCATGGTCTTGAACATCCTACGTGTTGCGTCCCGATTGTCCACCGCCTAGATAAGGTACCGACAAGAAAACATAACGATATTACAGACACACAACAAATCGTAGCATAGGCATTATCGATGTTGATAAAAAAGGTGTTGCAGGTTTCACGTATAGCATAGAGTGTGCTATGCATGCATAAGCCTTCTGGAGCGACCTGAATTCGCTGCGACCAACAAAAAGGTTCAAAGGACACTGCGCTGGCGCCAATTCAGCACTGGGGTTGCGAAACCTTTTATATTCCTCTTCAGAGAGAGAACTACATACCTTATTATTTTTTAATATTCGTCAAATCGTCGTTCGAGTAATAAACCGCTATATTAG
Source organism: Armillaria ostoyae (assembly GCA_902506015.1). NCBI lineage: Eukaryota > Fungi > Basidiomycota > Agaricomycetes > Agaricales > Physalacriaceae > Armillaria > Armillaria ostoyae. The sequence goes on from LR732081.1 coordinate 4,486,219, forward strand.
TATCAATTCAGATACGAAAAGCCAGCGTGGATGACATTTCCGACTCGGAGCATCTATGCCTCACTACAATAAGTCTCGACGACCTTATCCAACTCCTTCTCAGCTATATGATAATATCTTTCTATGCACGCCTTGTACTTTGCCTATTTACTCTCGGTAAGTTCCACGCCACTCTGATAACATATAAGACACACCGGAATAGCGGCCATGAACTTCCCGTCGAATGGGGCACTATTCGCGACGAGGTTCTGCAAAACATGGCAGACGGCAGAAGTGAAGTTGACAGTCTGGAAATTGTGCTTGAGGGAGATAAAATCTTCACCGAACGCAAGATCCACATCCAAACCCTTTAGTGTACAGATCGCAGACCCATTTTCCGTCAGTGTCGGACATGACATGGTCCTGTTTCGTATTCTTCAGCAAGCAAGATAGCACAATTCAGATTCAATTTAGCATACCGGGACTGCGTTGAAGGCGTCTTGGACTTGCAAGTCCAGAGTCCTTACGGCGTCAGTTACAGCCTAAGTAAGACCATAAAATAGAGGGACGGATATGAATGAGTACGACTTATCGTAGCATGATCAATATCAATGTTAGCCAGTGAGAACGCTTTGTAGTCTACTTGGATTGCAAGCAATATTTGGGTCATGTTATTGAAGGCATCTTGGAGCGCCGTGACTTCACTGCGATGGATAGCAGTGTTGGCGATAGCAATAGCAACTAGCATAGCGACAGATACAGTTTGAAAGAACATGTTGGGGATTGATTGATCCAAGTACAGCGATACAGGCGCTACTAGTCAGGTAGGAGAAGTCTTTTTGAGGGAACGGGCTTTTAGAGCGGTCACGAGCCAAACGTCCTGTAACTGCAGTGGTTCGAGTTTCCAGGCAGAAGTAATACTAGTGAATGATTAATACAATATGAAGACGCTGGGCATCTAGAACCGGTGTTGTTTTAGTTCGGAGTTCCTCCAATCAGCCACACAGAAGAAGAAGAAGAAGAAGAGGGAGCTTCTCTAGCATAGATTAAGTTATGGAGATTCACAATAAACTTGCGTTCCGGGGCGAGCGGTCCAAAGAAAGTAACCCTCGACGAGCCATTTTGCGTTCCCAGAATCCTCGTCAAACTGGAGGCATTCTATACCGGAAATAATCTGCTCCAGAACTGTCCAGAACCCAACGCGGATCCTCCGACGCTGCTCAAGAAGACCAGGATTCGGAGTTAAGTGACCAAGAGCGTGATAATTTGGTGCAATGAGATACATCCCGCCTCACAAGGAAAGGCAAGACATTCTGTACGTCGATTTCAGGTATCGGTCCGACAGCTTGACATGGTACTACAAAGGACGATTTGTCTGAGCGCAGCAGATCTTCGGAAGCAAGAAGGAACCTCGCTTTGCATAATATGAAACTGGAGAATAAGGCGCCCAAAGAAGGGAAGCAAGGCTTGACGAATTCTAATCGAAGAAGATATCGTATATTCAGATTTTTATTAGGACATACATATTCTGTGTTGGATTAAGGGGTAGATTACCAAGCAACAGGGAACCCTTGAAGGCAAACGCACAAGGGTGTCCTGCTCTACATACAGACTTTTATACTACTTATGAAAGAAACTACTAGAAAATTCGTGCAGAGAAAAGAAAATGTAGCTGAGTAATACTTACCAATCCCGACGGTGAGTCTGGCGAGTGTGGTCGCTTGCGATGATCCGTACTAAAAATAGCACATATTCACACTATACCGCGGGAGATCCCTGGCCGTTAAACTGGTTCTGGACACCGCATAAAGCTGCGAAGACTAAGCCTCATGAAAGACGGACACCCAAGATAAAATGGATGGTACAGTGAATGTTTCAAATTTGTTCTCGGCAGTGGGCGGTAGTGCATACCACGAACAGATTTTCGGACCGTGTCGACCCCAGACGCGGCAATTCCCTTGTCCCTGAAATTCTTTATGAGATACGCAGCAATGCAGTTCCCCAGAATATTCTAATCGAATCATCTCTACCATCTACAGACTTGATATTGCTTACCGTAGAGCCTTCGTTGAGGTGTAACGTGTTGAACGTTGATGAGCAGCTGATATTTTACCTTTGAACAATGAATTGTACCATACACACCCATTCTCTCGGTCCTCAGAATGATATAAGTAAAGGAAATGATGTCTCTATTCAGGTAAACAAAGCATCAATATAGGATAATGGTTATCCCCTCGCAGACTCGAAGATAGACAAATAGGAACGTTTTACTCCAGGCGTCCTCTCTAAGAGCCTTGAGGTCTCTATTCCGAATGATCACAGAATGTGTTCAGGACCCTCGACCACGCTTTCCCAACGCTATTCTGATACTTCGCAACGCACATCCTTGACTCGGCCTAATGACATTCACACTCGTCACACGTCGAAAAACCGTGTACCAACACACTCACCGGGGTCGCATCCAGGAGCTTTTTCCGCAATAAGCGATCATCTGTCACATATGTCCGGAGAAGGAAGCAAACATCTTCAACCAAAGTGACGCGCCGGAAGTCGTCTTTGCGAGCTATGACTTCATCCATAAACTGGAGAATCACGGGTGTATGATATGTGTATCCATCGCAGAGCCACTTTCCGTCGACGTCAGACATGACATGCTCCTGTATGTATGCCATCTCAGAGTACGGCGAAATCGCCAGGAGAGAATGCAGTTACCGGAACAATCTTGGACGTATTCACGGTCTGCGAGTCTAATATCCTTATGTCATCATACACTGCCTGGATAGAACAATGACGAGAAGGAACGGTCGTATAAGTACTCAACGTACCATCGCATGCGCACTATCAACGTTGATGGCAAAGGTGTTGCAAGCTTGATGAAAGTCATAGAAGGTAGTATTCAGACCGACGAAAGCCGCCTGGAGCGCGGTGACTTCGCTACGACCAACGAGAGGATTGGCGACCGCAAGAGCGATATGGAGAGCCAGGGAGAGAGGTCCAAAGAGCATCGTTAGCGCCAATTCAACAGTGGAGTTCCAGGCCCCTTTATATTTCACTTCAGGAAGCGAGAACTCCGAGGAGAGAAGCATTTCTTAATGATCAGCCTTGCTATCGGAAGTTCCTTTAACGGCTACGAGTTCTAAATTTTAGATGAACCAAGTTCGGAATGACTAATGAGATGAAGGGGTGAAGATATGAATGGTGGCCACACCTCCACATTGGACAAGGTCTGAACCTCGTCGTGTGAAGAGGTGAGAAATGCAAACAACCCAAAATTACCTGAGCTACGGAGGTATCTAAAACAGAGAGAAATCAGAACCGTCCTGTAAGGGGAAATACGCGATGTTTTACGGACATTTTTCTGGAGTAACATATCCACCCTATCTTGCAGATTGCGTCGCTGCACTTCCTTGGATCGAATCCAGAACCCATTCGCGATCTTATTGAAGGATTTCGCTCGATAATGTGCTACAAGCAGCGAGGCCTGAGGTCATCTGGAACGTAGGAGCGTTGTACCCGACTGAGGAGAAAGCGGAACGAAAGCGGCCCGGGGATGTAGTGGCGAGTCTCGCACACCGTCTTGCCGTCGGCATCCAATACGACGTGGGTCTACGTACGGGGACAAGCGAAATGGAAGATTTGATTTGAGAGTCTGAAGTCTGTGCGGATCTACCGATAACCTGGTCCACACCGTTAGAACGCTGGGCGAGAAGACATTTATAGGTGACTGACCATAGCATGAGTGACGTCGACATCCGCTGCAAAGGCCTTGCAGGTTGTTTCGATAGTGCCGACGGTCTCGGCCATCCCATCGAAAGCATTGTTGATGGGGGAGACATAACTTTGCCCAGAGGTGAAGGAGTGCCAATGCGAGAGAACAAATTGAAATCCGGTCAGCCATCGAGCCACTACGAGAACCAGAGCCCACTATTTCGGCCAGAAATAGTATGCATGGATGCAGGACTCGAGTCTATGAATGCCAGAACATCAAGGTCATGTCGTTGTAGATGCAATGGTTTTTGAGATGGAAAGGGAGATGTACGGACAGAGGATGCGGCATGAAAGAGAAGCGACAGTACAGAATAGAGCGCCGTTGGGGACAGCGACCTAAACCCAACAGCTTCTGATGGATGAGAGGCAGGTTCGCAGCAAAGTCAGGACTAAGGATCGTCTCTTTGGCGACAGGGTCTGCAAGAACAGGTCATCTCATAGCAGGCAATGAAGACCTGCACGCTAAGTCAAAGAACCAGGGTAAGAAGACCAGTTGTACTTCAAGCCCAAGCCTCAGCGGTGTCGATCGAGCTAGAAAACTGTGAGACCGGTAACACGGACAGCAGGCCAGTAGATTCAGATGTTGAGACTGTTTATGGTAGGCCACGATCGTGCGCGGTAGCTCTTCAGACCTTCAGCTTCAGTGAGGATAGGTGGATAAACATTGGTGAGAGTGATAAGTAATGCCGGACAAGCCGGCCGGTGACAAGGCGACGCCGCCAAATAAAGACAACCTTTCCGAACGTCTCTCTTTTCTTCTCTTACGCAACCAAGCGAGTTTTCCTGACCCTTTACGCGATACGCCCGGGCCTGCTCTACTCCCACACCAGCCCCGAGACTCTATCAGTGTATCGTCTCTCTCAGCATGGTGTCACTTTCGGTCATTATAATGCATTATCTCGCGGGATGACTGAGCATTAAGGATCGCTTGGTAATGCTCGTCTCACCTGACAATTTCGCCATCTTGGCTCACGAATATATAGCTGCTTGTCCTTCTCTTGCATCTTGTCGTCCTTCCTTCAACATGGCAAACACACCCGTAGCTGTTATCGCAGGTGAATAGCCTTGGGAATCTTGGCAGTCAAGATTGCTAACACTTTGTAGGCCTTGGTTCAGGATCTGGTACTGGCGCGGCAACTGCGTGCGTTTCCTTGATTTCAGCTTCTACTATGGTTGTCTGACTATTCCTAGTCGTCTCTTCGCTAAACAAGGGTACGCCATCGCGCTTATAGCTCGCGGCGCCGACTCCCTCAAGGCCCTCTCCGACGAGATCAACACCGCCGGCGGGACTGCCGCCTCCTTCGCTATCTCGTCCTACGGCACCACGGATATCAACACCGCCTTCACTCAAATCCGTGCGCAGTACCAAGGCCAGCCCATCCGCGTCGCACTCTACAACGCAGGACACGGCGTCTGGAAACCATTCCTCGATATCACCCCGGAGGACGTCCAAGCTGTGACGCAAACAAACATCGAAGGCGCGTTTGCATTCTCGAAGAATGTTATCCAGGCATTCCAGGCGAATGAAGTCGACGAGAAGGGGAAGAGAGGGTCGTTGATCTTCACTGGAGCGACGGCAAGCGTGAGGGGAAATGTCACCACCAGCGCGTTCTCAGCTGGAAAGCACGCTTTGAGGGCGTTGTCGCAGAGTTTGGCGAAGGAGTTTGGGAAAAAGAATATCCATGTTTCCCATGTGAGTGCCCTCCCTCTCGTCATGTTTTTTTCTGGCTACTGACCGTGTGTGTTAGGCTATCATTGATGGTGGTATCTTGACGAACCTGTCCCGCCAGCGTCGTAACGACCCAGAGTGGGAACAGAATGAGGATGCCAGGCTGTCTCCGGACGGCATAGCCGAGGTACATTTCCCTGTCGTCATCGCTGCGCATAACTAATACTGAGCTACCTCTGTAGTCGTACCTGCACCTCGTCAAACAACCTCGCTCGACTTGGACCTGGGAATTGGACCGTCAGTCACTTCAACCTTCGTTTTCAATACTTTGCTAATATGAGATCTTCCAGTGCGTCCTGCCCACGAGAAGTGGTAAATGTTTGACATGTTGCCAACTTCAAATGCTGTTGTATTATACTTCCTGTTGTCTTCTCCGTAGCATCACAAACGATGATCTTTTCTCCCTCTTACCGACTTGATGATCTGCATGAGCGGACCGAAGGCTATAGTTCCCATGATTGCATGTGTATGTTCAAAGTACTTGGTGAGAGTCCCAAATTTTACATCAGAGTAGTCCGCGGCGGACTGATGAACGCTATGTACGCGAAATCACAATCAAACTACTTGGTAGCATGACTAGTTGGCAGGTCCGCCTTTAATGCTGAACCTCTTGCTCCAGTTACCCGAGTCGCCGAATACTACGCGTGCGGATTATTATTCCATCTTTCAGAGAGTTGGTAAGTATTCACGGATAATGGCATAATCGTCGCCTTCAGTGACCCAAGGAACCTCGACGTCGATCTTCCCGAGGAGGATATCAAACTCGTCCGCCAAAACCACTGAAAGAAACACAGTGGTCAGTAAATGCGACATGCAATTTATACGGAAACGTACCCGGCAGCTGCCTGCCGCCCTTGGTCAGCCTGATGCTGCTGTGATTGCGGTCCGTGATGAGATCAGGAGGATTGGAGGTGTCCCAAGAGACGGTCTGGGTGGTCTTCACCGTCCATGTCGTTCCCGTGCTCGGAGAGAGGACAGGCGGGTCGAAGATGTCCGCGGAGGCTCCTACGAAGAGGGCGGCGAGGAATGCAGTGGACAATGCGACCTTCATGTTGTTCGTATCGAGAGGATGGATGAAAAATTTCATGTTATATACGATTGTGGAGAAGGGAAGTTTACGCCGATGCAGGCAACCTTCGAAATTAACGGAGCCTCCAGAACGGTGTTCGAGAATGATGACGAAGCTTGAATGTGAGCGAAGAAGCATTATAGCCTTGTGGAAAGACGATCGGATATACTGCCCAGCCGAAGGACGGGCCGCCGTGTCTGATGATGAGAGGATTCAGCTTTGGCGTTCAACGCCCTTTGTTACTCATTCTGCAGAAGTCGGTACCAGCCAAAAGATATGAGAAAATGGATATAACGGTGGATTTCCAGTAAAGAGAGACTGCACTATGCATGCCGCATAATTTCCTGGCATAAGTAACAGTAGCTTCCGACGTCGCCGGTACTGAGAGACATGTGGCCTTTATTGTCGAATCGTTCACACGAGAGCGAGAAGCAATAAATTTTCGATGCAGCACTATGAACCAAACGGTATGAGAAGGCCGTAAATTCGTGCCTTGGTACGGGAGCCAAGAAACAGCCAAGCGTAGGATTGCCGGGAGAGGTCTGCTAGAAAATTCTGTTGCAAAATCGGAGTAGAACGTCTGGACTCTGTATGTGTTAAGTATTCTTTTCGCAGGGACTCGAGGGAAAGATGACCTCCAAATCGGCGCCTCTGACGCATTAAGGTTGATACCCATGCAGTGCGGCTGCCAGTGAGTTGTCAAAGTTGATGCCGCACGGGCCCAGAGTCCAGTGGTAATTATCGAGGAGCGAAGCGCAACGCGCGTAAGTAATCGTGAGTCTGACCGCATTTCGGCAACTTCCGTCCGGCTTCCTGAGATATCGGTACGGATAGTACCGCCTGTTATGTTCCGTCGCCATGCACTGGTGACGCGTGATTGAGTAGCCCCGCCTTCCTAGTTTTATCCTCGTGTCCTAGGAGATATCACGGTCCTCAACTTCCGTCAGGACTCAACTGCCACCAAAACCTTTCAAAGAAAATAGGCCATTCTGTATCTACGCAAATCCACTACGGAACGGAGTATTTCTACCGAGATTGTCGATCAGCGGCCAACGATCACCGTTCCCCGTGAACGCCTCTCGAAGCGACATTGGCGGGAACCGAGGTTCTTCCGCACCGAATTTTCTCTGGTTGATGTCATACTTACGCTCTCAAGTCTCCGTCCATGGGAACGAAATACCCTCACTCTAATCACCTTAACAGTATATAAGCCTACAGAAAATTTGTTCTACTTCCATCGAGCCATTTAACATGAAAGTCGCATTCTCTACTGCATTCCTCACCGCCCTCTTCGCAGGAGCCAGCGCCTCTGCTGCCGTCCGCAGAGACATCTTCGACCCACCTATCCTCTCTCCCAGTACGGGAACGACATGGACGGTGAATACTACCCAAACCGTCTCTTGGGACACCTCCAATCCTCCTGATCTCATTACAGGCCGAAATTTCAGCAGTATCAGGCTAACCAAGGGTGGCAGGCAGCTGCCCGGTACGTTTCCCTACTTTCGCTATCTTGTATATACTGAACGCGCGCTTCAGTGGTTCTGGCTGACAAGTTTGATATCCTCCTCGGGAAGATCGACGTGAAGGTTCCTTGGGTCACTGAAGGCGATGATTATACCATTATCCGTGAGTACTCTTTGCTTTCCTGAAATGTGGAATGATTTCGCTCATGTACCTGTAGTATTTGGAGACTCGGGTAACTGGAGCGAGAGGTTCAGCATTAAAGGCGGACCGGCAAACTAGTCGATTTTGTTTATGTTACCAAGTTTTCTCGTCTTAGTGCCCGTGGGTTCTTGGGAATGCTTTCTTTGGTGTAACGTAGCTTTAGTTTACGACTATTCTTCAAGATTCGTTGCATCGAGCTGATTAATAATACATGAGTATACAAAAGGTGCTAGTTCCTGTTCAAAGTTCAGAATACTGAGTTCATCTTTATGACTCTACGGTGCATGTTCGGAGAATTCCTCCCGCCATTCAAGAAATATTCGGTGTACGTCGACGTGCCACCCTGAAACCCTATCTCCTAGTATCAATTTTTAGCACATCTGATGAACGCAGACCGTCACAGTGCTCCTCAATGTGCTTTCCAAGCATTGTCCTGCACAACTCAGGACCCCGAATGACAATCTTGACCTCCTCCAATGCCCACAGCTCCCCCATCACCGCATCAAATTTCTCCCATAGCTCCACGTTGAACAAAGAGTTGGACCGGGATTGGATAAAAATCTTCACGGTGACGGTTTTAAGCCCCAGCCCTCTCTCGAAACACTGTAACCACCAACTCAGGATCAATTCCGGAGAGAGGTAATGCAAGCTTTCTCCATCACCGTCTGACTCGTGCAGAATCAACGAGATGATCTGGACGCCAAAAAGGTCAAGAGGATCTGGGGCTCGCCATACAATATCTGTACACTACGCTCAGCAACAGTAGGGGAAAATTTGTTACAAGGAATAGAGACTCGCCTTTTTGCATACTCCGAAAATGAAGCTCGCGAAGGTGAGGTGCCAGCTCCATCAACATCGCCACTCTTACAAAGTCCGCTGCGAAGACTTCCATCATCGTAAACTTGTCCAATCGCTTAAGTGAAATCGGCGACGTCGCGGTAGTGAGGAAGATCGGAAGGACCGGACTGCCATACACAGTGAGGTGTTCCACTGCTGGTTTACATTCTGAATCTACATCGAGCTTCTTGTTTGTGGAATCCTGGAAACGGATGTCGAATAATAGAAGGGAGGTGAGAAGCGGGAATGACTGAATGAGATGACAGAATTGGTCAAGGTCCTTGAACGCGATGGAGTACAGTTCTAGTGAAGTAATAGTGATCCGGGACGATATTGCAGCGACTATTTCTTCAGGGAGAGACGACCAGTCGACGTATCCAAGAATGGTTAGGGTGTCAAGGCAACTAAACATGGAAATGATCCTCGGCATAAGGATAGCGTGCAAGTCGTCGTTCGATAGGCGGATAACCCTGACGTGGGAAGATATAGATTGTATGACGTCCATGGAGTCTATTGACAGCTCAAGCTTGATATGAATGCCACGAAGATTGCGGAATAGAAAGGTTCGGGTTGGAGAGCAGAAGGTTCGGGAGACGAGGGAACATGATTTTAGAGCATTAAAATTGGAAGCAAGGAGGCCGACTATGGTCTCGATAGTCTCGCTGGATAGTCGAGCACCCGCAGACATTATCCACCGAATAGTTTGTCGGCCTTCCTTACTTCAGCCTATAGACGGTGTTAAAAATGCAGAGAGTGCAGCGACCATGAAGCAAAGACTTACTAGCTTTTGGATTTGGACCGCAGAGAGGTCCAACGTTAAAGCAGTGAAGGTGAGAGATGCTGTTAAGCTCAATGTAATTAAGCGCCGCCGTTACGAAACTGACTAGTTACAGCGTGGTACTTGCCGCAGCGCCGCCAGGGTGCAGATAGCTATCAAATCAATTGACTAAAAACTTTCGATGGAGTGTCAGCGGAGCACACCTCGATGATAGCCAGTAGATTATCGCACCGTTATCAGATTCAAACACGTGTAGGAAAGGAGAAGCCTGGAGCGGCGCTTAATTCTTTTTTCGTGCTCAGCTTGATGGCAGGTCAGATCGCGTCAATCGCGTGATGAATCACAACACGTGGCCGTGCCGAATAGCAAGCATGACAAACTGAATGCTTGCCACCTCCCAATCTTATCCTCGACAACGACATGAACAACAAGATTTCTAGGAAATTACAGAAAACAGGCCGCGTCGAACTCATGGACCTGTCTCTGGATCTTTGGTTAGAGGTACGTGTGTCATCAGCCTTCACCAGCAATTCTCCCAATTCTTTCTGCAGATCTTCCGCCTGATTTTTCCTGCAGATCTGTTGCAGCTGGCGAGGACGAATAAAGGATTTCGTAATATAATCATGAAGCGCTCATCAATCCCTATTTGGCGCGTAGCACGGTCAAATCTTTCTGGGCTTCCTGCACCATTTCCCGACATGTCCGAACCTGCCTAGGCTAATCTCCTTTTCTTCAAGTTGTGCGAGGCGAGTTACATGTTTGTAACTAACCTGCTTAGTCTACAGCTTCCCTGATGGCGTTTTAGAGATGTACCAAGAAAACAACAACTCCCATTAACTGGCTGTATCGAATACGTCTCTGCGAGGCTTGTGCTGCTAAGGAGTACGGTCTTCATGCTTCCCTGTCAAAGATATCGTTGATTTTCTCATGTAGAATCATCTCTCTCGACCAATGTTGTGGCAAACACTCTAACATTGGGCGTCTCATATCTTTGTCGTTCTCGCCTGGTCCGTCCCATTCCCGCTGATGCTTTCCGATTCTTAGGCTAAAAAACGAGTTGTGTAGCAGGAAAAAGAACATTTTGTTACAAAAAAGAGGCGTTGGCTGTTCAGAAACACTACCTCTCTCTAGACACTTATGCTCGAGGGAAGTATGTTTCTGAGCGTCGCGCGCACCTTGAAGCACTGGATGAGGTGAGATATGATAGATGTGAAATTGTGTAATACACAGCATTTTCTTATTTATTCAGCTTACAGATATTGCGCAATCGTGGCATGCAGCATACATCACAGAACTTGAATCTGGGGCGTCAGAGGCGAGCGAGACACAACCTGCGTTCGTCATTATTTTCATAATACATTTTAATGACTTACGGGGGAATTCGTTAGAATTATGATGGAACTCAATGAATTGGAGTACGAAGAGGATGATTCGTGGACTAAGGCTCCTGTCCCTTTTGATGAACGGCAGTATGTGAAGCAAACCCCACTGACTGAAACCGGTGAGTGACTACAAATGAAATTCCTTTCTAAACCGTAACTTCGTCTAGTCTGGTGTAACATCAAGCGCGACTTCACCACATCCCTGGATGCAGCCAAGGCACGCAAAATCGCTTTAGAACGTGAGGATCTGCTCGCCGCTCGCGCTGAGCTGTGTGCGCCAATCTTACGGGACTATAGCAACCACGCCGACCGTCTTCCCTGCGATGAAGCACTGCCAAACTTGCAGGACTTTGTCCTGCTTGAGCCTTTAAACCACGTCATCCAACAGCCGTCATACGTGAACCTTGACAAGGACAGTTTTATGAGCCTTATTCCCCATCTCCCAGGAATGATGTCTCAATGGCGACAGAAAAGCACGGAGAAATCCCTGTCCATCTTTCCTGGTGCATCGCGCCTGGGTGGTCCACTCGCGGTGCATGTTGCTCGGTGCTCGTCGTGTCCAGCTATTTTGTTCTACCCACAGGTGCTTGCTCATCACTGCATGACCAAATCGCAACAGTCAGTGCGTCGTTTTGTTTTTCCCCCTTGCATTGCTGGTGTACTTACGGTTGGAAAAGACCAGTTCTAAACCCTGGGATTGCAGTGTTCTACTTTTTGATGAGCGGCTTGTAGCTATCGTCAAAGATGTCGTTCTCGTCTTGGGTCGAGACGTCGAGACCACCACAGCGAGCGAACTTGACGAGCTGGAAATGTATATTCATTGTCAGGATTGCGATACGAGTAGATATCGGCACGGGCAGTATCCGCTCTTTGGATGGAGGCGACTTGTAAGTTTTAAAGGGACTGTTGAGCGTAGTCAAACTGACAAAGACCAATATTCGCATTATATTGCAGATATCACACGTGTATCAGGCCAAGACCACCAAATGCGCCTCCAGGACCAATCTTAGGCCAGTCAGTTCACAGTGGACCAAATCATCGGAGTGCTTCATTGTAGGTGGTCATCGTGATGATTACATTTGGTGTTGCTGGCATTGCCGTGGTACCGAAAATCAGAGTCAGTTGATGTATCATTCCGCAATAAAGGCCCATTTGGTCAAGGAGTAAGCATTTTTCCATCATTCAACTTCCGCCCGTCAAACTTGAACACTTTCAGGCATGGTATCAAAAAATCATTAGTCAATGTTGACTATTACAAGGATCTGGGCGCACCTCCAGGAATATCGGGGTTTACCTTGACGGTCTGTGGTGATGGTGATTGAAGTCTGAGTCAGTCATCCAATTTAGCGTAAAGATAATACTATCCTGGTTCTGATCGATGGCCGTGACATTCAATATTGCTTGTTGCCAACTGAAAGAACGTACCAAGGCGCTTGCCTGTTAGAAGGTTGATTCTATGTCGTTTACGTCCGAAGAAGGCTGTGAGCTTGCTTTAAGACGCCTCGGGAGTCTTGAGAAGGACGCAAAGGGTTTCCTGCCGGTACCGGCCTATAATATGCACAAATGCTTGAGGACAACAAACTCCGGTAGATTAATTCACGGATAGCAATAAGAAATGTCACTCTCCCAAATCTTTCGCCTAGAGGGTGTGCACCGGGACACATCGGCCCGCAGCCCGCGGTTCCCGTGTTCAATGAAACTCGGCCCGGTGTGATAAAATTTCTTCCTTCTCGAAGTCCAACATCCGCCCATTCTTTCATCGGTTTCAAATCAGCTTGTCATGTTGCACCTTTCCAGTTTTAAACTTCTTGTACAGGTTTCTCGCCATGCCGCAACAGAACCAAAACAGAATTCATCATATTGCGCCTCCAACCCTCCTCTGTGTCAGCTGCCGCGCTAAGTACGCTAAGCGACACCCCTGACTAAGGGTTCCACTGGATTCATCCGGCGGAATCAAGCCATATGTGATCAACTCCACCAGCCACAAGAACTGGGATGTGAACGGCGCGCATCCCTCAGCACTTGGCCAACGACTTCCTAGCTAGAAAGCCCTCTGGGAGCCTCGAGCATTAGACGAATAGAGGCAGTACGACTTCTATTCGATGAACAAGAAGTCGAGCCAGGCTCATGGTCACATATTATGAACTGGTGCAAGTTTATTGATACTGCAACTAGTGAGTATCCCAGAAATCGTGTTCCAAACCTGTACTGAGTTCATCATTTATCAGCGAATCAGAATATATTGCAGAATTTTTTGGCGAGCTGAAGGGAACCCGAGATATTCCAGACTAGATTGTCATCGCGATCTGAGGCGTTTATCTTGTCTTGTCATTCGCTTTCCAAAACGAAGAAATATAGTGATCTATGAGCTACAAGGAAGGACACCACACCGTTAAGTAGTACGTCAATTATTCTGTCAGCAACGGTGAATTGCTCTGTATTTCCATCAAAGACACGTACCCTCGAATATCGTGTTCCATTTAGGAATTAGCAGACAGGCGTTCTATCGCCAAATAATGCAAAAGGCTGCGGCGGCTCGTGGCAAAATGCGTTAGCGCTGGCACAGCATCTCGTTTTTATTCCTACCAACTATCCACATTCCGCCAGAGCGGCATATAGGCTTGCCGGGTTCTTTACGTTGCCAGGACTAACGGCTGCTTGAATGCACATCAAATCACTATCGTTTTGATGTCCCTCTAGTCCATTTGATGTTCTTTGTTCGAGACCGTGATGTTCCCAAAACTTGAAGATCATTGGCTCGGATTGCGGCCCGAATGTCCCGTAGCATGTTGGTGCCGCGAAAGCAAACAGCAAGACGCCGTTTTCTTCATAGCTTGCTCAGTAAGCGGTACTATATATCCGAATACGTATTAACTCACATAGCCGGCAGATAAACCTGTGCCGGATATAATAGAGGCCTACCAGCTATTGGGCAGCGTATTTCTGTTCTGGGGCATGCGCGTAGGCACAAGGCCCCAGGGGCCACTATTTTCCCTGCCTCTAAAGTGGTACAAAAACCGTTCAACTTGACATTTCCTTCCTCCTTACCCGACCGTCATGTCTGCATTCCACCCCACCCCACAGCCGCCCGCAACAAAACTCGGACACTATCGCGTCCTTTCACCTCTCGCTGGAGTCCGTGTATCCCCCCTCCAGCTTGGCGCCATGAGCATAGGAGACAAATGGGACAAGTTCGGAATGGGTTCAATGGACAAAGAATCGAGTTTCAAGCTCCTTGACGCGTACTATGACATGGGAGGAAATTTCATCGACACTGCCAATGGCTAGTGAGTAATGCGGAAAGCTACCACCGTGGCACATGTCTGACTTACTGCGGACAGTCAGGACGAATCGTCTGAGGAGTTTATTGGTGAATGGATGCAGTCTAGAGGGATCCGTGACCAGATAGTGCTTGCGACCAAGGTTTGACTGCATGTGCTTCGTTCTCGTCACTGATTTTCATTGATCCGGTTGTTCCGTTTATAGTACACGGCGAACTACAAGTACAGGAAGCCCTCCATAAAACATCAGGTCAACTACGCCGGCAATCACGCGAAATCTCTGAATGTCTCCGTCACCGAAAGTCTCCGAAAGCTCCGTACAACATACATCGACATTCTCTACGTCCATTGCTATGACTTTGAGACCTCCGTTCCGGAGATCATGAATAGCCTGCATACGCTGGTTCTTCAAGGAAAGGTGCTTTATCTCGTAAGCCATCCTTGCGCACTGCTAGACGATACCAAATTGATACTTGGTCAGGGAATATCTGACTCTCCAGCATGGTTCGTCGCACAGGCAAACACGTACGCTTTACAGCAAGGGAAATCACCATTCGTTATCTATCAGGGTCGGTGGAACCTCCTCGAGCGGTCTTTTGAGCGAGAAATCATCCCCATGACCCGGTCACTTGGTACGTGTCTTCCGAAACCAGTAGTGGTTTACTAAAGTCATATACGAAATAGGTCTTGCCCTGGCTCCATGGGATGTCCTCAGTGGGGGAAAGATACGCACGGACGACGAGGAAGAAGAGCGCCGAAGGTCTGGAGAGAAAGGGAGAACCTTGGTTAGCGATTGCTGGGAACGAACGGAGGACGAGAAGAAAATATCCAAAGCCCTGGAACACGTCGCTCAAGAGCTTGGTGCGAAGAATATTCGAGCTGGTGAGTCTCTCCATTCCAAAGTTGTCTTATGAAATTCTCATCCGATTGGAAAGTCGCAATTGCGTATGTGATGCAAAAAACGCCGTACGTCTTCCCTCTGATCGGTGGTCGCAAAGTCGAACACCTCGCGTCGAACTTGGAAGCATTGGACATCGTTCTTTCACCAGAACACATAAAATATCTCGAGAGCATCCTACCGTTCGATTTGGGTTTCCCAGGGAATTTCTTTGTATGTTTCTGCGCTTCCTTTTGTTTCGACTTTGGTTCATTTCGTCATGTAGGGCACTGGAGAGGATAACGGACGCTGGCTGACTTCGACAGCCTGTGTGGTAAAGCAACCTCTGCTACAACCAATCAAACCCACCGCCAGACTTTGAGCTGATCGCACGAATTTATGTATCGCTTATACAAACTTTTCATGTATATTCCACATCATCCGTCCCTTAACTATAGCCAACTACAGTTACAAATAGAATATATTACGCAGCGTACGGATATCTCGAGTTGATCTCGAGATACTCTAGGATATTTCATTTCCGCGACTTTAAAGTTCACCATAAGGTCGTCGTGTGATTTAAAGTTTATGCAATACCTTATTCCAGTATCATGATCTTAGTAAAGAAGACAAAGTCTCGCAACGTTTTAAGAATCTCGATTACGGGAAGGTGAAGCCCAAGACACCACAGAGCCAACGATCAATGAAAGCCATTGCGTCACAGGGAAATACAGAACTGACATATCCTTCTTATCCTTTTGATCTAGGATTTCGCGCTACACCGCATCCTCTACCTAAGAATGTCCAGAGATCGCCAAAGGTTTATATTCCTCCTCCAAAAACTTGATATCCTCCGCCGTAAGCTCAACCTTCGTCGCTTCTACCCAAGGGGTCAATAGGTTCTAATATTTTATATGGCGAATCGTACCTATCAGCTCCCTCAAGTTATCGAGCGAGGTCGTCCCCACAATAGGTGCAGTGACACCTGAATAAGATGCAGACTCGGAACATCATTGTAAAAGCAACGTGACAACTCACCTTCCTTGCTGAGAATCCAGGCAGTCGAGAGCTGAGCCATCGTCAGTCCTTTCTTCTTTGCGAGCTCTTCGACTCTAAAGAATCAATAAATTGAGCATTCTTTTCTGCCTCAATTTTCCATACCTGTCAATGATGACTTTGGCAGCCGTGTTTTCTTTGTATCGTTCGAGGAGCCTGTATTGTGTGAGTGAATAAAAATATCAAAAAAACAGAAGATTAACCGATCTGACTCTCCACGTGTCGTATCGCCTTGCTTGTCGAACGGCCTCGCTAATTTCCCTCGAGCAATGGGCGACCACGGGATGGAGCCCACGCCGAACATCTACCGTGCCATTGAGAGAAAGCCAACAGAATTGGAGATTTTCTACCTTCAAAGTGGGGAACATCTCCCTTTCTTCCTCTCGGTAGATGAGATTGTAGTGGTTCTGCATCGAGATGAAAGGCGTCAAGTTGTTTTGAATGGCGTAGTCTTGACCGCGTATAGGTTAGTTAATCGAACAAGCACTTGGTGACGGTCTCACTTTGCATCGCATGGACTAGATGGGGGTTAGTGTCATGTTTTCATATAGAGGGAGTAATGCGCACATTGATAGGCGTAGCAGGACGACATTCCAATGTAGCGAACGTAGCCGGCCTGGACGACGTCATGCAAGGCTCTCATCTGAAAAGGCGACTTTGAGCTTGTATTCCTGAGTCGGAAAGGGGGAAAATGCTACCGTCTCGGCGATGGGAGTTTCGCGGTCAAATCTATGACCTGCAGACACAATGAGTGAATGAAAAGGAGAGCGGCATTTAGGCGTACACTGAAGAACGTCGATATAGTCGAGCTGCAATCTTTCCAAACTGTGCTTCACAGAATCGAAGATATGCTAGTGATACGTGTCGGAGTGAGGGGCAGTTCGACGGTGAACTGAAGGTCAAACCTTTCGACTGAGTCCGTACTGGTTAACATAATCAGGGTCGGATCTTGCATCCCTCTTCGAAGGTTCTTTGCCGACGGCCCCGTGCACCTGGAGTACATAGTGATGAGTGTAGTCTCACAGCGTGGAATCTAGGGTACCTACCTTAGTTAAAATAACAATCTTGTCGCGAGGAAGGTTGTGTTTCTTGATGGCCTCTCCAAGAATGATTTCAGATAACCCGTTCGAGTACACCTGCGCTGTCGGTTAGCTTTGTCTGGGAACAGAGAGAACAGACTCACATTCGCAGTATCGAAAGCGTTGATTCCAGCGTCGTACCTAAGCGACCTTAGAGAAGCGCACGTATACGGAGAGAACACATACGCAGCCTTGATGTGGACAATGCCTTCGTCCTTCCCCAGGACCCACTTTTGCCATTCCGGACTGCCGTAGGTCATGCATCCTAAGATGATCTTGGACACTTTCAAGCCAGACTGTCCGAGGCGCACTTCACACACAGTGAGACTGGTGTCGAAGGTACAGAGCGCTACCTGGCTCACCGTATTGCATACTAGAAGACATGGTGGTGGTCAATGGTCAAGGAGTAGTTGGCTTATACATCTATGATGAAGCCTATTTATCATCTGATAGCGGCCCAATCATATCGCGAGAAAGAGTGGGAAGACCTGATCTAACAAGGTTCATTGTCAGGGCGATAACGTGCATTCGAACGACAGGAGAAGAAAGTTCGCGTTGTGCTTTCAGGAATAGCACACCAATCACTGGCGCCTGTGATGAATCTGTAGTGCCGCTCGAAGCTGAGATAGCTGCTGCGCCTTCTGCATACGAAATTCAGACATAAATCAGATGATAGTGCTGAAACACACGTTGCCACTGTTCTCAATCATATATTATGAGAGGACAGTATAGATCCTACGCTCGGCTTCTCCAAGTCCTCTGCGTGAAGCAATCTGTCTTTGTTAACAGTGCGGCAGCCTGCCAGTGCCGCCCAACTCGCGCCCAAGGGTCAACGCAGGTGCCTTCGGAATGAAGAGGAGAGAAATCGAAAGAAAGCCAAAGAGGAATCCCGACTAAGTTGAAAAGTTTTGAACGCATTGATGTTGGTGGTGGGAATTGGCAAAATTTGGCCTGTACTAAGTTGGGCAAGATCAAAATCTGACGTAATCCGATACTGTCCTCCCTCCTCATCTTGTCCTCACCATTACCACCGCAGCGTCCTCCTTTTGTCCTTCTGTCATTGTTGGTCCTAAGCGAAGATTACGAGATGTGTCCTGTGAGCGGCTAACATATGTATATGCTTGTCTATGGCGAGAAGCAGAAAGCTGAAAGTTTTCATCCAGCGACTTCGAAATGCCTTGTTCCGAAGTTCGGTTAAGTATGTACTTGCGCGATCATCTTGCTATTCAGCTGAATCACGCACGCCCATCATCAATACTCTGATCCAATGGGCCGACGGTAAAGAGGAACATGAACCGCACTTATTATATCTGTATGATTTCTTTGTGCTGATCCGAACAGTTGGACTGCTTACTCACACAATTTCAGGAAAACGTCAGGGCTTCTTCGACGCGAAGGCAGTCGTCCTCGAACTAACGTAAAATGATTGGAACACCGTCGAGCTATTTCTATTCTCGATACCATTCAATTTTACGATGTAGAGACTCGACGTTTACATGAGCTGCGGCCGCATTGGGGTTCTGTGACTCCATTGCATTTGAAATCGCCAATGTAAATGTCTGACTATGCTCATTCTCATTCAAATTGTCGTGGATGTATGCGCGAGCTTGAGAAGTAAGATGCACGGCTCGCTTCTCATCTGATAGTTTTTGCTTCTAGATGAATGTACGGACGTCGCTTTGGTTCCATACGGTCACTGAGCAACCATGGGACCTGCAGAACCGGTGAAGCAACGACCAGGCGACGAAAGCGAGGCCATTGTGATTTTAGTAAGAATGAGCATTCTAAGACGCCGTTGTTTTTATATATAGCAATGGTAATATCTTATAGCTTAGGCTATTTACACATGGAACAGGTTCTCCTTGCGTTTCCAACTCCTAACCCTCCCGGTTAACCACCATCATTCAATTCAATGTAAGGAACGCCACTTCAAACCACTCGGACCAAACGCAACGCTTGTAATCGCGGTTACGAGGAATTGAATCTGAGGATACCGCGATGAGAGCCATTGCACCATAACTGACAAATAGGCCCACTATTTTCCTGATATTAATCAAGGCGCCTGTTTACAACTTGTTATACAGTTTTGCCTAGTCCCCACTAAGAATGGCCTGAAATCATCAATGGCTTATATTCCTCCTCCAAAAACTTGACGTCCTCCGCCGTAAGTTCAACCTTCGTCGCCTCTAAGAAGAACCGGGTTATTCCTCTGATATCTATTTCAGGAATCAAAGGCGAATCTCACCAATCAGTTCCTTCAAATTCTCAAGCGACGTCGTCCCAACAATCGGCGCGGTGATACCTGAATAACATGTAGACTTGAAACATCACGGGAATAGCATACCATCTTACCTTCCTTGCTGAGCATCCACGCGATCGACAACTGGGCCATACTCAGTCCTTTCTTCTTTGCGAGCTCCTCAACCCTATTGACCCGATCAGTTGTGCATTTCTTTGTGCGCGAGATATCCATACCTGTTAATTATGGCTTCAGTGGACTCAATTCCATTGTATCGTACGAGGAGCCTGCGTTCCAAGAGTAAATAAAAGTGTGCGAAGGTGAAAATATGAGTTCAACTTGTCAGTCTCTCCACGTATCGTGTCACCTTGCTTGGCAAGCGGCCTCGTTAATTTCCCTCGGCCAAGAGGAGACCATGGGATGGCACCCACACCGAACATCTGAAACATGTTGAGACTGTAGATAAAGCAAAGAGGACTGGATATTCATACCTTCAGAGTGGGAAACATCTCCCTTTCTTCCTCTCGGTAGATGAGACTGTAGTGGTTCTGCATCGAGATGAAGGGCGTCAAGTTGTTTTGTATCGCGTAGTCTTATCCGCGTATAGGTTAGTCAGTCGAACAATCGCTTTATGATGGCCTTACTTTGCATGGCATGGACTAGGGCGCGGGTCAGCGAAATAGTGAGATCATGGAAGTGGAGCATACATTGATACGCATGGCATGACGACATTCCAATATAACGGACGTAGCCGGCCTGGACGACATCATGCAAGGCTTTCATCTATAAAGCGAAGTTACGTTGATACTAACGAGTGGGAAAGGGAGAGTATCTTACTGTCTCAGAAATCGGAGTGTCGTAGTCAAATCTATGACCTGCAGACACATGAATGAACGAACAAGAAAGCAGTATTTGAGCGTACACTGAAGGACATCGATGTAGTCGAGTTGTAGTCTTTCCAGGCTATGCTTCACAGACTCGAAGATATGCTGCCAGGTGATGCGTATCGAAGTGAGAACCTGACTAAGTGCTAAAAGAACCGATCGCACCTTGCGGCTAAGCCCGTGCTGGTTCACATAACCTAGAGCATCGGATTTGGGGTCGCCAAAGAGATTTAATTCGGGTTCTTTGCCGACGACTCCATACACCTGAAGTATAGAGCGATGAATGTCATATCATAGCGTAGAACACAGCATCCATACCTTAGTCAAGACGACAATCTTATCGCGAGGAAAGTCGTATTTCTTGATAGCCTCTCCAAGAATGATTTCAGATAACCCGTTGGAGTATACCTGCGCTATCGGTCAGCCTGGTCTAGGTGCGGAAAGAGCAGACTCACGTTTGCGGTATCGAAAGCGTTGATTCCGGCGTCGTATCTAAGCGATATCAGCAAAACGCCCCTAGAAGGAGAGACTACTTACGCAGCCTTGATATGCGCAATCCCCTCCTCTTTCCCCAGAACCCACTTTGCCCATTCCTGACTGCCGTAAGTCATGCATCCCAAGATGATCTTGGACACCTTCAAGCCAGACTGTCCGAGACGTACTACAAGCGAAGTGAGTTAAGAAGCCCCAAGAACAGGCAGAGACGTGGCTCACCATATTGAATACTCGAAGACATGATGGTGGTCGACGGTCAAGGTATTGGCTTATACATTTGTGAGAAATCCAAATTATATATCATCATCTGATCACGGTCCGCCGCCCGGTCGTTTTGCAATAATCGGCAGTGGAACTGATAGAAGAACAGTCGAGAATAGGGCCTCTTGTTGCCGGTACGATGCCTTGTTGGATTCTTCGCAGTTTTGTCGCACAGAAAAGTGCTCGGCAAGAAGGAGACAGCCTGTTGTCCAGGGCTGATATCATCCAGGTTTATATGAGCTGAGAGGACGGGGGATTGGTATCCGTGGCAGGGGCGCGCCAAGATGCAAGAAGCGACGCACGTACTATCCCGGCAAGAGGGACGTGCAAGTCTCGGAACGCAACATGCGTCGAGGCAAAATCGGTTAAACAGACAGGGTCTACAAATAGGACGGCCGGAAGAACTATCGAGAAAATGTACTTCCACCTTATCAGTGTATTTTTAGATATCAAGCGATTCTTTGGGAAACGACCTATGACCAAATCAGAGAACATTTTCGACGCCTCTGTCAGCAATCACTCACACACCGTTAATCTCCGTTGTTAGAGTAAAATTCTGGACGGAATAGTGGTCATTGTCTCATTCCATTCCAGGCGCAGTCATTCTTTAAAAGCGCTAACCATTGGCCTTGAGCTTGAAGAAGCGGATGGCGCGAAGACAAAGGAGTCGCGACTGGTATGAGAGTAACATGCAAGTAACATGGGAAGTTAATCTGGGTCGCGGGGTTAGGGTTAAGTACACGGTAGCTAGAAAGTTCGGCCCGGGTCGCATGTCTCTGTGGTTGTAGTGCGACAGCGTGAGATAAACTCTGATATTCTCCTCTCTTTCGATGGATGGTCGGCCGTCTTTGTAAACCATAGGCAATTTTCCTCGCCGTTCTCCGGTGGTACCTTTTACCAGGTGAGACCTCGCAGTGCTTTGTTTCTTTCCATTTTCATCGATTCATGGGGTACAGATATAACATAAAAGTGAGATCGTATTCGCGAACTGTACTGGATTTCTCTTTTCCCCAGCGGCTGATTGGTATTACAATTTTACAAGCACTTCCTACCTTCATTTGCACCGTCCTTACTTTACTAGTTCAAACACACGGAAACGACTCCGCCCGTCCTTTCTCTGTATCCCATACTGCAAAATCGCGTTTTCATTCGCATCCTCATCAACCTCCACTCCGAAAACGTCATCCAAATCCTCATTCCTAGTTGCCCTGGTGATAGCTGAGAAGCCCAAATCTCCGACCTCTTTATTCTTGACTATACACGTCAACCCGGCCACACCACATACGGCCGTACACACCAGGGCGACCGCGTAAGGTATCCATAATCTGAGAGAGTGATATACCCACACCAGCTGGTCCCTCGCAACGGATGCTTCCACCATCGCCGTGTCTCCCTCTGAGCTTATCAACGCAATCGTCGCATTGATCAAGATTTCCTCTAGCGCGCGCCTCATATCCGGGGGATTTGGACTAAATGTCCGTGCGGTTTCGTTCATCGAGAAGAGGTTACTTGTCAGCACGTTCGTCTCAGAGAACCATTGCTTGTCCCCGACACTCGTGAATGCTATCTGTCCATTTAGCTGGTCACAGAGCCAGCTCATAATGACAGTATAGCTCGCACGAGATGAGAGCCCTGCAGCCGGAGTGGTACCATTCTCGATCGCTGCACAGTCCGAAACGTGGTCGCTGATAGAGAAAGGGTCGTTGTAGGAAATAACGCTGGGAGAGATTATCGCTGTGTTGTTGACAAAGGAGACTACGGCCCGTTGTGTTGCGTTGTAAAGAGCGCACTGAACACCCGCAACCGCGATGTCTTCATGGGGACTGTTGTACGTGCGCCATGCCATGGTAAAATTCCACCCGCTGTCGCCGATTTGGGACGTAGCATTGTACACTGCAGTCTCCGTAGTGCCATTCATACTCCGGAGGATTGCAGAAGGGTTAGAGGGGCCTGAAGAGTCGCCATCGTCAAGTATGTCGTCCTGACCGATATCTGAACACTGTAGGGCCGGCGCGGCGTACTCAATAGTATAATTACACGCGCTCCCACAGTCCGCAGGCGCATTCCACCCAATGAGTGTGTCGGATTGGAATGAGCGCGAAAGGACCCGTTCCCAGGCTACAGTCACCGTATATGTACAGGTAGTCATCGAACCCGTTGTCCAGCCATCTCCATTGGCGAAGGATATGGTCGGTACGGAGATGATGTCGGTTGTTGGAGACGCTGAGCCGACCTCGAGGGCGTTGGGTGCGAGGATGGATACGAGGGTTAGAGCCTGCACCAGTAAGGCCACGACGATGATAGGGAATATCTTCCAGGACCAGACGAGACAGAGAGTCTCGATAGGATCCGGTAATCCGAATAAATGGTTTAGTTGCTTGACGGTGAAGGGTCTGCGGCACAGGAACAGCCAAATCTTTCGTCATTGTAAGTTCGTTGGAATTGTCCCTGCGTTTAAAGGAAAATAAACTCACGAGCTGCGTAAGGGATATAGTAACTGAGCCTGTGCAGAGCCATTGCACAAGCGTACTAAATGCGTTCGAGGAGTTCTTGATCCAGAACTGCTCTTGGGCGTCACGTCCTTGCAGAAAGGCGAGGAAGAAGTGATGTATGCCCGCCGTGATCCCTGCACCTAATAACATTCCGACCATGCCCATGGGTGTGCCGCCAAATAGGATGGTCTTCGCCATCGGACGAGGGGTAGGCATAGCGGCAGAGGGCGGGTCCAGCTCCGATTTGGATAACGATGACCGGTTTCTCATCCGCGAATGAGTGATCAGCTCCATCGTCTCTTCTTCCTGGTCCTTTGCTTTGCTTCTGTTTAGGCGCATGTTGAGGGAATTAAGAGTGGCGGAACGCGTGCTTGGAGCATTTTTGTCAGCAGGATAGGTACCTCTTTATATAGGGTATATGATGTATGGGAACCAAACAAGTCCCTGTGTATCAGAGTACTAGGACGAGCGACCCTTAGCAATATAGATGCCTATCATCATGTCTGTTTGAGATCTCGGCCAGAAAACTGTGAGATGTAACATACGGCTGCCTTCAAACATTATGGAGTGACGTCCAGTGGGTCAGACGCGTCAGGACATCAACAAGCTAAGAGATGTCTGTGGTAGTCGAGGCGCTTAGCTAGGCTTCGAGGGACGCATCAAATGGGACTCACTGATAAGTCGTGACCGCCATATCCGAGATCCGCGTTCGAGAGCATTAAGCGCTCTAAAGGACGGTGCCTGTGGCAACTATCCAAGTCCCGGGTAGTCTGAAGAAACCCTTCTCGCATTGAATTGAATGTCCTTGATTAACCTGTAATAAATCACTGCAACGGCATTCGTCGGGAGCTATACAGCGCAATTGTTGAAAAGGCAACCACCGCCGAGCGTGAAGATCTATCAAACGAACAAGGCTTCCCTGGGTTGCTGTCTGCCTGGGCCTTGCTGGACACTCAGCTGTTTTAACATGCATGAACGAAGTATAGACCCGGCCAGAAGATGTTGTTCTGTGGAGTTGGATACTGTCTGTGAGTGTATGGAGGAAACGCAGACTTGAGCGTTACATTTTGTTTCCAAAGAAACTCGGAAACAGTGCCGGGGTTACGCGTTACCATTGCCTAAACAGGCAATGCGATTTTTCAACGGCAGTTCGACGCTCTCGCAAAGTATACTCCCTTGTATTATTGTCTTCCATTGTTCAACGAGAATATTTACAACAATGTACTTCGTAGGACCTAGCAGGAATTTTTAGAGAATTAAAATCGATTTTTATGATTTTTTATGATGTAACGAAAAAAGTAGGAAACGGACCCATCGTTTGCGCGTTACATGTGGCCAAATAAGCAACGAAACACCCTCGGCGTTACGCGTTACCGTTTCCTCTATACAGTCACATACAGTAATTCACGTTAAGGGGACATCGGGCGTCGGGGGGAAGCTTTAAAACTTTATCCGACATCTGGAAATAACATCGGATTAGAGAATTCCCTTGTGCTATAATCCTGACGGTCCTTGCCTTTGCAGTGTCGCATGAGCCTGATATCGTCAGTGCGGAAGACCGATCAAACGGTACACACAGAGCTAAGGAAGTCCTAGTCATAGTTTCCTCTAAGTTCCAGAGACTTATGGAAGTATGAGCGGTCGATTTTCCAGCAGGGAGATGGAAATACGGTCATCCGACGGGGCTAAAGAGAAGGTATGACGGGGTTGCAGTCTTTTCACCTCCGCTTCAACTCCGCTCCGAACAGTCACAGACGCGTCGTGCGGCATCATTGCATGTCAACGTCTTACCACGGTGACCCATCCTGTTATCCCTTTCTTGTGGCGTCGTACCTCGGAGCGACGGTTACTGGACACATTGTTCAAAATTCTGAGTCTGTTCACAGGTACTCCTCCTTATAAGTTCCTGATCTGTTATAAACTGAACCGACTATTGGCCGACTATGGTTAACTCGGACTACGTACAAGACGTTCGCAGGTTCTGATGTAACAGATCCTCGGAATCTTTGGTATCAGACGAATTCACGAAATGACTCAGAGCGACAATGAAATTGATTACTGGTAACTGGTTACATGGGGGATTGAACGCTTAGCCAACCGAAAAAAACCCATTACTCCATACCATGAGAATCAACTACCGCAAGGCTATGATGTATCCAAACTACCTTATTATATTCCTCTTATACGGCCCTTTCGCTTGCGGGAAGTGCAATGAGAGTCGGTGCCCGGTCGCCTGGAACGAACAGGAGGAAACAATTCGTAACTTTCCCGGTCGCCTGGACCGGTGACCCAGTTCTGAACGTTCCTGCTTTGATATAGTCTAGTAGTTGTCGCGCCCCAAGAACCGCGCAAGTGGGTCTATTATGTAATTTTACATAATCCGGCAGCCGGTCTTGTCTTTATCCCTCGACGACGCCATGCCATCGCCACTTCCAGCTGCCATTTGGCTGACCAAAAATCTTAATGAAGCATGTTTGCTTTTTCTGAGTTTTTTCTCCCTGATAAGATGCTCCCTTGACCTTCTTTTCACCCTCAGTGCTAATTCAGTCATTGACAATCAGATTTGGTGTGAACCATATCTTCAGAAGAATTTGACTGCTCGTAGATGAATAATTATGCTGTATTTCATCTTGGTAAGGTTTTTATGTATTGAGAGGTGTCGGATATGCTCTGCGACGCGGTCAGAATCGACGCGTCGAGTCAAGATTATATAATAAGGTTAGTCGCGCGGTACTTGGCCGAGTTAGGCAACAGACTACATATACCGTCCTCATCTGTCAAAAAGGTATATCGTCGTCTGTCTAGGAGAGACTAGCTTTGATACACAACCTTACGAACCTTGTGCTACAGTTCAATGTCTTTGAAGCAACATAAATTTACGAATTTGTACTTAGAGTTGACTTCGTAAGTAAGGCAAGGGGCTACCGGAATTGCGGCCCGGAACACCGGCTAGGTAGGTAGGTTGGGCCAGCAGGCCCGAAAAAAAAAAGTTGACCCTCCTCATATAGCCCCAAAAATGCCTTCCAAATGTAAAAAGGTGATATATTTAAGCACCAACACGTCTAATCAATGGACCTTCAATCTTTATCATGCCTGTACGACGCAACATTGGGAGCAGACAGAGTGTTGGCCGCACTGCCATCATGAGTCAGCATATGACATCATGCATCCAAATTCATATCTTTTCTTGATCCCGCTAGAAATATGTTAAATTGTACTCAAAATGATACTTGGGTGAATAATAGTACATGAATACGACACGATTTCTCATTTTCGCTCCGTAATCAGCTAAATCTGGAGTGTATGACATCATTTTGGTCACGTGGAGGTAGGTAGGTCCAGCGCTAGTGCCCGAAATTTTTTAATCGACCCTATGTCATTTTTTTTCATTCCGGTAGCCCCTTGAAGTAAGGCTTCTTTTCCCATCAAGCTGCATCCGCTTTGGAACATCCCTTTTTTTCAGTCTCGAAGCCTGTAGAACACGACTTTAACACGTGTACCACTCCGCGCGTGTGGCCTCGAAGACGGATGAGCTCTCCTCCACCAGCCATCAAGGAGACTTGTGACGGTCCGAATAATGTGTTTTCCCAACGGTACGTACCTGCTTAAGTCCCCGCTGAATTTTCTTTCTTACGTTGCCATATATGCGGTGTACGACGCTTAATTCTCAAGACGATAACGCGTTAACTTCATTGGTCAGAAACAATCCCCCTAGGAAGGCAACAACTGACTTGTGAATCTGTCAGAGTCTTTTTAAATTACATCGGATCGATCTTAGTATAAAACCCTGCAGCGCCTGTATATAATACGCAAATAGCCGGGCGCGCCATAGAGAAATCATGTATCTACTCGATACGAAGGAGTGAGGATCGAGATACTACATTACCTCGGTGGGAAACCTTTCACTAATAATCTAATTCTTACAGAAAACCTTGAAAACCTTATCTGACTTTGCGCCGATCGCTTCGTAATACTGTTCGATGCACACCTTCGAGGAGGCCTATATGTACTCGCATTGAGGACCATGTCATGGGATACATATGAAGCAAACACACACCGGAGCAGCAGGAAAGAATTTACTATCAAATACGTACCTGTCGCTCACAAGGGTCTTGAGAAGGAGACAAATGTCGGCGGTAAGGCCGACGGTCTTGAAGTCATCCTTACGTGCAGCCAGACCATCCCAGAATCCACCGGCAATGGGCAAACCGTGGTTTAAGGTATCGCACACCCACTTTCCATCGAGATGGTCCTATATGAACATCTTCAGAAGTAGACGTGTCTATGTTGCGCGAGAGCATACTGGGATGAGTACCACAGCGTCCTTCATTTCCCTCTCTAGGGCATTTATGCCGTCCATAACGGCCTTGAGTAGACATGTAATGACAAAGTGGGTGGTAAACAGGCGTTACGACGTACCGTAGCATGGGGAACATCGACGTTGGTGGAAAAGACGCTGAGAGCTCCGCGTATGTTATCGAATGTGCCATCCATGGCATCGAAAGCATCCTGAAGCGCATTTCCATCACCGAGACCTTCGGCGATAGTAAAAGCGATGAGTGAAAGGAGAGATAGAGAGCGAAAGAACATTGTGCTTAGGATGAGCGTCGTCTTTGAAGGTATTTATGACTGCTCAGTGAATGAAATTCCCAAGTAGAGAAGAATTCCAGAGAAGTCACGAGTCCGATGTTCATTTATGTGTAGTCGTTCGTAGAAGCAGTGGCCAATGGCCAGGTAACATGATTATACGTATCCGAAAGAGATCCACCATCATCAACTTCATTTCATGTCGGGCGGAGGACGAAGCAAGTTCGTGCCGAGATAGAAGAGTCCAAGGAATCAATGGTGGGAACGCCAGTGGGAATTAACGACGTTCACTGCGACAGGATCTGATACACTTGAATCAAGCAAGGTCTCTTTCCCAAGAAGACCTGGATAGCTCACCCCAGAGTTTGAGAAAACAGCCACATCTTCACTCATTCTGTCGTTGTCTTTCAAGGCGAAGATCAACTTTGAACATGCTTTTGCAAGAAAGCGGTATCTTCCACGGTATCACTGAGCCTAGGTACGAGCCGTGGAACACAATCTGTCTGTGGTTCTGGACTGGAGGTAAGCCACAAGTAAACATTAGCAGATTGAAGGTTATTCACAACGACGAGCTTCGTACTGTGTCGAAGCCAAGGTCATGGACGGCCTTGGTTGTTTGAACATCGCCCTCAGAGTTACTTGCACTGCAGAAGACGTACAGGATAGCAAGAAGCGCCGTGTAGCATGGAGTGTCAGCTACAAGCTCAATTATAGCGACAGGCTGGGAGATAATACCCCCAGTCGGCAAGTCATGGAGGAGTGGGAGAGCACATCAGTATAACGTGGTATTGCTTTCCTGATTGGTAGCGCTGTCCGGGATACGAAGATCAAATATATTGCCAAAGGTTATGTACGATCTACATGCGCATCATTTAACATGAATATAATAACCAGGCAAACTTACCGTGATAAATTTAGTGTACTGTGTCATCTTCTCCATCCAAAATCATACATATAGGATGTTAATCATGAATGCATATCCTTAGCGACGGGTCGCAGTCACAACCTCAAGATCACGGTCCCCAGTTTTGCCGGTCCTGACATTATGCTCACGGTCCTTTTCACAAGATAAAAGTTCCATTAGGATGTAGTCCTTGAAGACCAAAATGCTGCCGCAGATTCTATTCATGCTAGAATACGAAGGTAAGCAATAACAGGCCACAAGATATTGCCAGCAGACGCACTAGGTATGAACCATCCAGCGTCTCTCCGTTCTTTATCTCGTCTAGTTCAAGCAGAAGAGATGGTGCTACATGGTACAGAGCAAAATAGTCCATCGAAGACTCGGTGCCCAGGTCGATGGAAAGGGCGGACAGGAAAGAGGCGGAACGCCGCTTTCAGCGTCGTGATCGGGACTCGGACCGATCGTCCCTTCCTTAAAGTACTTATTGAAAATTATTGTCCACCTCATGAGTCATGCATGCTGGAAGATTCTAAGGTATTCCAGAGAGTCTAAGGAAACGCTTTCATCTAAAAAGGAATATCAGTCGTAAGGGAATAAAGGCGTCCGACTTGAGAGATCCCGGCTGTTGATAGTGGGGATCGAACACCAAAAGCAAACAAAGCATTACCAAATAGAATTCTGTAGGGCAGAGTCGGAAGCCACTAAGCCACAGAGCCCTTCCTGGATAAATACCCTTCTTAGTCCGAGGTAATGCTACTGTCACGTAAATTATGCTCTTACCCATCCTCCACAAGTTCACCATCAAAAAATTGAAAATCTTTGAATCGGTCGCAACTACACCGTGACTTATTATTGCATTAGTGTACTCGCTGGAACTTAGAGTTACTATGTACGACGAAATCCGGTCTCCTGAGGTGATATTGAATCGTGGTTGAGCATAACCGTGTTAGAATCGCAGGGTCGTTCTCAAACGAAGTGAGTGGCAAAAATGGGTTACATCTTTGGAAAACGCGACATGGGGACTAACTACGAAATATACTAGCTTATATACTACAAAATCCCCGTGGAAATAAGCAAACATGCAAATAAATCCGTACGAGAACCAAACGGCGACCAACTGTCCGCCATGAGAAGCTCGAATATGCCACAAACCGGCGGTAGTCCCTGGGGAGATACAAATATATAACGCATGTAGCGTCTCTGAACCACGTTTGTACTTGTAGACGCATCAGTAACAAGCCATCCGGCATCTCCCCGTTCTTTCCCCCGCCTGGTTGAAGGGCACCTTAGGGCAGACCTGAGACAGGTGGAAATGCTCTTTCTGAGTCAGCACCATGATAGTACTTCGACCAGAGGAGAGCAAACAATTGCTGACTTTGAGTGTCGACAGCAGGGATGGAACACTGAGAGTGAAAAAAAAACCAAACTGCGCAAAGCTTTTGAACAGGTTCGAAAGCCGCTAAGCTACATGAGCTCTATGTACTCACTGGAAGGTACAGCTAGGTCTGACAAAACACACCATATCCTGAGGCGATTATTGGAGGATAAACGCAAGTCTCTTCACGGTGAATAACCCATTCATCCTGGTAGAGCGCCCCAGCAGCCTTTGTATTTGCGATCAACTAACGGAATACGGTTTGAACCTTCGACTTCTCCGCCGTTGGAGCATCGCGTAATCCATCTATACATCTATGGGGAAGTTGCATGGGTACGCTCCACATGAATGAAGAACATCAAAGAGATGTCTATGGCACGAACGAAGGGAATGAGGCCGCATCGAAAAGACAAAGGAAATCAATGAGCGTCTCGCAGACTAGTTGACCGTAGCGGATATGACATGATATTTCGTCATAGTAAACAGTGATAAGTAGTGAAGAGAACAAAATACTGGGATGAACTGAAGTTCCCCTAAAAGTTCCTTGGCTAGAATAGCGATGATGATGCAAATCTCCTGGAAAACACACCGTCCATCACAGAATGAGACGTTGATAGATAGGAGAGAGAACCAACCATAGCAAGCAAAAATGGTATTTGCGGCAATGGCACTGGACGTGTCGAGAGCGGTGACATTGCTATGATCAATGAGACGGTTGGCGACAGCAGGGACGAGAAGGAGCGGGAAGAAATGCGAGAGTGTTTGTGTGTTTTGATCGGTGTGGGGGGGCTCAAGCTATGGCTGGATGTATTTTCTACGGTTGGGGAACCAGGCCTGGCTCATGCAGCTGTTATCTTCGAAAGTGTCAGGCGATATGACTGAGAAGGCAGCCGCTGCTCCATCGGACGTCTTCCCGTGTCCCGTCGAGTGGAATGCTCAGGGTTCTCTCCGGGTTCGAGCACGATGGGATAATACTTCACAAGGACAGACGACTCAGCACTGACAAACTAAGATCCGATCAGTTCGTGCCGTGGGCCGGTAACCTCGAAGTTAGGAGCTCAACCAAAGACCCGTGTGCAGCGTTGACATTCTCAGATTCTGACGGTGGTTCGCCATCCGCCAGACAGCTTGAATTCCCGCAGGGAACCAGACGACGAGCTCGGGAAATGTCATTGGACAACATAGATACGGAAGACAACAGCTCTCTTCGTCGCCGTTCAGTGAGAAGATGTCTACACAGGAGCGCCACTCCTTTGAAGCATCAGAGGTGGTCCGTCCCTCTCAAAAACGCTAGGAACGGGTGTAATGCGATAAGACAAGACTACCAACGTACCCAGCAGGGATCGAGCCTTTAATCAACCCCTGGTCCAGCCGGTTCACCGTTCAATGCTACTCGTGACCTTGACGCCAGAAGCCCGCCCAAAGACCCGGGAGCATGGAAATACAGCTTCGAGATTCTCATCTGCTGAGGTTCCGAAAGTGATTCGCCATCACGAGCTAAACATCGGACAGCTTGAATTCCTGGGGTTGGGAGTGAGACGATGCTCCTCGTGAGCAGAGTCTTTCCATACGTTTCCATTAAAAACGAGGAGACGGCCGTGGTCACAGCTGAGGTCGTCGATGTCGTGGAAAGAGTATATGAGACGGGCTCAGTGCTGCCACTTTCGGCATAGAGAACGTAACTCGGACCTTCGGACCGGGAGAGATTTATATGACTTTTGGCTCAGATTTTGCAGGTTTCCTCGTGTCGTCGACGCCTAGACTCGCGATGAGAAGTGCGAGGCGCGTGCAGTAGTAGCTCCGGGCTGACCCTCGTTTATTCATACGCAGCCCGCAGGCGCTTGGTCTAGACTTTGTATCATGGCAATATCATGGACAACTTTGTTCAAGACTTTTCCTTAAAATTGAAGGAGCGCTACAAAGATTTTATACAGCATGCCATAGTTCTTACTGTTTGGATACACAATTCGACCTCAGGTAAGCAGTATACGCTCAAATTGAATGTTATCTGTGTTGTCCAGTCATCAAAGTACACGAACTTGGGGTCATCGAACGGTGAAAATGTTTTCAATCAGATATGGAAAGCTATAATTGAGAAGTTCAAGGAAGTCAGTCGCACGTGCTAAATTTCTACACCAGAAATCTTCGAGCTGCCCCTCGGACTGACGGTGCCACAGTACGAGAAGTTAGCCTGTGCCATCATTGTCAAAACCCCACTCCTCATCTCGTCAAGCGGACCCTTGTATTCATTCTGTGTACGACCATGATCAGTTCCACACCATCTCGTAAATATGAATATACATACTGCACTACAAGCATAGACCTTATCCATGAAAGTGGTCATGCTCGTAGCCATCATTTCAACGGCAAAACAAGATTGGGCTTCGTACCCAGCTGCTATGATGGCGTCCTTCAACTTTAAGATAGAAGATACGAGCTTCTGTATGGTGTCATATAAATCCTTTAACGCGTTGAACAAAATTTCGGTGTCGCCGCTCGACAGGACGTCGCTCTGAGTCGGGATTCATCAGACCAAAGACATATTTTGACGATGGGGAGAGTAACATACCGGGCAGACATTAATGCCAGATGAAATTTCTCCTTCAAGGGCGAATCCAAATTTCATAATGGGCTAGCTCATACCGTCAGCAAGAATGGAGGGGATGTAAATTGAATAGGAAGACGTACCATGGCCATGTCGTTGGTAGGTTGCGCCTCAAAGTTCGTGCAAGCATTTTGTAGGGCGATTGCTGTCGTATTCATGTTGCTGATAGCATTACAAACAGGGACGACAACATCGCTACGGCTCACAAGAGAGTGTGCCGTAACAAGAAACACGAGGGGAAGAAGTGCCAGAATGCGAAAGAACATATTGTGCTTCGGTTTGTATGACTACGGTGGATGCAGTTGCTGGGGAACGAAGGCGTATCTCGAGTCCTTTCATACCATTCAGTGTGAAAATACTCCGAGGAGAGAAGCATCAGACTAACCATCTAGTACGGTGTTAGTGGACATGCAACCATCCGGACTGTCAGACGAGGATTAATATGCCAGACCGGAAGGCAGATATAAATGAGTCACGGTTTTATTACGAATGTTGCTCTCAGGATCGATTTAATTTCAGGATTTATATTGCTCAGATGACATCAGTGAGCGATGAGCCCTAGGCAATCGACGCGATAATTGAATAAACGGGGACCCATCGACGACGCGTATGCACGGGTGTATGGGGTTGACACTGCCGGCCGCTGGTGTTAATATTCTGAGAGTGATACTCCATAACGCTCCACTAGACAACGGATGGCTTCGGTTTTAGACAGTAGACAGGCTGAATGGCGGTTCTAGTACGCTCTCGAGTTATCACTGAGGTAAACGAAGAACCAGTGAATATCGAACAAGTTAGAACCGGTACTGGTCTGAGTTGCCGGCGTATGTGTACGAGTCAAATACGATGGCTCCGGTGCGTTCTAGGATTGAGAGAGGCCATAAATGACCAGACAGACATTAAGGAATTG
This sequence comes from Armillaria ostoyae, assembly GCA_902506015.1. NCBI lineage: Eukaryota > Fungi > Basidiomycota > Agaricomycetes > Agaricales > Physalacriaceae > Armillaria > Armillaria ostoyae. The sequence goes on from LR732081.1 coordinate 4,520,471, forward strand.
CTCGCTGGTCAAATCTATTTCAGAACACGTCTTCGTGCTGACACTTATAGTACAGATAAGCCCAGATTAGGACACATAGTCAAAAGAGGGTTTTCCTCGCCATTGTTGCATCCAAAAATGATGCTCTGTCATGTAGAGTATCGGTAAGAACTGGAAGGAGTACGTAAGAGCGTCGGTAAGGAGCTAGGACGCTCCTAAACAGAAATGCAGTGTCCACAATGATGAGCTGGCTCTGCTAAATCCTTCAATCAGAAGAGAATCGATTACGGCAGTTGCGTCAATAAGGTAGACCGCAATGGGACATGCAAAATGGGCCTCTGCTCTATTGAGGATTCAGGAAAGCAGTCACAGTGAAGTAGAGACCTTCGTTGTTGAAGTGCTGCCGAGGGAAGGAGCAGAGCTAGTTGATAGCTGGCCCTGAGTAAAGCCACAGTGGCAAGTGTAAGAGGCAAATCGCAGAAGACCTCAGAGGCAAGTTCAACTGCGAATCGAAGGAAAGGTGGAAAGCCTTTGCGGTCGTCAGAGAGCCAAATCCGGAAGTCACCGACTGCCACCCGGGGTATTGCGGGCCGAAGCTTTTTCTCCCTTACCACCAACCACCGCCGTACGCAATTGAATCTGACATTTACTTCAGAACCATCAGTGCAGCACAACGAGTATCAAAGGAGATATGATGGATCGATAACTGACCCCGTGCCACAACGTACAAACTAACCTTGACCGTGCTACTAAAGGCTATATCAATTTGGAGGCAATTCAAGATGCATCTGCATACCGAATAAGTTTTACCTCAAACGACGTGATTTCCTGTGTTGATTAGATGGATCGTTATGCTAGGCATACTACCTTTAGCCAGATACGCAGTGATCAGTGCACAGTGTATGTTTTCAGGGTATCCCATAATCTGACGATTACCGCAGTTCTACAGAAGAATATGTCAGGGGAGGCTGTCCCGATTCAAACGTTTTATTGCTTCTTTCATCGTTCTCAGCTAAGCCTTTCTCTGTGTGGCTTTCTAGCGCTCGCATTGTATGTTTCTTAGAACTTAGAAGCAACCACGATCTGTGCAGTGAAAAGTTCGCAACGATGGCTGCTTGAGTTTGATAGATGGACGAATGCAAGCAGAATCCTGTAATAAAACGCCTGACAACGGGAGCTCGGCTCCTCCAACCGTTAGCTTCCTTCGAGTGCAGTAAGGAGGAAGGCTGGCCCCCTCGTAATTCTACAGTCACTGCTCACATTGAAAATAGGTTGAATCTCGACAGCGCATAGAATCATGTTCAAAGCCTTTGACGTGTCCTTGAGTCATTGCTTACACTGCCACTTGCCGTGCACGACTCAAATTTTATCAATGCAAGCCGTCCCAGGGTATTTCAATTTCACAATTAGATTCGGTCTGCGGCCCGGACCGGCGAACCAAGCCTCAAACGCCCATCATCCATAGCCACTCTTCTTCCCAAAAGCCATCAGTGCGTTCTTTATATCAGCCGTCCTCCAGCGTATTGAAACACCCGACAGTAGCCATGGACCCATCATCTGTGCTTCCCGTAGAACTCCTCTCAAAGATCTTTCGCCACTACCTCACCGATCGCGACATCCCTGTGCAATCGTTCGATTTCTCCGATGGACTCTGGGTCCTTGGGAAAGTCAGCAGTGCATGGAGAAGTAAGGCCAATTCATCTCAATCACTGTGGTCCACTATAACCATCACCGAGGCATTTCCTACACGCGACTTCCGAAAGGACACGCTGCCACTCTCGGATCGGAGCCTAGTATCACAGAAGAATGCCAACAAAATCAGGAAAGAAATCCTCACCCAGACTCTCAGGCGCTCCGGAGGTTGTCCTCTCACCATATCTATATCATTCCCTCTCAGTATGCGACGTGGCGAGAATGTCCACACTTCTGACTATCAGCCTCTCTGCGCCATTCTCGCTGCGCACTGTCATCGGTGGCAATCCGTGGAACTTACAGGCTATCCTTACCTTCTGAATGATTTCGTATATACTCCCTCTTTTCGTCTTCAATCGTTGCGGAAACTGCATGCGATGGTACTAGACAAGGCTGTCCTGGGTCAGGTTACCCGTCTCTGTCCGGGCCTGGTGGAATTGGTAACGGGCGCTTCGGAAGGCGAGTACACTCTCGCGAGGATCGAGATACCTGCGCTCGAACACCTTGAAGTGTCCAGGGATACTCATGTGCTCGATTGCATCTCTGCGCCCCATCTAGAATCATGAAAGATCAAAAGTGATCCGTTCGCCAATATACGTTCTGACCACATTGGATCTCCTGTCTTGGAGTTTCTCCGCCATTCACAGTGCTCAGTGCGCACGATGGATATCAACTGGCGTGGCACCCACGATGACCTAGTCGCGATTCTGTCCCTTACGCCATTACTCGAATCTCTTGAATGCCGTGTGCCTTTCACCCGAGCTTTCCTTGAGGAGCTGAGATCTCCATCTTCGCTGATTCCTAGTCTGCATACGCTCACCCTGTGGTTTCACTACATCATTCGTTTTCCCCATGTCAAATTCATTCTTGGCATGGTCGAGGCGAGGCTCGCGGGCGGAATTTTGAAGTGCGTAAGGATTCTCTCAGTAGGCAGGACCTCCATCAGTGTTCGATGAGCGACTGGCCGTCATCAACGCCCCACCGGATGTCACGGTTTGGCTCGAGGACAATAGTGGATCGCCCGCGGACCTTCTTTTTCCTCTCTTCGCTGGGGAGGATTATGACGGTGATATTTCTATGCGTCAAGTTTATAGTGGTTTGGTTACAGATGACGATCTTCCGTGAGAATGACCTTGATGCATTTACTGCCAGTGGGTAAGCAAGCACTCTATTCAGCAGTGATGATATCACTGACGAGTATAAATTTAAGTGTTTGAAACGAGCGTCTTTTCTCGAATTATGGCTACATACTTCGCTGTAAACCACCAATAGATCAGTTACTACTTCATACAGCTACAGTACGGCGACCGTCCATAACGCCTACTGGTCTCTGTGACCTGGCATCATCTTTGAACATAAAACGAGCGGACGGGGACCCTAATCGAAATCACGGTGTGATGCAGAGAATCAGGCTTCGTGTCTATTCTCCAGACGTATGTACCATGAGGGATTTCAACCCCATTTATTTGGAAAATACGTTGAAACTAGTTTAGTCCCGGTAGTCGATGTATTGATGCTCTAGACTATGCCTTTGTCGAGGCATAAATAGATTAAATGGTCAATTCTTATGCTACTAAGATGCCAGCCTTGTTGTAAATTCCACTACACCATGAAGACTCACAGGCTGCCCTGAGAATCAGGTTCTAATCACTGACCGCCAGCACTGTAAATTTCATGAAAATCGAATGATTAGGTATCCACAGAGTAAGTATTCACTCATACTTTCCTTTGACTACTCGTTGGTCTCGTGGACAGATGCTACATGCTACTCATCGCTGACACAAACTTGAACGGCGTATATTATATAACACAGTCAAGCATGTTCCGGATCTTACATTTGAGAGCATGTCATAGTCGGACGGTACAGTACCCGTTTTTCGCAATGATTACTTAAAGTGATATTCCGGTCGGTGTTTTTGGGATACCCTCATATGAGACCCTCGGACACGATCAGCATCGGGTAACTGTGCCAAAACTGTGCTGTATACAGATGATAAATTGGCTTATTCCTTCATGGCTAGATCCCTGTCCTAAAACGGAATATTACACGCAGAATAAGGTAGGTATGCCACAGGAGGTAGGGGCATGAGGGAATTGGACCCTGACCGCCTACCCACAGAAGCGAAGCATGCCGACAATTTACTATCAACATCGTGCATGACCCTATCTTTGGTAAGAGTTCCATTGACAGCTAACACTGGATGTCATTTGCGCTAGAAATCAACCTTTGAGAACGCCACATGGTAGTACACAGGAAAACATGACAAAATAAGAACAGAAGTGGTCGTAGGCAAAGCCCGTGGGCCGCTAGCACCATCCAAGGATTCCTGGTCCCCTTGTCCAGGAAGACCCAGATCCCAGGGATTACCATGGGGTGGAAAATATTCGCCACCAAGGCATACGCCAAAGGGGAGTCGAACCCCTACCGCTTACCGGTAAAGGGAAACCGATTTGGCCAATAGGAGGCAAGCATGATAACCGTTTCACCATTGGCATTAGAATTTATGATAGGAGACGAGATTCTTAATGCGAGATTGCTTTCATAATACTACCCATCATTGTGATACAGGAACTATCAAACAGGAACAGATTTTAGGCGCTCATTCCCGTGGATCTACTTGGTGCGGGAATAGGCCATATAGCCCTTCAGCTTCAACACCCACTGTCTTCTTTGACAACTACCTAAAGGGAGATTACTTACACATCAGCAACACATGGTAAGGATGCAAGTCATCGCCTGGCATTGGCTACAGCTTTACATCACAGGCTTGGAGCGCAGAAAAACCTCTCACAGCTGGGGGGTGACTATTTGTGGATGGTCAAATTAGAATCAAAATCCGAGATGCTGATTTTGGGCGAGGCAAAATCTGACATTTTGCTTTGATTCTATTTTGACTCACCCAAAGTAGTCGCCGCCCAGTTGTGTCTGCATATACTCACCTTGCATCAGTTGAGAAGGCATCAACAGTGTGCACGGCCAAGAGGGTTCCCCATATGAGAGTCTACAAGAGTCGGTGTTCGAGACGAGAAGAGAAGAATATCCTGTTAAGATAACAATAGCTCAGTCAGTCACACGAAGATGTAGTGAACAGCTTTATTAAGTACGCTACCTGTTAAGATAACAACAGCTAGATGAATGTAGCGTAAGAAATAGGTAGTGAATGATGATATGAATGATATACGCACCTCAGTCAGTCACACGAAGATGTAGTGAACAGCTGAGGTGCGTAGAGGGGCAGACGCCGTAGTTATAAGATCGAGAGAAAGGAGGTATAGTCTAAATATAGTAAGAAAGAATAACGAACGAGAATTAAAGAGAATACTGGTAGGGTAGGCTGAATCCTCGACATATCCACACCACTTGATACTGCCCGGAATCCGACGATGCGAATTAGTGGTCGAACTAGAATTTCCTGGCTGGTCCGTTCGGTCGAGAACACAAGGATCAGACATAACCTGCTGAAAACCAATAGAGTTTTCATTATCTTCGTTGTTTTGAGTAAGCTTGCTCTTTCGGCACCACTTGTAATAACTAGAATGAATGTTTCACGAACATCCAATGCACAGAATGTAACTAGCTCGCGCGTACCACTCAAAAGCCATATTGAAATCCGGGGACAAGCTGCAGTACAATCGCTGAATTGACTTCCGACGTATTATATAAGGACTACGCGGCTCTGACCTTTGAGAATGTTCGTGAACCCCGGGAAAATGACGAAACCAAGCCTCGAACAGCTCTCAGCTCGAGAATCTGTTCACACCGAAAGACGACCATCAACCCGGGGCGATGGATTCCGCGGTATAGCAACATCCGAGATAGAGCCAATGCCTAGGTTTTCCATCTCCCAGAGCTCGTCTGATCTTCTTACCATCATAGTCCTCTTTGTCTCTGGATATCGGAGACGATTTTGATAGGAGAAATAAGATGAGGGACGAGGCGCAGTTGACTTGATGCTGGTGAAGTGGACTAAGAATTTCCACCCAGACAAGCTATTGGAACTGAGCGTTATTCAATGATTAGCGGCACAGAAGTAGTACTTAAAAGGAAATATAGGGTTCCAATAATTTAAAGGAGTACACAAGAGTCTGGAATACCGTACTAGTGAGCGAAGTAGTGGGACAGCAATCAATTCAAACAGAATGAACAGCCGGACTAAACTCCTTCCACCAAGAGAGGACATAAACGTAGATCCAAAACGGTCTTCAGGTCCACTCAGTACGAGCTGGTGAAAAGGGCTGGATATATGGGCATTAGCATTATCTACAAAGACTTCGATGAGAAAGTCGATGGCACTAAAGATGATGGTGATCAGGCAGTGAGAGTGCTAATACGAAGGACTGCAGGTCGTCTGTCGTGCGTCGTGGGTCCGCGTCGCGCAATTCTATATGAGCCGAGTACTGACAACAGCGTCAGCGCCAAGGCACACCGTATTTCAAAGGTCTTCGTCGTTTTTGTTGAGTCGTTGGTCAGCTTTCTTAGAGCCCAGATAGGATATTAGAAGGAAATGTTTCGCAGACCGGAAGGGTACGCACCATGGACTTTCCAAACCAACGCGTGAGGATGTCCTGAAATCAAACGTGGCATGGATTTCGCTGATGACTAGCAGTCATTGTTCCATTAGGGTTCGCCAGTCAGACCGTCGCCGTGATGAGCTGGTGCGTTGTCTCGGATGTTCGCTAAGGAGAATTTTGTCAATTTCAAACGCTATACCGGCCGTGCGTGCACCGCATATGCGTCCAAGTCCGAGACATCCGTCCTAACCGGGACCGCGCACACTAAAAAATCCTGGCATGTGTCCACCTTCCTCCCGTGAATCGCCTTGCTTCACAATTGGGGTCCAATCATGTCTAGTACTCGTCTCCAGCGTGGTGATGCAAATTTATTTGGCGTTGCCGGATAACAATCGACGACAGAAGAAAGGAGGACGAACGTCTGGAGTGTACTTCGAAACCAATCTTCGCCGAGGGAGTCTGATGCATAGAAAAGGGGGAATGACGATGATGGTCGAAGACAAGCATATCCGGTCCGACTTATACCGGGTCAGCGCACGTGATGGACACTTCAAAACCGCATCTCGATAAATTGCTAACTTTCACGCAGCCTTTACCTTCAATTTTAATCGTTGCTTTTTTTTCAAACATAAGTTCGAGTCCCACGAGTGACGCGCGATGGATGAGGTAACGAATGACCAGACTCATGAGCCGAACGACAAGTGGGGATCGAATGGGATCGAACACCCAAAGCAAAAAAAAACCGTTATCAAATGGAGTTTTATAGGACAGAGTCGGAAGCCACTAAGCCTCACGATATCTTCCTAGAGAAATAACCCTCCTAGTCCGCTGTAATGCTACTGGCACGTAAATCGTGCTCTAACCCATCTCCCACTCGCTGACCTTCGAAAAATAGAAAACGGCGGTACCATCAGCACAATGATACATCCAATCAACACAATAAATATTACCTTGTTAGAGGCAAAAATGATTACACGTTTGTTGATATCTAGACAACTATCACTAGGCTCGCCTTTCCCCATTGATATGGACGAGGTACCCGGAAGTAACGACAGCCGGGTTAGGATGTCGCTGTGATACGCAATGACTCGTGAGTCGTAGAGGAGGATGACCACGGGCGGAACCATCTTTAAAAAGCCCAAATTTAGCCCACATGGATGTAGCACTTTAGTTTAGCGGCGGGTGCTGCATTGTGCTACACCATCAATCGTTTTGGATCAGTTCGATCCCCGTCAAGGGGCATAAGCACATTGACCTCAAGACACAGAGAGGCGGTGACAGACAATTTTAAAGATTCTATGTCTGTCGAGGTCTAGACAACGATTAGAAGAGACCTACTTTAGCTGTTGATACCTGTCTAACGCCATCTAAATGAGCAAGACGAGTTCAGGGATGGATAAAGTTTACCATCTATGATGAGTGCTCATGCCTGAGGAATGGCTGAAGTCATCTGGACGATGGGTCAAGTTTGCTAACTAAAAGCAGAAAAGCGCACAAAAAGACTCAGGTTTCATCACGGATACGCTGAAGGGGCATTGAACCCCTTGGCTTGCTAGTAAGCGAAATGGGAAGGCAACCAATGTACCATCGTTGTTCCAAGTATTGGCTGATCTAATGAATTAAGATGTCGGTGGCTCAGATTAATCACAAAGTCGTGCATCGATAATTTACCTACCAGGTCATCTTCAAGAACGGTATTCCCCACAGATTCAATTGGGTGATACTTACTTACATATTAAGAGTATCAGATTCCCTCAGCTCGGTGTCCTGGTTCCCGCTTTCAGTGCTGTAGCTTTCGGTGTGCCATACGCTGCGTAGCAGCCCGCACACAGAGCGTGTTTCACGAAGCCAATATTTTACCACTCGCCCATCATGAATATGTGAAAGGTGTACCATGGCTTCGGGGGAGCGGAGCGGTACTTGGATGAGGTATAGTCTCGCGACGTGTTCCGATCTACTCCTTCAGAATAGTCCTGTTACCCATTGCCAATGCGAGTGATAAAAATACAAGTCCTGTGGCAAAAGAGTACATGATTCCGAGATAAGCCGTGAAGATCGCATGCGGGACTTCTGCAATGAGTGTAAATCTATTCGCCTAACAGTGGAAGGGTGTTTCGGTAATGTATCCCCTTCGACGTATTGAGAAGAACGGCGAAACGAGTACGACACTGTTGTGTAATGGCTGAGTGTCTACTCCAAGGTCGACGATTCCGTTTTTTTTCGCAGGTTCGATCCCTGAGGGCTTCCTTTTTGACTGGGGCATGCATGGGATCAGAAGTTGGACACGGAAAACAAACACTTGGGCGTGGTAACCGGAAGGTATTTGTGCATTTCCCGACCTCGACAACAGATGAAACCCTGCCAACGTCAGAGATAGAGGTTAGACTGCGAAGGGGAAGACGGTGAGGGTAGGGACAAGGCAAATAGCAGTTGGTATTTGGCACGGTAGATACATGGGTATATCTGGTGGCGACAGGCCCATATATACGCAGTGAAGTGCGAGAAATTCAAAGACTTGGCTCAACGGCTTAGTCGTGTTGCATTTGTGTCTTCGCGATGAACACAGCAGAATCCTTTACAGGCTACAGCCAAAGATGTCGCACGGTGTCGAGCTGCTTATACAAGACAGCGGGAAAGCGATTAGGATATGAAGCTCTTTGTCTTCCAACCACCTGTCGAGAGCAGACGTCATCATGAATTTGCGTAGAGCTGATCATCTCGTGCTCCCTCGCTTAAACGTACCACTTTGTCTTAACGGCTAAAGTGGTGCGTGTCGATGTGAAACGATACATTTTTGCTCAGTTCGACTCCTTATACACGTCCTCATGAACGGTTCGTTTCACGTTTCACAGAGTGACAACTACAATATCAGGACGAAATCACTTCATAAACGAGGATCGTGAATAGAAGATCAAGAACAATTTTGAGGAGCATGGGATACCAACAATGCTTAGTCCCAGCAGGATTCTCCATCGATAAGTATACTATCTTCACCAGAACTTTGAACAAGAGCAGAAAATCTGTATAGAAACCAACGCTACATAAGCAGCTGAACGGATACATGTTTGTCGATATCTAGTAGACAGCAGTGAGTTTACGGTCACAATTGATCATAAACATGGAAGTCAGACCCGCAGAAAATGACGGCCAGCTAAGATATAACGGCGATACACACTGGCTAATAGAGGAGGACGTCTTTGACCAAATACCAGACATGGACTGGAGGCTTCTTCGATACACTCAAGTTGCATCCACAGGAGCGTAACACTTTAGCTTAGCGGCTAGTGTTGCACTGCGCTGTGGGACTGAAAGTTTTTGGTCAGTTCAATCCCGTTGATCAGGGGCATAGTCGTGAGTCCTTTTCCAGCGCTGAGCGTGTTACATACCAGCCATAGCGATTCACGGCAGTGATCGGTGGCAAAAGGCAAATTTCACAACGGAAGGCTTCCACATCCATTTATGTCTAGGCAATACTAAGCCATGACCGACTTTCCGAATAGATACCAACGGGAGATCAAGGCAGCCAGATGCGATTATGTGACCGGTAGAGGGGAAGCGTCTTCGCCAGATCTGTCCCCATCTAAGCGAGCAGCATATGAAGTCAGGGAAGAGATGAATGGAGGAAGAACACTGACAGGGAGCAACGGGGACGTTGCTTGTTAATGGGAAAATAATAATACGAGTCTTAGCCGACGACCGACAGAAGTCATATCAGTTACACGCCAAGCTGAATTGATAAAAATGGGAATCAAGACGAGTTACCGAAAGCGGCAGAGTTTCCTGAATTTGAGGTACTTAAACAAGCAAAGGCTGCAACGGCGAGACGACCAATAGCCCCGCCATTCTTCAGACGAGTGGAAGGTCGTGGGACCGACTTTGTACGTGGCTCAGTGATGCGTAGGTTTAAAAAACTGATCTCATAGTCTTATCACGACTTAGATACAAATCCGACAAAGAGATATCCGAAGGTGGCGAGACTCAGGGCAAGGACATTTCCTGACATCGCTTGAAAATGTGGACAGCCGTTGGTATTCAAAACCGAAGTTACATGGATGTATGCTGTAATCACAAGTCGTCAGTTCGTCGAATCGTTAAGAGGAAGGAAGACGTACCATTACAGTGTTACGCTTTGTCTGAAATCAATCACCTGCAGAGGGAGATGTCATCAGGAGCTGCGCAGAGCTGACCAAAATCTTTCCCACCTCGTACTCCCCGACTGGTGCGCATATACGCAGTTCTGTACTCCAAAAGGCGATGCTACCAAAGCATATCCACAGCGAGCTTCCGATCGCGTGTCAGTGACCAACACAAGGCATCTCCGGGTAACCATAGCATCATTGACTCGTCTTCCTTCCCATGAGTAGATGACGTCGACGTCATGCTGCTGGCGTCTAGGTGTACTGCAGGTCGACGTTCATTTCCTTTGGGCTCGTCCCGATTTCGATCCCGATCACCGGCGGTCCTCCCCGCATGTTCAAGGAAATATCGTAATCACACAGTTGCCGCGAGGCTAGGCGACGGTTTTTTGCGGAACGGATGGAGTGGCTGATGATGGCAAGAAGGGAAACACGTCGAGATCAATTTGAATATATGTAAGCTGAGCCTCGTGGACATCGGGCCGGTCCTTCCTAGATATCGCATCTACCAAAACCTGCACTTTAGCAATGACGCATGCATTTTTTTCAGTTTCATTCCTTTTCAGCATCTCCCAAGACTAAGATGCGTGAATCGGGTAGTGTTTCATGAGTGTTGTATGGTATGCCGCCTCATTTGTAGAAAACAAAGATTGTGATTTGAGAACACGATCCTCCGCAGTCGTATTCAATACCATTAAAGAGGCCTGATCCGAGGATCACAGAGCTTCGAGTTATTCAATTAGCCGGCGATTCCAGAGGATGATATTGAAAGACGTGAGGCGCAGAATAGAAGGGAGGAGTGACTGTCGTGTCAAGAACGTGTAATGATTGGTATAGCCACTCAGGCCTGCCGCCGGAGCAGCGAGGCTAAAGTCCGAATGGTCGTTTGAAGATGGCGTTCGGATCTAGTGGAGCAGTGCCATAGAATCAAATGACTCTGAGAGAGAAACTTGCATTATGAAGCGAGCAACGGCAAGAAGGCGCAGTCTAGACAAGCATGCACTGAGATCCTCATGAAATGAACGTGCTATGATCGCGTATTAAAGATGCACGCACGAAAAAGGCGTGTTCATGTCGCCCTGAACCATGAGGCTCGCAGCTCGCAGAGTAAGATATCGGAGAAAAAAGGGGAAGTTCCGTTCGTAGGTACTGCCGGAAGTCAAGCATTCGGAGATAAGAGAGGCTGACAGTGTTGCTAAGCGGAAAAAGGGGGAATCCGATGCGACTAAGTAGTGGAAGAGAAGACACAAGAAGGAAGCATCTCGGGACGATGTGGACCTGGACCGAGTTCGCGGCAAATTCTCCAGTGTCCTGTATTTTATTTCGGCCCCCGCAAGAAGGCTCCAGAAACGCGCTGCATTCCACACCAAGGTAAGATTGATGTGCTCCATAGCAAAATCTTCCCCTCGGTGTGAATAAGGCACTCACTTTGCATTCGATCTTGCTTTGGTCACTCGTTGAGGGCTTGCTTTTTATACCCCCGACCTTGGCGTTTGCAGGTCTCTTCCGCGGTGTCCAAAGCCTGCGATGCTGTAAGTCCGACGAGGGAAGATACACACCTCGCTCCGAGAGTCAAGTCATCCATTTTGGACGAACGGACGTTCAAGTATTGTCTCAACGCTTAGTCTTGAAGTGCACAGCGGGAGGTACAGTAGCTGGGGTACGATCTCGAGACTGGTAAAGATAAAGTCGAACTGCAGGGATGAATACGACCCTTAGCCGTGAAGCTTGTAGGGAACCATTCATACGGTAGCTATGCTCACAAGTCTGAACTGTCCGGCCAGCGTGTGCACACTCCACTATCGCTTGAAGAATGCTGTCATGGTAATATCAACAGGAATTATTGTTGCGGTCGTCTATGCTAAAAGTAAATCACCAGCACAAGGAATACACATCGGGACTGTCATACCTCGAATGCAAATTCGGAATCCCTGACTTGTCAGTGAGGCGGACAGGAAAGTGAATGGCATGGAACCCTAGCAGAAGAAAGATACACTCAGCTCAGCTCAGTCGTGCATGTGAGAACCTGAACAACAGCTGGTTGGGCAAATATGAAGAGGCGGTCGAGACGTAGGCAGTGAAGTATCATACCGATAATGAGGGCAGAGAAGAACATTCCGAAGACGTTCTTCACAGCTGAACGGCTCCACATTTGTCAATATGTCGACAACGATTAGTCCCGGCTCGCCTTTCATCATAGATACGGAGACCATATCCGCGGAGACAACGACAGAGGGTGTTGCGAAACGGAGTGACTAGGATAGAGGAGCATCGCATCCACCACGGGCTGGCCCTTCATTGGTGAGCTCAAATCATGGCCCACTACACGAAACCACCGTCTCAGCAGAATACAGCTTAGCAGCTAGTTTGGTCCAGTAGAACACATTCTATTTCGCTACACGAGTACCACGAGAGATCTTGTCATATCCGAGAAGTAAGGCCGATGGACGAAAAGACGTGTAAGACCGGACGTGGTGGCGGCCGTATCTTCGTATTAATACCCGTTGGTAGGAAACTGGCTTCGCATATGAGTGAGCGAAAGCAGAAGACACTTTCTGAAATGAAGGTGTGGTGCTGAGCGCGAGAAGGGTTGGAACGGCTTGTGAACTAATTGACCCGCTGTTTTGCAGACGACTGGAAGGTTCGGTCTCGAGGGTCATTACGTGGGACCCACATTGTCTGTTCTTCCATAACAATTTGATGGGACGAGCGACGCGGCTGTCTTATCACCGCCTAGATATGACTCCAACAAACAGATCCGTCGTATTCAGCATTGTGGTTAAATGAATATATGCTATTCTTAGACGTCATCAGGTCGTCGAACCGTTTAGATGACAAGGCAGACGTACAATTAGGATTTTAGGATTTAATTATCAATCGCCTGCTGAGAAAGATGTCACCATAAACCACACAGAGTCAACGAGATGGGTTCTCACCCAGCGTGTACGCAAGTACACACTCCAGACCCAATGGCCTCCCGGTTTGACAGGGAGTGTTAACATCGGAGCCCGTATCTAGCCATAAGCAAGGAGGAAGTAGGTCTTTGCCACAGGAAAGTAAAAGCGACTGGGATCCTTCGCATTTAAGTTGGCTCTTATGTCCAAATGCCCGTGTAAAGGTCCCCGGTGATGAGGGCATCGGTAGTCGTTATTCCTTTCCATAGATGAGTCGTATGCGATCCAGAACCATTCATCTCTATTTCGTGCACGTCGATCGAACCCCAGCGGTATTGACAGTCCTTAGAAGATCTCTTACGCGAAGGTTTTGGCCGAACAGCAAGAAGGCCAAAGCTCAAGCGATCAGGGCCAGCCGGGATCAATAGACGGTCCTTAGCTCCGTATCGGTATCGGGTAGTCCTTCCGATTGTCACTCTAGTCGTAGACTGTTGCTTATTTCAATCTAGATTGCGCTTCGATGTTCCCAACAGCGATATTTTTCACACCTCTGTCTTCGCTACAACATAGAACGGGATCACAGCCTAGCTAGGTGACGAGATTTTAATAGGTTACGACCGAATCGGATTTCACCAGTGCCTGGCAAGAGATCTCATCAGTAGTCGCACAGAACTGATGAGATGATTTCTCACATCGCACTCCCCAACCTGTGTGTATAAACCTTTCCTCCAAACTCCACGACCGAGGCAAAAACGTGTTGTTGTTCCCAGCTTAACGTGACAAAGAATGCAGGTGAGCGTTCACTCCATCAGGTACAGGCACGCTGGAAGCACAGGTTCAGCTACGTCTTTGCCTCAGGGAATCAAAACGCCGATACCCGTCGGAAGACCTTTAAGTGACGTGCCATTCGTTGCATGTTTCCAACACGGACGTGTGGATCGGACTGGATGCTAAAAGAAATGTGAGCAACTTGAGAAGGACCTGGGAAGACGCGACTCACTTATTTAGTCGTACCGTCTCTAGATTCCTCGAAGAGCGTCCTGAAGGTTACTGCTCTCTGTGGTGGCGAGCCTGACCTGTGAGTTATGGTAGGATCTTGCGCCACCTGCGAGTGTGGATGAAGAAGCCGCCGTTCTGCTGTTCGCTCACTGCCCTTCGTTGTGCTGCGTGTCTCTTGCTAGTGTTGCCGACGATCTTTCTCAACTGTTTATTTCATTTGAATCTCGCTTCCGAAGAGCTGACCATCACGTATGATTCGCCAAAGAACTGGCATTGAATCGTTGCCCCGGAAACGACGACTACCGTGTATTCAGATATGACAGAATGGGAAGATTAAAAAATTAAGATGAGCTACTGACATTGATACTACCCGGGCACATGTAAGGTCTTTCGTTGTGTTCTACTGCACGTTGTAAAAACGCGGTCAATAACTCGTGGATTGTATGTCAAACGTAGCATCGTATTTCAGCGGCTGGCTGGTCCATTAGGTATCGTTTCGTAAGCTTTATCTATCGAACTTCTGCTCGTTGTAAGATCAAAGAATTTATAACAGGCGAAGAAACGATTAACGCACTATTCTATGCTCGTTGCTCCAGTATATTGTTCACATGGCGAAGAAAGAGCCGATTAAGTGGGTCCTGCAAAGGTGAAACAGCGTCAGTTAAATAATAGAATCAGGCTTTGTCGGAATCTGGGGAATAAACATGCGATGCAGGGATCAATACCAAGCATGGGGAAGTTCAGTTTCTACCGGGTAAGAAGGTGGATGGATGGATCCCTGCAGAATCATACGTCGCAGTGCCCGTAGTTCAGCGGTCGGGTGTTGCATGTGAAATTGCATGGTTTTGGGCCGTTCGATTCCCAATGAGGCCCGTGTGGAATATCATGCTGATGCTCATCCCACCGGGGTAGTTGAACAACCGAATAAGTAAGAACGCGCGCATCCTATGGTCTTGCCTGACGTCTCCCTCGGGGAGATGAACATCCGTTCGTATTCAGTACAGTAGTGACATGAAAGCATCTAGAATCGTATGTCAGAAGGAACTCTAAACGTCGAGATGATAAGGCGGACGTACATTCATGATATTAGGGGTTATTTTTCGTGTCACGAACACAGTGATCCCATCAGGAGTCACACGGAGCTGAAGATACATCGCACTCCCAAACAGGTACGCGTATATGCAGGGTTGTCCTTCAACTTCCAGCCCGACGATGAAGCAACTAAAGCGTCTCGACAACGGGCGGTGTTCGCCCCCTAGTCTTTCCCCAGTCCTTGCTTCGCCCAAAGTCCGTATCTAAACAAGGCTCAGCTAGGTCGTTGCCGGATGAAATTCAAGCGAACCACCGTCTACGTGGAGTATACGCGTTTCTTGGATGATTTGTAAAACCCCTTCTCATTTGTTGGTCGCTGGTATCATGGACACGAGAACCGCATGCTGAAAGACGAGTGAGCGAGAGAAAGGCCAGGTAAGGTATGACATACTCAGTTGGATTGATCTCGATTCTCCGGAAGAGCGCGAGATTGTCTGCTGTAGTAGACACCGCGCTGTAAATGGCGGGAGCTTGACGCAAGGCGCAGTAAGAGGAGTTGCTACGGGGATACCAGAAAGATAGCAGGTGATGGGAGACGTTATCGCGCGTCCTTGAGCTTCGGGTTTGGACTTGGTTTGGGAGAGATGGATACGCTGGATCTTAAGAAACCGCTGTCCTGCCCTCCACGAGAGCTACAGCCCATTCTTCCAAACGCCCGGCTGGAGTTCGGTCACTTTCCAAGAGCATCGGTCGGGCCCTGTCACGATGATGTCGAAATGATGCTGCCTCGATGCTGCAGTCATCGTGCCGCGCACCTCTTGCTTGTGGTGCCGGCGATCTCCTTCGAATCATTGATTCCATCAGCTTCCCGCGCGAAATATCTGACTATCACGCACCATTGGCCAAAGGACATCCCTAATCCTCGTCGTTCTTATTCCATCCGGAGCCATGGGCCCAGCAAATGAGTGTAATCGAACGCCAGCTGGCAAAAGTGTTGGTGACAAGAGGCAAGATCAATAGATACAAATAGTGCCGCGGTACGCGATGGACGGAAGACCGGGCCGCACCTTACCTTACCTCATTGCTTCCGCCCAAAACGTAACCTCGGTGTTGCGTCTTGCACTCTCCGTTACCTTTTTGAATCTCGATTCAACCTGAGCCATGACCAAGTCGGATCCTTTCCGCATTTCGGCCAGACGAAACGTCGACCTTTCACTGGAGATTGAACAGAGAACCAAACACTGATGAGTTGTACGAAACTCAGAATAAGTACGGTGAGACGAGCGTCACTTTTCATTTGGTTTAGCTCCAATATGTTGAAATCAGCTACCATTCTTTAATATTTCGACCTCACGCTGTCGAATTAGAGAAAACTCGCTACAACATCGCCAAGATTCAAAGGTGATCTCGACGTGCATATATTCGGTTACTAATTAATTCTTGAAGAATTACTTTGTACCGATTTATCGAAAACCAGTCATACTCCCCCCGAATGAACAGCAAGCGGTCTCGTCGAGCGAGCGGTCATGAATACAATGCCGTTCGTGCCTTTCGGACATGCGGTGGATATTCCTTCGCCGAAACTGATACCTGTCATGACCCTGGAAAACGTTCTGTTTCCCCGTTGATAGCGGGAATTGTGACATGTACGTATGAGTATCCAGTCCAGTGGATAACAGGGTAGACGAGACTGTTACGAGGCCTGAACTCTCCGTGGTAGGACATGCCGGGGTGTTCAAACTATTGAAGGACGCCGCTGACGCGTAAGACCAAGCATTGATGTTCGAACAGTCTCACCTAGCTGTGAGTTCCTTGTACGTTAAGGCGACGTGTACCTGACACCTTTAGCAGTCCCTCGGGCAGCGTCTGCGACCTGTTGCTCGACAAGGGCGTACAAACTGAATGCGAAATGTAATCTCAGAATGGTTAGTTTCTTATTCTTGCGCTCCCTTCTTTTCTGATATCAAAATCTAGCAATGGAGACATTGCTCGAGTCTTGTTCCTGGAACGTGTTGTCTTCTTGGACGGAAAGAGTCTTTTTGGGATCGTAGCTGTTACGATATAAATCCTCGATCAACATTGTCGCCTACGGGCTCTGAGGAGCTATTGACACAACTGGTACGTATTTATCATAGAATCACGTACCCAATCCTAACCATCGTCCAAATTAAGGGGCATCGCCACGATCAAGAAGCGCAATATCATGCATTCAGTTTCTCCCAGACATGTCACACAGCTCCCAAGAGACGGGAGTAGTTTGGAATCAGTTTAACGCCAGCTACAACGATTCTCTCCCCAGTTGATTATAGTTCATTCTCATTATTCATTTCAATGTAGGACAACGACAGCAATGTATTGATATGATATGTGTAGTGTTACGAATCTCACGACAGATTTTCCTATTCTCATCCGCAACAGTTTTTGGGGCGTCCAATTGTGATGGATGGCCTTCGTACTTTAATATACACAGGAAGAATCAGAGGCCAAGCTAACATTGAAATGCAGGTACACGTCAACGCGACACGGCACCTAGGAATCAAACCACGTGTGTCTATTAACGGCGGTGCGGTAATTAATGATGATCGTATCGACCTCCTGCTTGCCGCAAGGACGTCACTTTCTGAGCAGGTTTGGGAAGTATTTGTGGTTCATTGTGCTAATTCGGCGAAGAGGAGGCCATAGTGAACGGCGGTCTGTGTCTTTAACGGTATGTTTCGTCCCGTGCTTTCTTGAAGCTGCTGTTGAACCTAGCACTTAGAATGTCAACCACCATGGGAGCCGAGAGAAGACCACACGGATTTGGGGTACCGTTGGCATCATGTTATCGTATACATGAGATGATTGATTGTATCTCGAAGAACGGCCGGTGTTTCAAAAGGAGCGATGATAGATATTCACACCGGAATTTCCCGAGTGTAAGGTGATGACGAACGACGAGCGAAAGGTAGAGTCGGAGATGAATGATGTTTTTCTCCGGCAAACTCAGTCATATCACATCGTCCGATCACTCTTCAGTGTTCATCCTCGTGGTTGAATGACACGATGAATTCTATACAAATTCTACGTGTGCACCATGTTCTTCAAGTGTGGTCCACTGCTCCCTACCACGATGCTGCCATGCCATTGCTTTAACCTCCAACACGTACCCATCTCGACTTGAGCAGCTCCGCTCTGCACTCCCTTGAACAATATCCTCAACACTTCGAAATGGGAAATAGTGCGTATAGTCAGTCGACGGTCGTTTTGAGTACTTACTTACTCTGACAATGTTAGCGCCATCGAGAATACCTTCGCATCTCATCAAGTCGATTTGGAAACGCTTCCGCTCCATTTTCACGACTCCACAGACACCAGAGGATTCCACTCCGAGCATCGCTGCTCTTTCGGGCCAGAATGCGAACATGATTGCGCCTTCAGAGCCTCAAGGGGAGATAGTACACCCGAATATCAGTTCTACCTCAGATGACGGGGAACCCATCCTGGAGACGATATCTAATTCTTCTTCGGACGTGCAACCAGAGTTATCCTCCGCATCCTTGGTTGCAGGTTCTCCTATTGACTCTGTCGATGAGCAATCAGCTAGTGTTTCTGTCAGTGTTTCGGACAACGGCAACTATTATGTTCGGAACTATAGGAAGAAATGGGTAAGTGAGTCGGCAAGACAAGAGGGGCAGGAATTGATCACATATTCCAGGGCATCACTCTCCCCAGAGTCACCATCTCCGCGTTCACTGAGACCGGCCAAGTGGAATCAGCCATCAAGGTTCCAAAGCAACGATCCTATACCGGTTGAAGCCCCGTTATACCATCCTTCCTTGCCGATACTCCCTGCGCAGCCCTTGGCATTCTGGGTGTCTTAGATCGAATGAACGCGACCCTAGGAACATCACACACCCTCGACACTCCATCTGTCTTATCCCTTCTCGAGGAGTGCATAGAGAAGAACTACGACTTTGGCATGGTATATGGCCATCTACGCATGGTATGGAACACAGACAGGGATAGCAACATGAAAGATAAACTCCGCAGGCATGAAGAGAAGGACAGGAAGATGCGACAAGAAGCACTGGTTGGAAACGTGATTGTCAATCCGCAGTTGGAACCTCGACGTGTATGGGACCTGTACAGCAATCGTGTGGTGCCATATTGGATCGCTGAGAAATCGCCCGATCCTATTTCACATGCTTGGGTTGATGAGGAGGATCGTGTGGATGTGTGGACACCTATCAATGGGAATGAGTGGCCTGTGCCAATCCCAAAGGACACCAGTCTCGATCTCATCCGGATCGAGATGCTGAATCTGGATGTGGAGTACACGTGGCTGGATGTCCTCTGTTTGAGACAGAAAGGGGGGCCAAGGGAGGATCTGCGTGCAGAGGAGTGGAAACTGGACGTGCCCACAATCGGAAACATCTATCGGATGATCCAGGTGGTGGTCTACCTGAGTGGGCTGGGGTGGCCATTGAGTTTGAAGGAGGGCGACTTGGACAGCGATCTGTGTTGGTTTCGACGCGCTTGGACAGTCCAGGAGGTCGGAATCAGTAAGAGGATCATTGCTGGGGATACACCAAATGGACCGATGTATGCCGAGCCAGTAGACGATGACGGGAACTACAAGACGGGCATGTTGACCAGGTTTCACAAGAAGCTGAACTCATTGCATACGAATGACGATATATTTAGTGTACTGACGGCCATGCAGGATCGGGTATTGACGAATCGAATCGACAGAGTAGCCGGACTCGCACAGCCAATGGTGCCTTCTACGATACCTGCCTACTATGAGAGCGGGTCTCTCGAAGATGCATGGACAGCGCTGGTGAATACAACACACCAGTTTGACCACGCGCTCCTTCTCTTTCAGTATCCTGGATTCGGACTCGGATGCAAGAAATGGAGGCCAACATGGGAACAGGTCATGACGGAGCCTCTGCCAGCATTTGTTGACTATTTCGGTGGCGTTCAGCATGATAATGAGACGGATGAGGACTGGGTTGATGGGCTTTGCATTGAAAAGGGGCTTCTGCGGGGATTGGACATGGGATCGGCAGAAGGGGTTGATCGATGTGGACAGTTGGAGGTCAAAGATGTGGACGGGACGTCGCACACATTCAAAATCTGTGTCACCCACCAAATCCCAATACCTGAGGATGTGTACGTTTTACTTCGTATTCAAGATCCATGGCACGACAAGTTCAATAAACAAATATACTGGGCTGTTGGACGACGAATGCCAGATCAGAGGTTCGAGAAAGTGTCAATGTTTATGATGGACAACTCGAAAGAAGTAACGGGGCTCGCTGATCTCCAAGGCGTCATGGTAAAGTCTCGCAATGTACTTGCTTGATCGTACATCAGAACATCGATAGCTAGCATCAAACCAATACATTCATATTTAGATGACCAAACTGAACATAATGTTAGTGAGCAGGGGATATTGTTAGATAAAATAGTGACCTACATCACATGCAAAGAGTATTGAACGCTGATATCGAAGTATACTTTGTAGTCATGTATAATGCCATAAGCTGCGTGGTCGATGATGCAAGTCACTCTGTGGTAAGGGTCATCGGGGAGGAACTGGGCGCTATTGGGAGTGAATGGATCGAAGTGCAGAGCACCTAGGAAATGGTGGAATAGATTGTACACACGCATGGTAATGTTAGGGTGACAAGGGTCAGGGAGTTTTCTGGTTGAAACTCCTGTTAGGTTGGTCCAAAGGAAGTGTCGTATTATACCCATGTGACAGTGCATAGAAAGATCTGAAATCCTCCTGCATGACTTTCGATGACTTGTTGCTTGTGTCTCAGAGCGTGTTCTAAGTTGGCAACCAGGCGATTATGGACATACTGGTGTACATTGAACCAGTTGTAGATGTATGTGATGAATATCATGCTTGCTTCTGAAGATAGATGAGTAGAGATATATCAAGAGAAAGGCGGGTACACTACCAATACTGTGATGGTGATGATGGTAGCTTGAAGCGTGCTATTGAAGATATATGAGTAGAGATATGTCAAGAGCAAGATGGGGACAGTACCAATATGGTGACGGCGATGATGGAAGCTTGAAGAGCACCACTTAGTCGTTAGAAGAGCCCCGGAGGAGAGGTAGAGGGCGCTTAGTCACCAGAATAGTCGGGACGTGGTAAGGGAATAAGAAGAGACTACAGGATACAATATTGTAAGGCAGCAAATCCAATAAAATGTAAATGCAGGTAGAAGCAAAGGGATCGAGCGGACGTACCCAGTTCTATGCACACAGTATATCCACAAGCTACCGGGACGACCCAAAGCGAATCAGCTGTTGTATCACAGATCCTAAATGATGATCAAGGGTACATACCGGACGATACACGTAAGGTCAGAGTGAGAGGCAATCCTTCGGAGAGGAAGGGACGTGGGCCAGAGAGGTTCTCAATGGCGAGGTAGTGTATTGCTATTTGCACGTCGTGAAGAGATGTGGGAGGGAGTTACACGGGAGAACGACACTTATTCACCCGAACCGGTTTGTATGATAAAACCATTCATTAGATGACAAACTGAATAAATACATTGAAGGAGGCCTGTAATAAAGGAAATTTAGATGCATTCCATGCACAAACACGTAGACTCACATATATACTACAGAAAGGACACTTCCAGACCTGTTTTCAAGAGAGATTCCCAACTGGGGGTTATGGGTACACATACATTTAAAGGATCGGAACGGTGTAATGTTAACCTACTAACAGATGCACACTCGATCGCGTTCTGACGACAGAGTAACATATCGGCGATGTAAGCAATATTAGCGTCACTTTGTAAGTCCCAACATATGAACGTGATGTCAACCAGATGAGGAAGAAACCTGGAATTGGCGTGTAGCTCGCTAAAGAACTGTGTGCAAAAAGATGGGAGTGTGAGATGAAGGTTCTGCAGATTGGGAAGATGCTGCAATATCCTTGTGATAGCGTTGTCTCGGTAGTCGAAACCGTCCACAGAATCCGTATAGGACAGTGAAAACGAAGTGATACCATACTCTGGCAATGACAGGTGGGGCCAGATTTAGAGATATTCACGATTGCCAGGTATTTGACAGGTACCTGCGGATGACCCGGCATCCGTATCCGGCAGGTGAGCATCCGCGGATGTCACAACATCCGCCAGATATGGATGTCACGCGGTTGGTGGGTATGGCTCTGGACGTGACAGGTACCCGTGACAGGTACCTGTGCAGCAACCGGAGTACTCTCTCATCCCACGACCTTGCCCTTCCACAGATCTTCCTAGTGTCCAGTAATGGCTCTCTCAGTCATTTCATCTCAGTCCTTGGTCCTAGAGCTCAACTCTTAACTCCCACATGTCCACAGACCATATTTCTTGCTCATAAGCTCAGATCAATATCTTGTCACGACGATTTCTCCTTTGGTTTTCACCCGTTTTTCTCGCGGTCGGAAGCGTTCGAAAGCCCTGGCATATGGCTTTAAACCGACCCCCTACTCGGTAAAATCGGCCACATCGTTGCGGAGTTATGAAGGGATCATTGTTTTGGCAAAGGATGGAGAGCATATTCAAGCTATCTTGGGTTCGGATGGGTGCTTCCCTACATGCCTGGTACCGTCTGAAAGCTCTATTTTGATACATTCTGACCTCCCATTAGTGTCCCTTATCCATTACCATCTCATGGTGCTGCTCTCCTATCATTACCATCACTGTCCGACTTAGCCATCATTTTGTTTGGCCCATATCTTAGTCGCTTTTTGACCGTTTCCCCCGATTGTTGGAGCGTTCGAAAGCCCTCTTCGAAGCCTTTCAGACGACCCCAGCACGACCCCATTCGGTTTCTCCTTGCTTCGTCAGTGTCACCATAGTCATAGGTCAGTCTCTCCTCCTCCTCCTCCTCCTCCTCATTCACCTTGTAGGGCTTGATGCAAGGTAACTTAGTTGATTATATATTAGTTACATACACAGTGTAGTTTATTTAGTAAGAATTGGATGAGTATTATACAGGTACCCGTGCAAATACCTGCAGGTACCTGTATGTATCCGGGTAGATGCAGGTACCTGCCACGGATGCGGGTACCTGCAGCACGGGTCGGATCATCCGTGGCACGGATGTTGCCACGGATGATGGGTATGGACTTTTGGCCACGGGTACCTGTGCTCGCGGATGCGGATGTAACCGGGTACGCAATCGTGAAGATCTCTAGTGGCGTTCGGTCCCATTCCTGGGTTGCTTAGCATACCCTTAATATACTGTGCGTCGGTTTCAACTACTAAGTTGCGAATTCCAATGAGCCAGTATTGACAAGCCTTCAGTGCTTGCAATAGTCCATATAACTCGCGCTTGGGTTGTGAGAACCGCGCTTCTCTTTTGTTCATAGTGATCGAGCCAAAGCGCACATAATAGCGCTTGGTAGGATCCTTCTCATTGACTTGATAGATATAGAATCCAGCAGCTTTGTACGACGTATCAACGCATAGACCTACTTCCGCTTTACTAGTGAGGTCAATTGGTCGAATAGCAGGACTAGTCACGACGGCTTCTTTTAGCTTGTTCATGGCTCGCTGCTGTTCAACGTCCCACTCGAAGGGTACATTGAGTCGCGTCAACTTGACTAGTGGTTCCGCTATCTTCGAATAGTCCTTTATAAACTTTCGGCAGACTCCACAAGTGCCTAAGAAGGCTCGTACATCCGTGAGGTGCTGACAAGGACCCCAACGACTGATGACTCCAGCTCTATCAGGTTCAATTTTTCTTCCTTCATACGTGCACAAGTGACCAACCACCGTCATTTCTTCAACACACAAGAACGTCTTAGGTCCAGAGAAAGTTCCTCCACAATACTTCATCCGTTGAACCACTCGATTCATGTTCTGCATATGTTCCCATATGAAACGACGAATCCCAGGGTTTTCTGGAATAGTCTCAAAGCCCCCATCCTCAGTTTCATAGCGAGTTTTGGGCCCTCGTACAGGTACATCATCGATATAAGGACGAGTGACATGCGGAATTTCTTCTCTTAGGATATGCGTTACATCTTCATGGAATATTGGTACTGAATTAGTCCAACCCATCGGTAATTTTACTAGCCGCATCGAACCGAATGGAGTCTGGAACGTAGTATAATCTCTGGATCCAACGGCAATATCTTGCTCGTCATATCCAACGTATAAGTCCAAACATCCTCCACACGCTCTTCCTGCAAAATGCTCGGATAGCTCGTCTGTGGCCGGCAGAATCCCAGAATGCGTGATAGTCACGGCATTCAGCGGTTCCAAACTGTGCACTAGTCGAAGACTTTTACCGTCTTTCTTAATTACACAGAACCACCTTGAACGGTACGAAGAATTAGACGGCTCATATACACCAGCGTCGATCTTGGATTTAATAATCCGGCAGACTTCTTCGTATATTCCAGGTGGGATGGGGATGTTCTTCAAAACCCATGGAGTGTGCGGTACTATAGGAATATCTATTGGCGGAAAGAAGTCCTCTCGGAAATGCCCACTTTCGGTATCGTCCCAAGCAAAGGCTTGCTCTTGGATAGTCATGAAATGATGCATTAGCTTGCGCTCTTCTGGCCATAGAAATCCTTCTGGGTGGTTTTCGTCAATTTTTGCCTTTCTTTCTTGGGTATAGCGCCCAGCAGGTACGTATTCTGGCGGACTAGTACTCAATAGTGGAATGTCTTTGAGGGGATCACCCTTAATATCTCTCACTATTCGAAACTTGTCCGGCAGATCGCCTAATAGTGGCTTTACCTTCAATGCTACAGGTTTATATTTCTTACTAGCGAGCACTGCGACTGGTTTAAAGTCGGGACTCGTCATGCGTGCACCAAGATGCTCGAAACCGGGGACTAGTGTCGTCTTTTTCTTCTTTGGCTTACTAGTCGTTGGTTTCGCGTGCAAGTTATCAACTAGTACATTGTAGACTGGGATTTCATTATTGTCTAGTAACGGAGAGCCATCACTAGTGTGCTTGCACACATGATACTGCATTTTATAGCCTTCAGGAACTATCTTCCCTTGGAAGTAAGAGTTCAATAGTCCGTGGGCTTGTTCATCTCGTAAGAGGTTTTCTTCACTAGTCATCGAAGCCATAAGAAAGCTGTCCCGTAGTTCTTTCTCTGAGAAGCTAGCGCCTTCTTTCAGTTGCATATAGCCTTCGATTTCAAAGTTACCATCACTAGTTTGCACGATTTGCAGGGCTAACTCTCCTTGATCGTTCATCAATTCATCGAGTTCAAATGAAAACCCTCTTCAGTAGCCTTAGGAGCAGCTTTCGCGACTTGAGGAGGTCCACCCCTCAAGAAGGTTGGAATAGTGCACCTCCGACTAGTGTTCGGATCCGTGATGGTAATGATTTGACCACCGTCCGCTTGATTCCTAATCACACTCTCGGTAAGGACATCAAATGGTCTGCCTAGTAGTACTTTATATGCAGGACTAGCGATTATGTGCACTTGCAAGTACACGGTAATATCGTTAAAGAGGAAAGGGACATTCCTTGCTAGTCCTAAGGTTTTCTCGAGTTGACCGTTTGCGCTCTGCATGTGAATAGTAATGTCAGGATCCCAAGCTACTCCTAGCTTGGTTGCGATTGCACTAGCCATCGATACTATTTGTGAACCTCCATCAACTACGCTTTCTTCTTCGCCTGCGCCATTGATAACTGGATACACAGCTCGCAGACTAGCCGAGTCTTTCGCGACTATTACCTGCTTAGGCTTTTCTCCTGGCGCTAGTGAGTCGAGATACTGAAGATATGGGTCGGCCATAATTAAGGATCCAGCGGGTATCAAACCAATATTGAATTGAGCCGCCATAAACGTCGCAGATGGCAAGTCACGGATGTCGATCGCATCTGACTCCAAGGACAAGTCCTTACTAGTCGCGTCTTCTTCATCACTAGTCTCGCTAAATGGCAAGGGGTCGGACTCAGGCTGAGTCTCCCCCACACTATACATCTGTTCCGTCACTGGCTGCGTCGAAATCCGTTTCTTAGCCATCAACTTAGCTATCTCTTTCCTTAATGGTTCGGATAAATCCATCAATTCTTCTGCATTCAAGACTATAGGCGTTTTCAATACTTTAGACGCGACATCCTGCACTCTACCCTCCTTATGGATGGGTGCCGTATGCTTATAGGCTGGTGCTTTGGATTCGTCGAATCTGACTTGGGTTTTCTTTTTATTTGCGCTATCGGAGGGAAGGGGCGCGAAACTTACACTCAGAACTTTCCTGAAAGGTAGTTCTCGACGTGGGGCTCCATCCTCATCATCACTAGCGTCTTCTACAGTGACCGGTTTCTTACTAGTGGGTCGAGTGGTAGGAATCTCCACTATGACTTTCTTACTAGTAGGTACTCGCAGTACCGGTTCTTCTTTCTCAGATTCATCAGATTCATCAGACAATGGTTTAGTTACTTTCTTCACATATTTCTTTGGTTCAGTTCCCTTGGGTTGGTTTTTAAAATGGTCCTCCGGCTGTTTATGGGGAATAGTCATAGGGATCGACATATTCTTCCCCGTAGCCTTCATCAGACCCTTTCGAAACCCTGCTGGGAAGCATCACCACCGCTAGTGCGTGTGGTAGCATACTGACCTTCAAAGTTTTGGCTACTAGTCGCATTCTGATTACCAGCTTGGCTGAATAGTGACCTCATTTGATTCAAAAACATGTTAGGATCGAACGGTTGATTCATTGGCTGACTACTAGTAGATGCTACAGGTGCTTGCAATAACTGAGGCTGAAGCGCAGGTTGAACAGGCATCGGCACATGAGTACTAGTCTGCCAATATTGCAGATCTTGACGAAGTTTATCAATGACTTCGTCTCTAGCATCTCGCGGCTTATTTGCGTACAAGGAAGTGTTCTCAGGCAGGTTGATGTTGAATACTCCAGCTGGTCCGCTAACATCTTCCCAGAACATCTGCTCCTGTCTCTTACTCAACATTGCTAGCATACGATCCATCGGACAGAGGTGAGCTGGTTCGCATGGAATTGGCGTCCCATCGGCCATCATGAACCTGCGATCGACGAGCTTCAACAATCCTTCTGCTATGTGCTTCTGTACATTCTGGCAATCTCTTACGAAATGACCAGGTTTCCAGTCGTACCAACAGTTATTGGACGGTCCTGCTCCCGAATGCTCATTCTGTGGTCGTGGTTGCCTCAGCGAGGAGCCGTTATTTCCGCCTTGTTGAAAGGCTCTCAAGATTTGCTCTTGACGCTCCTTCGCCTGCTTCTCACTCACGTCAATGCGATCGAGTAAAGTAGCGACTTGCTGCTTTACTTCTTCAAATTCTGCCTTGATTCCAGAACCACTAGTGGCTCCGGTCGATGATATACTTCCACTAGTCGCCGACAGAAGGTAACTAGTAGAGCTGTTGAGAGCGATATCATCAGCTTCTGCAACAACCTCGTCAAGGGTGTGCATATCTTCCCGTCTCTTGACAGGTTTTGCGACGACTGGTGCAGCAGCAGCAGCAGGAGCGGCGGTGGGAGCACTAGTCGCGCTTTTGATTCCATGCTTGATGCTTAATCGCGACGCGATGTTCGCACGAAATGCGGGCGACAACAACTCGGTGAATTTTTCCACTAGTTCACGATTCGTGACTAGCGCTGGAGGCTTCTGAAGTTTCTTGGCTTCGGTCAAGAATCTACGCTTGAATTTTAAGTATGACTCGTGCTTGTCGGCCCCAAGGTTAGAGAACTTACGCGAAATACGCGTGAGCCTCTCCCAAGTGCCGGTTTCTGTGTCTGCCGCCTCTGGGTAGTTCTTCAAGACCACTTCTTTGAACTCTGCGAAGGTGCCATTATCATATTCCTCCAGTGCTTGCCATTCTTCTTCGGTACGGGCATCTGTGTACCTTACTAGCTTCTTCTTCTTCTCGTCGTCGTCTGTGATGCTATAGTCAGAGAATAAATCCTCCATCTGTCCAAGGAAACGTCGCAAGTTCTCAGGCTCATCGCTATCAAACTTGGGCGCATCCCTAGACATCGGTCTAGGCATCTTTTGGGTGCTAGCGGACATGATCGGTCTGCTAACGGGTTGAATGGACTGGGAGTTCGTTTGTCCAGGTACTAGTGGGTTCGTTGGTCCACTAGTGGAGGAAGTTCTGGGCCGTGGTTGCAGTGCAGGGGGTCTAGTCCTTTGGACGTTAAGATTCGCGTTGATTCGCTGCGCTGTCCTAGCTTGTGGGCTATCGGGCGGTGCAGTTGCACTTCATTTCTTCTTTAATAAGTTGTAGTTAGACGGGACTCCAACACCAGCAGCTCGGGAATTGGCTGTTGATCTTCCTCTGGGTCTCTCGGCGGCACTAGTATGTGCTAGCCTTGAGGATGATGCTTGTGCGGGCTCTGTAGCTCTAGCTTTGCCCTTTGCTTTCGCTGAGGCTTGGTTAGACAGATTGCGTACAAGCTGCTAGTTTGAATAGTAGTTTATTCGACAAGACTAGTGTCAAATAAAAGTCTTAATTCAACGAGATTATCAAGTCTGAAACTCCCTCGCGGTGGGCTCCAGATGATGTGCTCGGTAACGGCGAGTGGCAAAAGACTAGTGGGCGGAAATGAGCTCCAACCAACACTAAACCTCTCTACACTCTACACTATCACCAATGTATTGAATTCGGGTGTTTCGAGTACGATAGAAGCACTCTGCAGACTCGATAATCAAGGTAGGTTGTTCAAAAAGACGCTTTATTCGTTACTAGTGAGTTTTACAAGCGTACTACTCGCACTAGTGGGGTGGGTAAGACACAATTGAATGAATGTGACTTGGTTTTGAGCTACTGCGCTCGCTGGGACTCCAACTGTTCGGACTATTGGCTCTCTTGGCCCTGTAATACTTCCTACAATTGATCAACACTTGACTAGTTTGCACTCTTGGCTTACTAGTGGCACTCTTGGCCTAGAAACTGCTCCTTACAAGTGATAACACTTGACTAGTTCGCACTCTAGCTTACTAGTGGCACTCTTGGCCTAAGAATAATACTTTAACTTCGAGAAACTGCAAGAACTAACTTTGGAGCACTCTTGGCCTTTGCAGGACACAATGGTAGACTCAAAGGGACTTCAATTCACTCAATACTATAGGTAACTTAGCGACTAGTAGCCGCTTCGTTCGAGGTTAAGCACAAAAGCCTTTAATTGGGGGCACTAGATACTACTAGTCACTCGCAATTGCAGGGATGGCGTCGCCTGTGAGGTTAAGCACACAAGCCCTTAATTGGGAGCACTAGACTCTTGCTAGTCACTCACAATCACAGGGGTGGCTTCTTCCTCTGAGGTTAAGCACAAAAGCCTTTAAATTGGGGGCACTAGATACTACTAGTCACTCGCAATCGCAGGGATGGCGTCGCCTGCTGTTGCGAGTGGCTATTCTACTACTTATATACTGTAAAGAAAGGTACAAAGCGACACAAACAGCTACACTAGTGGGGTATTTTCAGTACAGATTTCTTGGCTAGTCACGAAATACTGTGAAAAAGCACGCAATAGTCGGTCTAGAAACTGCTGCTGGACGACTAGTAAGCCATGGAGCTACGCTAGCGGTTTTAGGTCGTGTTCTTGACCCAGCAACGTGCCACTAGTGCCGAGGATAAATGACTAGCCACGCTCCCACATCCATAACGCAGTTCGCTGTGATTGAAAGCGCAGTCTGGCTAGTCTCGTGCCTGATCGTAACTGATCTGATCGCTCCAGATGGATCTAGATGTGAGGTTAATCCGTTGCTAATTCATTTCTAAGTCCTGCTTCGAGATTGCCGCGTGACTAGTTAACCTGACTTAGGCATTTATGCCCTGATCGGCCTGCTAGTGACCGGACTTCACGAGATCTGTGTATTCTGCTTCTTGTTGGGTGCACTCGTAGCTACCCTCGTCTACTAGTAGCCGTTATTCACCGGCTCATAACAGTAGCCGAGGTACTAGTCATTCCGGCTTATAGACTTGATCCACTAGTGGTATCGTGCCTAAGTCCTGGCTCGACTAGTAGCTTCCTGGCTTGACTATCAGCTCGAAGCCTCTGCTATAGCCCTCTAGTTATGACTAGTTAAGGATAGATATGCACTAGTATCATTATAAAATCGCAAAATCTAGGTGTGAACACGTGGACCGCGTATCAACGGAACACGCATGTATCTAGCATCTAGCACACGCAATGTGTGACGACTAGAGGGAGTCGCAGAAAGACGCAATGTGACACTCGATACGAAATTCAAGCGTACGTCAGACCAGAGTGAAGATATAGACAGACACACTTTGCGCCACTGACGACAAACCTGTGTCCATCTCCACAGGTTGTCTGTAGTAGAGACGCACACATTAAACCCGCCCTTTCTTCTGTACATGAATATTTCTCTCAGTAATTCTGGAGGTAAAACACGGACAGGATGCGTGATAGCTTTGATAGAACCAATGTCCTTTTCGGCTGTGACAATCTCCCGGTGGAGTCTGAGGTGCATTTTTTTACAGTCGTCAAGGGTCTGGTATAGGCTAGCGATGTCGGAGGTGCGGTGGGTGAGAGCCATTTGTAGGGAGAGCCGCTGGTTGATGGTGGGAGGGATATTGGTGGACATGAGCAGATGTAAATCGGATGGATCAACAGGATGTAAGGTGGATGGAAAAGACATGGTGGATGGACCGTCCACATCATCTGCAGTATACACAGTATACTGTACTATTACGACCGGATCTTCACACTGTGTTACGCATTATGCGCATCTTCACTGGAGCAGATCTTCACAAGCCAGCATCACATGTTATGGTCAAAGCAGATCTTCATTTTGTCAGCATGTATTACCTGCAACATATCAGATCAATATCAGATTTAATCAATTCTCTGCTCGGAAACTGCAGAAGCTGACAATTCGGACAATCCGTTGGTGGCATCACATCAAGATACTCCGGAGCCAGAACTGAAGAATGGGACCTCGTTGCAGATATTATAATGCACGGCAGTGCGAAATTTTCGATTTTTGACTGCGAAAAAGGCTATTTATTGATACAAAAGGTACCATCTTCACTGTGCTGTGTTACGCATTATGATCTTCATGGGTCTTCACATTACGAGCCTGTGTTATGTGTTATGTGAATATCAGGTCGTAATAGTACAGTACACGGACATGCTGCGTAAAGGTTGAGATTTCATTATCTGATGTTAGTATGAGGCCAGACACGTACAACTAATGTAGTAAGTGCAAAGAGCATTTGCTCGCTTGCGTTTAATTTCCAAACGCATGCGTGCATCTTCTTGGGGTTTGCATTCGACCTTTGGAAGTGCACGTGACTTCTTCGTGAGATTTATCAACAAAATACCTTCGTTGAAGGACCTCTTCACCCCCTGGAAGTCCCTGGAAAGTTCAAAAAGGTAAGGTTTTTGTGCACATTCTGACATTCAGTAGCACTGTGTTGAAGGGCACTCTTTTTAGAGCTAAGCATATGCCATTATACTATGATTATAGCGACACCATGCTATTCAATGGCCTTCCTGAGTCATGCTGATCTCATGGGAGTCTATGAGACATCTCCAGAGACTTGGAAGAAGTAAGTACATGTTCAAGATGAAGGATATTCACATACAAAGCAAACAAACTCATCCGTGTTCACTAAAACACGTACTAGTGAAACTCAAGCGAACACGGTTTAACTTCAGTTGAATGCAAATGAACGCAAATGAATGCAAGCTCACAAATGGCGCACGCAAAATTCTCCTGGCCCTGCTGAGCGTAGACATTTGCGAAAGTCGTCCAGCCTGTTGGGTTTTCGTACCATTCAAAGAGTGCGAAAAATCTGAGTACGAGATCCCATGGCGTATTTGCTCAGCATCGAATTCTGCGTCATTGCTGTCGGTCTCAGCATGCAGGAGGCAGCAAAAACAGAGAGTTGAACCTCGAATTCCTTGATTCTGCTCGTACATACAAAGCTTTGACTCGCTTAGAGGGCGAGCCACCATCTTCCGAGCCGAACCTGGACGGCACTCGCAAACTATCTGTGAAGCGCTTGAGTGTATTAAGGGCATAGTGTACAAGAATACACTAACCTTTCCCACTTCAACAAATTGCAGGGAATTTTGGTCTTCCAGGATTCTTTTGGTTCTGTTTCAGTTTTCAAAGAACCTAAACAAAAAACTGAACGACAATAACAAGGAAAAATGCGGAAAATTCTGCGAAGTTAATATTCTGCATGGAGGTGTACAGCTGGTCCTAGGATCGATTGAGCGACGAAATTCCTGAGGAAAGAGAAATATTTCATACTCAACCTATAGTACCCATGTGTCGCTCAGAAGAAGTCGGAACAGATCTTGCTAGAGCCTGCCATGCTCTCTGGTGCGTAGCAAAAGCAGAGTTTCTACAAATGGTCGAAACATGAAACCTACTAAATAGTAAGACAAAAATGGATAGCCAAAACTCAGGGCATACCTGTCTCTGCATCGAATGATCCGAAGTGTACAAGTCAAGGTTGAAATGTTCATATCCCAAGAAGCCCTCGCGTGCCCTTCTAAGTCGACCTGAGGCCCGCTTCCTCCCCAGTCGCCAATGTGAATGCCTGTAAACAGGTTCAACCAAGGTCCAGACGAAAATGCAGAAGCAACATACCACATCGCGTAAATATATCCATCATGGATGCTGCGTACCAGGAAATACGGCATGACATTGTACATTCGGTGCTCTAAGCAGTCGTGAATTCTTCCGGAAGCTTGACCGTCGGTGACGCAAGTAACGAAGAAAAGAATTCATATCAACCTACCTGTTCTCTCCTGGTGAAGCTTAACGTTGTCCGCCACACATACACCCCAAGAGACGGTCTGTCGAAAGTGTAAGGTTCGTGTCCTAGACAGAGCCTGGGAAGACGTACGATACTAGCCAGTTTGTTCCCAGAGAAGATAATGGATAGCAGCTAGCACGTATCTCAAAAACGAATCTACGCCACTATACTGAAGTTTCGGAAACTCGAAGGAGCTCGAGCGAACACAGAATGGTGAACACACCATATCACACACACGCATCTGAGAGCAATCGCTGAGATCCGCAAACACCAGTATATGCGAGATAACAGCGGCTGCTGAAATTATGCGGACGTCTAAGAAGAAAGAGCATACACTAGCATCATCGATGTGGGAATGAAGCTATGATGATGTCATTCCATTAATCTTCTCTGCGTAAGACACTAAATATCCTCCGAATCCTGACTATATGCGCATCGGCAGGTGTATCCAGAACAATACCGAGAGAAATACGCACTCTGAAGTGAGCCAAACAGGTTCCGACAAAGATTACATGATCCATCTTGGAGGAGCGTAATACTAATGGACGTCTTGCCATTGACTGCGCTGACTTGAGGCTAGGGCTAAGATTAGGCCTTAGAAGTGATTGGACAATGATTAATGAAGAGCGTGGGACCTCATCCAAGATCGCATGCACGGATGAACACCATTTTTATAGTTGGGTCTCAGGCTGTCCTGGTATTGATTAATTGTATATCATGCCGCTGAATCCCTTTATTGGTTGTTGCCCCTTCCAAATAACAGGGCAAAGTCGTCCTAAGAGTAGCGAGTGTTAGGTAATCAGTCAGCTCGTATAGGGCTGTGATCGTATTCATTTGTTGCATCAACGTGTCTTAAATGATAGACACCGAGTTACTCAGATAGGTGGAGGAGCGAAGCGAGATTTCATGGTGGCGGTAGAAGAAAGAGATTGTTCGGACACTCAGACCGATATGATCCGGACCTTCCCACCTTCAATTGACATTTCATGAAGCTGTGACAAAGGTTCACGGGGATAGGTACCCTTGATCGTGCTGTACTTTTACCAAGTGGTGTTGGTGTTGTTGGTGTTGTTACCGGCACAAGGTTCCAATAAGGAACGGCCGGGCCCACAGCCCTGACATGGCGAGCCATGTGCTGTGGCCACGAAGGCTCATACCATTGTGATCATGCTGTTGAGTGTGTCGCGCGGAGTAGAGACTCTTCATGGGGTGCGAAAGAAAGGCAGTCATTTTGAATGACATGACGGTACAGTACTAATGCGGAAGACGTTGAAGACATATTTAGCAAGAGTTCCAACAATTTTCATATCATCTGCTCCCAGCAGGACATGTATGACTTCAAAACCAGAGGCAACCAATTGCAATAGATTCGCGCAAGGGTCGGTGCCCAGTAGGAAAATGGATTGAAAGAAATCGCAATGAAATCATGTCGCAAATCTTCCAAGGATTGTAATCCATCTGAACAGTACAACAAAGCGTGGGCTTCATCCTCAACTTCCGAGTGGTAGAAACGACATAAACGCTGTGAACGAGGAACAGGAGGACGACGGCGTTCAGCCCATTGTAGGACCTCCACGACAAGAGTATCCGATGATGTCAACAGTCGGACTAAGGCCTTCACATTACAGTGCTCCTTAAAGATCAACCTTAAGAATTTGGCTGGCAGTCAGAAACAGAATCCGATATGAGAAAGATTAGTGGCACACAGTATCGGCTTCTCATCCAAAAATAGTATCCGAGATCGAGCCCGCCAGACTTTTGAACTGCGAAGCCTGCCTAAAGTTCATTTGGTTATGAAGGCTTGTTTAGTAGTAGATAAAATAGAAAAGCGGACGTCCACCCGACTGTAGATGATCTTTGATCACAGAAAACGAAGCTTTGAGCGCATATGCTTACCAGGTTGTCTCAAATTCATGCTCTCAAAGCTTTTCAGCAGCGGCATACCTAAGTATGCAGAGGCGAACTAACACTGCGTTTAACAGAAAGGAAGGATGAGGATCATTGTTTCGGAATTCGATACTTTTCGAACTAACAAGTAGGGATCTTTGCGGATGAGGATGAACTCTGGAGCTGTTATGGTAGGGGCACAGGCTACGTAGGGACGCTGTCGCAAACTTGCCTTCGATCTTCAAAGCTGAATGGCTATATGTCTGTCAATATGTACACAGCAGTGAGTTTAGGCCCATGCTTCTTCATGAATATATACGACATACCCGCAGATAACAACGGCCATGTAGGATATCGCTGCGATACAAACTGGCTGATCAAGGAAAACGTCTCGACCAAATACTAGGCAATGGGCTGGAGACTCCTTTGATGAGCACAAATTGTGTCCACAGACGTGTAACACTTTAGCCTAGCGGCGAGTGGTGCACTGGGCCATTGATTCTATAGGTCTATAGGTCAGTGCAATCCGGTATGCCGAACTCAAGGCACAGGAATGGCAAAAGAAAAGGTTTACAGCTGAAAATCTCCATGTCAGTTGATGTCTAGGCAATAATTAGTTGAGAACCACTTTCTGAATGGATACCTGTAGGGATCAACGTAGCCAGATAAGAGGATGTGACTGGTATAAGGAAGTGTCATTACCAGATCGATCTCCATCTAAACGAGCAGCAGATGAGCTTAGGGATGAAGTGAATGGAAGACAGGCACTTACAGAGAGCGATGGTGAGGTTGCCCACTGGGCCACTGATGCGAGAAATAAAAGTCCTAGCTGAGGACTGACAAAAATCATTTTCGCTGTACGCGAAGCAGAATTCAGGAAAAATGGAATTAAGACAAGTTATAGAAAGCAGCAGATTTTTCCTCAGTTTGAAGTATGGGCGTAATCAAGGCAAGATTGCAACGGCCAGACGACAAGGCTATTTTTCAAAGGAGTGGAAAGTTGTGGGACTGATATTGTAGGCCCCTCCGCGACGCGTAGGCTGACCAATGATACTAGTCTTATCAAGACCTAGATACAACTTCGACAAAGAAATATTCGAAATGGAAGGCGCTTAGAGTAGGGACGTTTCCTGACTTCGCTTGAACATCTGGATAGCCATTCATATTCAAGGCGGGAGTTACATGAATGTATGCTATAATCAGAAATGGTCAGTTTATCGAACTGTTTAGAGGGCAGGCAGACGTACTATTACAGTATTACAGTTCTGTATGGTGTCAACCGTCTGCGGAGGCAGATGTCATCAGGCGCTGCATAGAGCTGACCAAAGTGTTTCTCACCTCATACTCCCCAACTGGTGCGCATATACACAGCTCTCTACTCCAAACGGCGATGCTGCCAGAGGCTATTAGCAACGAGGTTCCGATTGTCCACATCACTGACCAACACGCAAGCATCTCCGGTAACCGTAGGTTCACCTTGCTCCGCATAAATAGATTACGCCGGCGTGATGCTGCCGGCGTCAGAGCATACACGAGCGAGATACTAGGAGAACTGCAGCCTCAGGTCGACGCTCATTTCTGATAGGTTCGTCCCGATTTCGATCCAGATCCCCAGCAGTTCCCCACAGGTTCATGGAATACCATAATCGCATGGTTGCTGTCAGGCTAGGTGACAGTTGATGGTAGGACGGAGGGAGTGGCTGATGATGGCAAGAACGAAAACACGTCGAGATCAATTTGATTATAGCCTCGTGGACATCGGGCCGGCCTTCCCTCTTTGTATCCGATCAGAGAACACAATCCTTGGCAGTTCGTTTCAATACCATTGAGGAAGTCTGATCTAAGCATTGCAGAGCCTTGAGTTATTCAATTTGCTGCTGATTCCAGAAGAGGTGCAGAATAGAAGGGAGCAGTGGCGAAGGGTCAAAAGCTTGTAATCATTGGTACAGCGACCAGCCACTTGGCAGGATAAAGTCGTTTTAAGATGGCGTTCAGATCAGGTGGAACAGTGCCATCAAACCGAATGAAGAGAGAAAGACACTTGGATTATGGAGCAAGCGACGGCAAGGAGGCGCTGTCCAGACAACATGCACTAGGATCTATTGAAATGAACGTGTTACCCGGCAAGATAACCGCATGGAGCTGTATGTGTGCATGCAAGAAAGAGGCGTGTTCACTTTGCTCTGGACATGAGGCTTGCGAAGTAAGATTTCGGAGATTGACAGTATAGAAGGGGAAGCTCTGTTTGTAGGTACCGCAGGAAGTCAAGCATCCGGAGATAGCAGTGTTGCTAAACGGAACAAGAGAGAATCCGGTCCCAAGTAGTGGAAGAGAAGAAGACAAAAGAAGGCAGCATCTCGTGACGAGGTGGATCTAGGGTTAAGAACCACGTTCGCGTCAAATTCTAAGGGAGTTACGTGCTGGAAGGAAATCAGGCAAGACAATGATATTTCTCCGACACCAACGAAGGTGGTTCATACCATTTCTGCTACTCAGCGACACAAGCACGATAACCCCTTCATCATCGGCACGTTGAAGAGCTTTGTTCACCTAGGTTAGTATGAATAAACTACTCGCCTTGCATTCGGTCTTGCTTTGATCCTGCGTTCAGGACTTGCATTCAACACCGTCCAAGGTCTTTTCACGTGAAACCTAGCTTCCGCAGGCCGTTAGAAGCCTAAAATATGATGCGGCAAGATGCATACCCGGCTCCAAGAGTCAAATACCTATTCTAGAGAGATGGACGTTTCAACGTTCAGATCTTTCCTCGAACCCTAGCCTAGTAGCTTAGATATGATCGGGACTGACAAAGATAAAGTCGAACCGTAGGTATGAATCAGACCCTATTCAGTGAAGCTAGGGAACCATTATCACGGTAACTATGTGCACGGCCGAGTCGTCTGGCTTGTGCCGCATACCTCCGCTATTACTTGAAGAATGCTGTCATGATAATATCAGTAGAAATTATTGTTGCAGCCGTCTCTGATAAACGTAAACCACCAGCACAAATATTACACATCGCGACAGACATACCGCAAAGAAATTTTGGAATTCCTGACTTGTCAGTGAGAAGATATCAAAATGAATGGCATGGGACGCTCGCAGAAGAAGGATACGCACTGATTCTAGTGATCCGCTTGACATGCACGTGAGTGTCTGAACAACCGAAATTATACTGGTAACTGGCTGGGAATATATGGAAAGAAAGGCGCATGACCGAGAGATAGGCAGCGCGAAGCACAGTACGGAGAACGGGGACAGAAGAATATTCTGAAAGGCGTTCGTCATAGTGGAAGGATTCCATGTTTGCCGATATCTAGACAACGATTCGCCTAGTCTCATGATATATTCAAACGGCATGCCCATGGGGACAGCAACAGAGGGTGTTGTTGCGATGCGCAATGACTAGTAGAGGGGCTCATCTTGAGCTAAGCATTGTCCACCGCAAGCAGGTCCTTCGTTGATGAGCAAAAACCATGTGCACACAGATATAGCACTACACAAGACGACCGTCTCCGCATAATACGGATCACCGGCGATTTTAATGCAGTGGAAAATGTTTTATGTCGTCAGGAGAGTAGCAGGAAATATATTGTTATATCTGAGAAGTAAGGCCGATTAACGAAAATACGCGTAAGACCGTGGTGGCAGCCGTATCTTTATACGTGAAGAGACTGTCCTGCCAACGGTATCAAGTTTGCGTGATCGCACACCATGCAGGTGACCACGCGAAATTTCTAGTGCTCGATATCAGTGTGGGCAAGTGAAAGCAGCAAAGACCTCCTGCAATCAAGGCATGGTCCTAGACACGAGAAGGGCCACAACTCAAATCACCGTGCTGTTGTGCAGATGGCTGGAAGGTTCGGTCTTGATTATGTGTGGGGACTAGCGTTCTCATTTTCTCCGTAAAACATAGAGGAGACGAACGACCTGGCTGTCTTGCCACCACCTAAATATGATGCCAAGTAACCGACGTCTGTACCCTTGTGGTGCGAAGGGCAGGCCATCCGCTGATATCTCTTCGTAAGGTGGACAATCGTATTTATTCGCCACGACGGTTACATGAATATATATTATTTTTAGACGTTATAAGCTCGTCGAAGTGTTTACATGACAAAGAGGACGTACGATTATAATTTAGAGATTTATTATCAACCGCCTGCAGAGAGACATGTCACCATGAGTCGCGCAGAGTTGACGAGATGCGTTCTCACCTCGTAGCCCTTGAATGGTACGCATGTACACACCAGACAGAACGACCATGCGACAGCAGCATATTTGTTCCCGGTTTGACAGGGGGTATTAACGTCGTTCTCGGAGCACATATCCAGCTTTATACAAGGCGCAAGCAGGCCTTAGTCGCAGGAATATCAAAGTGACAATGCTCACCAGAATCCTTCCCAGGTCAGTTGGCTCTCCTATCCAAACGCCCGCGCCAGCAACCAACACGCAACTGTTCTCGGTGATGGGAGTGTCCTATAGATCTATGACGTAAAAATGATGGTCCTGGTGCTCAGGCTATATGCCGGCCAGAACCGCAGATCATCGTCCACTTCCAAAGTTCCACTGCGCGCAGATGATAATCTGTCCCCAGCAGTGATCATAGTCCTTGTACCACGGGTATCCGAAATAATGCGCTGAGTTCTACTGAAGATGTGTTACGCAAAGGTTTAGCGGAACGGAGGGGGCAGGGTGATGATGACGAGAAGGCCTGTCGGGATCAACAGATGTAAACAGCATCGCACGGGAGTCGGGCCGTTCCTTCCGTAGGTACGTTCATTACACCCTTATATCATAAATCACTCAAGACTGTGGTTTGTTGGCGGTTTGCGGTGGCCCTATTTACAACTGTGGGATTTGACACGTTTCCGTATTTTCTGACACATGGAACACAAGCACGAGCCTAGCTATGGGACGGGATTAACATAATACGAAGGGACTCAGAAATGAAAACTTGACTTTGCCTCGATGCTTCACATGGCACTTTGGTGGGACGTTGAGGTTCAATATTCAATTTTTATCTTCTGAAAGTACAATAATAGAACAGGGCCATAGCATTAGGTCATACAAAAGTGAATGCCTAGGCTCCTAACAAGCACTCTATGCACCGAAAGGGATTTGAACCCCTCCCATTTGACTGCAGACATGATACTATGTGCACCAACAGTGCCCGATGCATAGAGAAGCCCTATCGTCTTATAAAACTTGCTGGATGCAAAGGTCGCGAGATCCTAGCATAGTACTCAGAGCTATTTACTATTTAGATTGCATGTCACATTGATGTCACTACTCCCAGAGGCGTCTCTCCGAACACTAGCGACCTTGATCATTTTCTGTGGAAGAGAGGTACTGATTATACGGATTAGGTGAGTGTGTCCTCAAAGGAGTCGAACCCACCGTTTGTGTATACTTATGACACAGTATTTTAGATTTGAAATTTTCCTTGTGCACAGAACCGCAGAAAAGGACGCGCAGCTAGGAAGACTCAGAAGTTGACTGGGAAGATAAATTGCTTATCACTTCGCACGGCACGGACGTGTTTTTGTCACGACGAATATCCGACTATGATTAAAAGACGTATCATAAGAGGATCATTCACAGCTCGCGGCTCGAAGAGTAAGCATAGAACTCTGCAGGTGACTTGAGAGATGCCTTGTTGGCTGAAAATATTAATGAGTCAACAAGCTGGAATATGGCTTTCGAAGAAGGCCCACGATGGTTGTGAGCAAGGCCAGAGAATCGTACCAAGTACAACTATATTTGAGCAGGACAAAGAGCATGTCCATCGTCCGGGCTAAAGGAACAGTGAGAGAATGCCGCGTCATTTAGTTACCAACCAGGTAAGAAAATTTAAAAAACAAATCTTCACTCTGATACGGCGGTCGGGGGTCGAACCCTACTCCGTGCTCTATTTCGGAAGGCAACGATGCTGTCTATTCAAGAGAGGCAGATAGAACATCATTCACTGTAGTCCTCACTTCAAAAGCGCATTTCGAAGCACGAATTGACCAAATGGCCATCGTGCTAGATGTTATCATCTTCGTAGTAATCTTCTCACGTATGAGACGGATAGGCGAACACGTGTATAGAGTGCCACAGCGAAAGACGGGATTCATTTGAATCCCAGCCAATGTGACTCCGGAGTATACGTATCACCGGCGAATTTGATGCTGTAGAACGTGACGGATTAATTGTTATCATGACAAGAGATCTTGTTATGTTCAAGAACTAAGGACGATAGGCTGATGCAAAACAGTGAGATTGACATATGAATAAATCACCGGATCTGACATATGGTAAGTCAATATCTGCGAACCCGGATCAATGTGTGGCAGCTGATGTAGCAGACATTTACAGACTTTGAGATATGTTCAAAACGCATGAAGGTTACAACGACTAGAGCACAAATTGCCCTGCTGTTTTTGCAGAGAGCTGGAAACATAGATTCGGTTATTGATTCCTCAGCGAAACATAGGCTGGACGAGCGTCCCGTCACTATCATAACTACCCAGATCTACGAGTCTGACGAACAAACCTCCATATTCTTGGGCTGTTGGCAAGGGAAGGACACTCAGAGCTGATGCATTTCCTGACATCTCTCGATAAGGTGGACACAGTTCGCATCGACGCGGTAGGGACATGAGCATACTTCCCCTATGATCAGACGTCAGCAAGTCGAGGACTCCCTGTCTGATCCGCGCAAACAGTGATTCGTTTCAGGTAGCGACGATGGAACCTATCTCCAAAAATTGAGATATGTTCCGAAACACGACAGCGGTCAGCAAGAGGACGATATTCACCCGTTGATTCGCAGGGTGCCGCAAAGTTTGTTCGTGAGTGCATGCGGCCACACTCTGTTTGTTCCTGTGCAAAGAATTGGTCAGACAAGCAATGGGAAAATCTCAGCAACTAATTGCGACTCCAGCTAAGAGACAGAGCACTCAGAAAATGAACGAACTCAGAGTAGAGATATTGCCCAACGTTTCTCTCGATATTGTGGACATTCGTTCGTATTCAGTACAGTAGTTACATGAAAGTACCTAGAATCATATGTCAGAAGGAAGTCTAAACATTGAGATGAAAAGGCAGAC
Organism: Armillaria ostoyae; assembly: GCA_902506015.1. Classification (NCBI taxonomy): domain Eukaryota; kingdom Fungi; phylum Basidiomycota; class Agaricomycetes; order Agaricales; family Physalacriaceae; genus Armillaria; species Armillaria ostoyae. The sequence continues at coordinate 4,562,448 of LR732081.1, forward strand.
ATACAACTATGATATTAGGATTTCTGTTTTGTGTCATGAACACGGTGATCCCATCAGGAGTCGCACGGAGCTGAAGAGACATCGTGGTCCCGAACCGGTATGCATATGTGCTCTCCTTCAACTTCAAGCCCAACGACGAAGCAACCCAAGCGTCTTGACAGCGAGCGATATTGTCCGCCCCACCACTCCTTGCTACGCCCAAAGCCCGTATCTAAGAAGGTGTGAGCTAGGTCGTTTCCAGATGAAATCAAAGCGAACCATTTTTTTGCGTGGAGTATGCGTGTGTCTTGATGCTCTGGAAAAATGCCTTCTGATCCGTTGGGCTTGGTAGCATTGACGCGAGGACTGGATGCTAAAAGGAGCGTGAGCGAGAGAAAGGCCGGGTAAGATATGGCATACTCAGCTGGACTATATCTGGAAGAATACGAGAATCTCTACTGCAGTATAGTCGCCGCGCTGTGAACGGCAGGAAATCGATGCAAGGCGCAGTGACAAGAGGCTATGATGCGGGGATAACGGGAGGTTGAGACACGCAGGCGATAGGAAGGAAGGAGGTAATTTTTAGGTTATCGTGCGTCGTCGAGCTGTGGGTTGGAACTGGCTACGGAGGGATGAACAGAACGTATTCGAGAAGCTGCCACTGTACGATCTCATCGACGTGACAAGAGGATCGGTCGATACAGCGTCGCAGGTGCACTCGTTCCAACAGTCTCCCTCGAGCTATCTATTCCATCAGTTCTCTACTCGAAACACCTGACTATAACGCACCAGAACTCCCAATCAGAACATCGATAGTCGTCATTCTTCTTTTCCATAAATCGATCGCGTCAGAGTAGGAGTGAGCCATTGCGAAAGGTCTTCCGTCGTGTTCCAAGTCTGTACCCAGACATGAGCCCGGCAATGGGTATAATCGCACGGTATGCTAGAGAAAAGTTTTAGTGGCAAGAGCTAAGAGCCTGCAAGGTCAATAGATGCAAATAAAGCCATCACTTGACGGGAGATCAGCCCGCCCTTCCTACCATCCCTTATTATTTCCATACAAAACAATGCCTCTTCTCTTCCCATTGAATACGAGCTACTTTTGTCAGAGCACGGTTCCCAGCGACGACTCTTCCGTGTTTTTACAAGACGAAGCATCGCTCTTTCCCTGGAGAAACAAACAACGATACGGAACTTCTGAAGCGGGTTCCTCCAGCGGGGCAGCACACAGTTCCGACGCGAAAACGAGACCAACTGAGGTGAGCTCATAAGAGCGGTAATAATAATCGGAGACATAACATGTCTAAACTATTCAACGTTCAACCACCGGTGTTTGAAGACGAGTGGAAGAGAAAAGTGGCCGCATCGATAAGAAAGTGGTTCATGGACGAATCAACATTCCGAGTTCAATCTCTTGACTCGGGCCTTCCGTCACTGGATGCATCGATGAGCACGCAATCATCATGTAACGTGTTCTGTGACCCTCTCTCCGGTTCCGCATGTCACCTTCCCAAAGATCGCCTTTGCTACTTAGATGCGCTCGCCACGATTGTTCCATTCCTTCCGCCTGTGACTCCCACAGCTCTCTCGCGATTGTTATTGGAGAAGTATTGTCGATGCTCTCTCCCGGCTCCCCTTCTCTTGAAAAGACTTTGCCTCCTTGAAATCTGTTCTTTCTTGATGACGATGAAGACTCGCCACTGTATACCCCGCCACTCCCACTGATACCTGCCTCCTCTCGGCGCTCATGCCTTGCTGAAACTTCTCCACCACGCGTGAGGCCGACTCAAGGTTCACCAGCTGCAATTCCGCCCCGTAATTATCCCATGCGTGGGTCCCTCCATCTCATTTTCTTTCCGGAAACCTCTCATCTCGGATCGACGCATCTATCACCATCTCCAACCTTCGCTTCTGTCCTACAGGTGTCGTTCATCATCTCACAATAATTCTGAAGTAAGAGATGCCTCCCAGTAGTGTGCTCGTTTAGCTGACCCGTGTTCTAGGCTTGAAGATGCCGTCGTTGCCGATAGAGTAGGGTGGCGCCATCGGCTCTTCCCGAGGCTCCCGATGTTTTCCCCCGCTCCCTGTCTTGGTAGGCCGGGCTCGAAGAGAAATCCTTGTCCCTTGAGTGCGACTACATGTTATTTCAAAGATATTCTAGGCAGCAGAGGTTAAAATCTCGAGATCCTGGGAAAATGGTAATTTTTACCTTGGTATTCCGGAGTATGCTGTCGCCATCTTCGAGAGCCGGCCGCCCAAGCAAGATAATATCAATACCTCCGAGGGGGCGACGAAGGACGGTGCTGAGGGGAAAGACCAAGCTTTGATGTTCGAAGAGTCCCCTTGCTGTAAGTTCCTTGTACTTTGCGACGACGCGTACCTAACACCGTCAACAGTTCCTCTCGTATCTGAAAAGCTTGCTATGTCTTGCTCACAGCGCGCTTGATAAGGGGCATACAAACTGAAGCCGAAATGTTATCTCGTAAAGGTTTCTTGTTCTTCCGCGCTCTTCTTTTCTGATATCAAACTCTAGCTGCCATCAGAAATGGAGACGTTTCTCGAGTCTGGATCATTGAACTTACTGAGGGAACATCTCTTCTTGAACGGAGAGTCTCTTTCCTGGAGCACGATGAGATTCCTCGATACACATTGTGACCTACATTCTCTGAGGATCCGTGGTACGTATTTATCATAGAATCACACACCTGATTCTCACCATCTTCGGAATTAAGAGGCATCACCGGGATCAAGAAGCGCAGTATCGCATCGTGTTTCTCCCAGACAGTTCCCAAGAGATGGGAGCTGTTCGGAATCGGTTCAACACCAGCTACAACGATTCTCCCCCAGCTTGGCAACCGTTCGTTCTCATTATTCATTTCAACAAAACTCAAACGGTTTGTAGTATGACGGCGGATTTCCCTGTTTTTCGTCCGCAACAATTTTTAGGGCATCTACTTCTGGTAGATGGTGGCCTTTGTACGTTGATATCGACAGGAAGAATCCGAGGCTAGGCTAATATTGGAACGCAGGTACACTTCAACTCTCCACGGTGCTTGGGAATCAAACCATGGGTGTTGATTAGCGGCAGGGTGGAATAATCAATGCTGAATGTATGGATGTAGTATGTCACTCTCTCAGCAGGTTTGGGAAGGATTCGTGACCGACTTCCAGATTCCGCGAAGAGGAGGCTGTAATGAACGACTTTCTGTATCTTTAACGGTATTTGTTCTCGTGGTTTCTTCAAGCTGTTATTGAACCTACCACTTAGATCGTCAACGACCATGGGACTGGGGAGCAGAGAGCGGACCATGCAGATTTGGGATGCTGTTAGCATCATGTACCCGTGTCCGTGAGATTTTTGATGTATCTCGAAGAACGGCCGGTGCTTCGAAAGGAGCGGCAATAGATATTCACACCGAGAGAGTGAAAGTAGTATCCCAGAGTGTAAGGTGATGACGAGCAAAAGCTTGACTCGGAAACGAATGACAATCATATCAGATGAGTGCGTCGTCGAATCACACAATACACGTTGCACGCACAGCTTCATGATTGAATGACAAATGACTTCAATGTAACCTCCACATGTGCAACATGATGCTGTTCTTACAGTAGCCTTAGTCCATTCTAGCTTTGACCACGCCGACTCGAGCAGCTCTTCTCTACGCTTCCCTGAGCAATATCTTGAAGACTTTGAAATAAAAAACAGTGCGTATAGTTCATCTACGGTCATTTTGAGTACTTACTTACTCTGAGAACATTAGCGCCATCGAGTTGCATCAAGTTGATTTGGAAATGCTTGCGCTCCGTTTTCACGACTCCACAGACACCAAGGGATTCCGCTCTGAGCATGGCTTCTGTTTCGGACCAGAATATGGACATAATTGCGCCTTCAGACCCTCAAGGGGAGATAGTACACCCGAATGTCAGTTCTACCTCAGAGGACGAGGAGCCCATCCTGGAGGCGATATCTGGTTCTTCGTTGGACGTGCCATCAGATTTATCCTCCATATCCTTGGTTGCAGGGTCTCATATTGACCCTGTCGACGAGAAATCAGCTAGTGATTCTGTTAGTGTTTCGGACAACGATGACTTTTATGTTCGGAACTATAGGGATAAGTGGGTAAGTGAGTCGGCAAGACAAGAAGGGCAGGAATTGATCACATATTCCAGGGCATCACTCTCCCCACAGTCACCATCTCCGCGTTCACTGAGACCGGCCAAGCGGAATCATCCATCAAGGTTCCAAACCAACGATCCTATACCGATCGAAGACCCGTTATATCATCCTCCCTTGCCGATACTCCCTGTGCTGCCCTCGGCGTTCAGGGCATCCTAGATCAAATGAATGCGACACTAGGAACGTCACACACCCTCGACACACCATCTGTCTTATCCCTTCTCGAGGAGTGCATAGAGAAGAATTACGACTTTGGCATTGTATATGGCCATCTACGCACAGTATGGAACACACATAGAGATAGCAATATCCAAGATGAACTCCGCAGACTTGAAGAGGAGGACAGGGAGATGCGACAAAGAGTACTGGTAGGAAACGTGATCGTCACTCTGAGGTTGAGACCTCGACGTGTATGGGACCTGTACAGCAATCGCGTAGTACCATGGTGGATCGCTGACATACGTCCTGATCCGATTTCACATGCTTGGGTTGATGAGGAGGATCGTGTGAATGTGTTGACACCTATCAATGGAAAGGAGTGGCCTGTGCCAATCCCGAAGGATGCTAGTCTCGATCTCATCTGGATCGAGATGCTGAATCTGGAAGTGGAGTACACATGGCTGGATGTCCTCTGTTTGAGACAGAAAGGGGGGGAAAGGGAGGATCTGCGTGCAGAGGAGTGGAAACTTGATGTACCCACAATCGGATCCATCTATCGGATTAGCCAGGTGGTGGTCTACCTGAGTGGGCTGGGGTGGCCATTGTGTTTGAAGGAGGGCGACATGGACAGTGACCGGTGTTGGTTTCGACGTGCTTGGACAGTCCAGGAGGTTGGATTCCGTGAGAGGACCATTGCCGGGGTTACGCTGGATGGACCGATGCATGCTGAGCCAATAGACGACGATGGGAACCACAAGATGGACATGTTTCACAAGCAGCTGAAGTCATTGCATATGAACTGGGATATATTTAGTTTATTGACAGCAATGCAGGATCGGGTATCAACCAATCCTGTGGACAGAGTGGCCGGACTCGCACTGCCCATGGTGCCCAGGGTGATACCTGCCTACTATGAGAGCACATCTCTCGAGGATGCATGGACGGCACTAGTGAATACAACACACAATTATGACTGTGTGCTCCTTCTCTTTCAGTATCCTGGGGTCGGACTTGGATGCAAGAAATGGAGGCCAACATGGGACCAGGTCATGACGGAGCCTCTGCCAGCATATGTCAACTATTTTGGGGAGGTTCAGCATGATGATGAGACAGATGAGGACTGGGTTGATGGGCTTTGCATTGAAAAGGGGCTTCTGCAGGGATTGGACATGGGATCAGCAGAAGGGGTTGATCGATGTGGACAGTTGGAGGTCAAAGATGTGGACAGGACATTGCACACATTCAAAATCTGTGTCACCCACCAATTACCAATACCCAAGGACACATACGTTTTACTTCGTAGTCAAGATCCATACCAGGACAACAAACAAACAAAGCAAATCTACTGGGCTGTTGGACGACGAACGCCAGATCAGAGGTTCGAGAAAGTGTCAGTGTTTATGATGGATGACTGGAAAGAAGTAATGAGGCTTGATGATCTCCGAGGCATCATGGTAGAGTCTCACAATGTACTTGTTTGATTCTGACTGCCTCTCAGGGATAGTCATCATTGTCTTGTTTCTTGGTGTCAACAACTGGGCCCTGAAATCAAAAAGTTGGAGGGAGCATGGTCACTACTGTAGAACTGTAGAATTCTGTGATTATGGGGATCATTGATGTAGTTGAACATGCATAATCGTTAGCTAATCCAGTCGAGAGATGCTGGGACGGAAGGAAACATCAGATGTAAACATTGCGTCCACTAACCAACATAGCACTCTAGTTGCATGACTCACACTACCCATGCACATGTAGGTATTTTGTTCCATTGTATGGCACGTTGGGATTCATTGATAGCCCATGAAATGTGTGTCGAACGTGTCATCATGGTTTCATTGGCTGGCTGTCCCATTGGGTATTGTCCATATGTCTTAACCATTGGGCTTCTGCTTGTTCTAGCATCAGAGAATTTATAAAGGTAAAAAACGATTAATGCACTGTTCTATACTTATTGATCCATTATATCGTTCTTACGGCAAAAAAAAGTGCCAATTAAGCAGGTCCAGCGAAGACAAATCATGCCAGTTAAATGTTAGAATCGGGCTTTGTCGCAATGTGTGGAGATAAACATAAAATGCATGGATCAATACCAAGTATGGGGAAGTTCAATGTCAGAGGTGGATAGTCGGATCCCTGCAGAATCATACATCGCAGCACCTGTAGTTCAGTGGCCGGGTATTGAATGCACAATTACACCAGTGTTTTGGGCTGTTCAATTCCCATTGAGACTTGTGTGGAATATTATGCTGTCACCCATCTCAGCAGGGTAATTGAACAACCAGATAAGGAAAGATGTTCGTATCCTTTGGTATTGCATGACGTCTCTCTCGGTAAGATGGACATCCATTTGTATTCAGTACAATAGTTACATGAAAGTAATCTAGAATCATATGTCAGAAAGAAGTTGGAACATTGAGATGAGAAGGCAGACGTACAATTATGATATTAGGACTTCTTTTTCATGCCACGGTGATCCCATCAGGACTCACATGGAACTGAAGAGATACAGTACTCCTGAACTGGCACATATTTATGCAGTGCTCTCAAGCCCAATGATGAAACAACCAAGGCGTCTTGACAGTGAGCGATGTTCGTCCCCCAGTCCTTGCTTCGCCCAAAGTCTGCATCTAAGCAAGGGTCAGCTACGTCATTGCTGGATACAATCCGAGCGAACCATTGAACCCCTGCTCATTCATTGGGAGCTGGTATCATGGACACAGGGACTGGATGCTTAAAGACGAGTGAGCAAGAGAAAGGCCAGGTAAGATATGGCATACTTAGCTGGACAATATCTCTGGACCGGCACAAGAATCTCTGCTGCAGTATAGTCGCCGTATTGTGAATGGCAGGAATTTGACATAAGGGACAGTGATAGGAGATGATACAGGTAGACGAAGAGGTCAAGAAACAGCAGGTGATAGGAGAGGTTATTGCTCATCTTCGAGTATTGAGTTGGAACTGATCTGGGAGAGGTGAATAGACTGGATCCAGGAAGCTGCTGTGCTACGATTTGTGAGAGCTGCAGCTCATTCTTCCAAATGTCCAGGTGTGATTTGGTTAATTTCACAGAGCATGAGTCGGGCCTTGCCATAAATTGATGACATTGAGATGATACTGCATCGCCGCTGCAGTCTGAATAGTGCCGCACCTCTTGCTGGTGGTGCTGGTGGTCTCCCTTGAACTATTGGTTCCGTCAGCTTCCCGTGCAAAATATCTGACTATCACATACTATTGGCCAAAGGTCCTCCCTAATCTTGCCCTAATCTGAGCAATTAGCTGTTCTTCCATTCCACAAATCGATGGCATCTGAGTACAAGCGAGCTGGAACTGTAGGTATTCATCATGTTAAAATTCCAAGTGATAGGCCCATAACATGAGTACAACTTGATGCAAGCCGAGGATATGCTAGGCAAAAGTTTGCTTGACAAGAGGTAAGCAAGAGGTAAGATCAATAGATGCAAATAGCACTGCATGCTTGAACAGAAGACCGGCCCAACCTTCCTATTCTATGCCTGATTGCTTCCACCCAAAATGTTACCTCTTCACTTGCAGCTTGGGTGCTGTGTCTCTGACCACCAGTTACATTCCCTGAAGCTCGATTCCCCCTAAGCCACGACCGAGTCAGACCCTTGGTGCATTTGAGCCAAGCCTGAAACAGCCAGAGGACGACTTCGCCAGCTGTTTTGCACAGGGCTGGAGGGTTTGGTCCTCAGCATGATGACGTTGGTTCATTCCTCTGTAAAGCATAGGTGAAGTGAATGATTTATGATGGCCCAGATATGACATGGAAAAATAGGCATCCATTGTATTTGCTGTGGCAGTTACAGGAATATATTCTATATTAGATGCCATCATGTCATCGAACCATGCGGACACTGATGTGCTCAGTAATGGTGAGTGACAAAAGACTAGTGGGCGGAAATGAGCTCCAACCAACACTACACCTCTCTACACTCTACACTATCACCAATGTATTGAATTTGGGTGTTTCGAGTACGATAGAAGCACTCTGCAGACTCAATAATCAAGGTAGGTTGTTCAAAAGACATTTTATTCATTACTAGTGAGTTTTACAAGTGTACTACTCTCACTAGTGAGGTGGGTAAGACACAATTGAATGAATGTGACTTGGTTTTGAGCTACTGCGCTCACTGGGACTCTGACTGTTCAGACTATTGGCTCTCTTGGTCCTGTAATACTTCCTACAAGTGATAACACTTGACTAGTTCGCACTCTAGCTTACTAGTGGCACTCTTGGCCTAAGAATAATACTTTAACTTTGAGAAACTGCAAGAACTAACTTCGGAGCACTCTTGGCCTTTGCAGGACACAATAGTAGACTCAAAGGGACTTCAATTCACTCAATACTATAGGTAACTTAGTGACTAGTAGCCGCTTTATTCGAGGTTAAGCACAAAAGCCTTTAATTGGGGCACTAGATACTGACTAGTAGGTCTCAATCACAGGGATGGCGTTGCCTGCCCATGCGAGTGGCTATTCTACTACTTATATACTGTAAAGGAAGGTATAAAGCGACACAAACAGCTACACTAGTGGGGTATTTTTGGTACTGATTTCTTGGCTAGGCCCAAAATATTGTGCATAAACATGCAATAGTCGGTCTAGAAATTGCTATTGGATGACTAGTGAGCCACGGAGCTCAGTTAACAGTTTAATCTCATGTTCTTGACCCAGCAATGCGCCACTAGCGCTGGAGATGAACGACTAGCCACACCCTTGTGCTCGCAACTGTAGTCGGCCGTGATCGAAAGCACAGCCGGGCTATACTAGTACCGATCATAATAGATCTGATCGCACTAGTCAGATCTGGGCGTAACATTAATCCATTGCTAATTCATTTCTAAGTCCTGCTTTGAGATTGCTGCATGACTAGTTAACCTGACTTAGGTGTTTCTGCCCCAATCGGTCTACTAGTGACTGAACTTCACGAGATCTGTGTATTCTGCTCCTTGTTTGGTGCGCTAGTCGCGTTACTCGTCTACTAGTGGCCTTATATTAAGTAGTCCAGCTAGTATTCAAGTCACTAGTACAGCCGGCTGGTAGATTTGACCCACTAGTGGTATTGCATCTAAGTCCTGGCTTCACTAGTCGCATACTGCTGTGACTATCAGCTCGAAGCCTCAGCTATAGTCCTTTTATTATCACTAGTACAGGATAGATATGCAATTTTATTGCTACAAAATCGCAAAATCTAGGTGTGAACACATAGACGGCGTATCAGCGGATGTACAATTATAATTTTAGGATTTATCACCATTCGCCTGCAGAGAAAGATGTCACCATGAATCATGCAGAGTGAACGAGGTGCGTTCTCACCTCCTACTCCCCGGCATGTACGCATATACACACTCCAGATCCAATCACCTCCCAGTTTGGCAGGGATTTTGAATGTTGTTCTCAGAGCCCATATCTATCTGTCAGCAAGGCTAAGCTAGGTCTTTGTCACAGGAAAGCAAAAACGACCGGGATCCTTCCTATTTCAGTTCGCTCTCATGTTTAAATGCCCGCGTCAGAGACCAGCACACAAAGGTCTTTGGTGATGAAGGCAGCAGTCGTCACTATTCCTTTCTATAGATTGATGACATTGCAATGATGTTGCTGGTGTGCCGTGTTAGGCCTAGGGCATATGCGAGCCAGAACCATTCAGATCTCTTGATCTATCCTCAGTGGTAATCCCAGTCATTGTACTGTCCGTACAAATGCTGCAGAAGATGTCTTATGTGAAGGCTTTGGCAGCAAGATGGTAAAAGCTAGCCTGAGACGTCAATAGCTCCATACCGGTGTTGGGACGGTGATGAGCCTAGACTTCTGTGGCAACGGCAACACCAACTTAGGAATGAGATTGGGCAATTAACGTGGTAACACGGCAATCAAGGCGATCGTGTGTGCGAGTGGGTTTGGGGCACCTCCATGCAGTCAATCAATTCCTCTATATGCAAGTATACACTGCAAATTTTCAGTCAGCGAAGTAGTACTGCTTGGTAGTCGAGTACTAGAAGCTTTGGCTGTAAGCCAGAAGGGATCTCTCGAAACGAGAGGGGACGGAAACAGGTATGACATGAATACCACGAATCCGTAAGTGAAAACATGAGAAGAGACTAGAAAACGTCTCTAGATGGCAATCCTAGCGAAGCGAGTGAAGAGAACAGAAATAAATGTGTGAAACTGTGTCTGAGAGCGGGGAATCAATGAGAAAATGTGTAACGGCAGCTGGGTGTGTCAAGAGAAAACGTGAAACGAAGTACTGAGGGCACGGCGTCGAGAATAAACGTGGAAATACGGAAACTGGGCGATGATACTGAGAGCGAGAATGGAAATATACTGGCGATGGTGGGGTACTGGTCCTAAACGATACGGAAATACTGATGTCGATGTCGAAAACTGGTCTTGTGCTGAAGCGATCCTATCCTATGTCAAAACTAACCTTCAAGTCCACTCGGGGGACTGTCCTATATGAAAACTATGCTGAAACTGGTCCTATACTGGTGCGAAAACGATCCTAAGTCTGCTCTGAGACTACCCAAGTGGGTGACGATACAATGGTGAAAGTGAAAATGATAAAATGATCCTATGCTGGTGAAGTTGAAACAATAATGGCCGATAAAAGATAAACGTTGGCGAGGTATGGTGTGGCGATCACGTATTGGCACAATATGAGCATGTACCAATAGTGTTTAAGAGCAAGGAGCGAGTGTCAAGCGACTCTTCACAGTCAAAAACCGTGGAATAACTCTGGTGAGCTTAAGAGTTGACGTGCAATCGAGGATATGCTGGGGTAAACGGTATATTGCTGTAGAACGGTAATAAACGTAGTAGAATAGTCTCGATGTGGTGTAAACTCGATGCGTAGGGGTAAGCTGATCTATGCTCGATGTAAGCTAATGCTAAACAACGTTTTCTAGCTAGTTTTTATACTACAAGTACGAAATTATAAATAGAATAAGTATGCGCGACTTAGTCAGGCTGTAAGGCCATGGCTTAGTAGATTTCATAGTAAACATATGGTTTCTTGACTTTGAATGTAACAGCAACTCGTCGACGTTGCCGCATATGGACGAAAACCGTATGGTTTTATGGAGCGATGAACGGATCGTTGCATGCTGTTTAGCTGCGGACTGGTGCGGTATGGCTTTTATACTGAGGTGCATGCTTGGGTCTATGTCGATTCGAAGTCTTGGCGAAGTAACAGCCTTAGTAAAATGCGGTCTGTAGTGGCCGTATGCTTGAAATATTGTGGATGGATGAGTGGCCACAGCAATCACGTCATTTCATTAAGTGATTGATTGGCGCGTTACTGTGCTGATGGGAAGTGATACGGCAATTCCGTTTTAGGCTGATTTGCGATTGAAGGTGCCTTGCCATGATGGAATATGGCAATTATGATGCGTAACGAGATGGGATGGATAACAAAGCGCGTGAGGAGTGGTTGCCATAGCATGAAAGTGGTACAAGCTGGTGTGCAATCTTTGGTTTACTGAAAGTCCGTTAAGTGGACAGCAGTGGCAATTAGCGCATAAAATCCACGAATTCTGAGCATACAGAGCCTGGAGGCTCATCATCGGTCTTCAGGATAATGGTGTGGGAACAGTGTTGCCCGTTCCTCTGTAAAGCATAGGTGGGACAAACACTGTGGCTGGCTTCTCACCGCTTGGATATGATTCTGATAAACAGACACTCATTGTATTCTCCATGGTAGTTACAAGAATATATGCTATGCTATATTAGATGTCATTAGGTTGTCGAACCATCTATATATTAAGAGAGGTAGCATCAAAGCTGACATAATAAGCTGACATTGAATTTTCCGGCCATTGCCAGACCCCGGCCTATTCTGGCTGAGTTTGAACTTCACCATGCTGCTATGGTGTGGCTTCAAGCCTGTCCCCTTTCCTTCTTACCCTCTGCTCTGTTCCACCCCCCTCACAGTGTATCATCACAGGCAAGCATTACAGCCCTGTGACATTTAATAAGGATTTTTGGGATCTCTCACAGTACTGTCTATCAATCTTTGATTAAAGCTCTTTGTTTCTGATTTTCTCTATAGGTGTCTTTGGCTCTTTGGCTCTTCCTCACACAGCATTGCTACAATTTCTGCCTTTCCATCCCCTGTGATGTATGTACCACTCTTATTTCTCTAAGATTAATGCTCACAGCTTTCTTTTAATAGGTCTCCATCCACTCCTACCAGAGAGAATGATCATTTTGATTTTCCGGCTCCAGTTACACCAGAGCAGAATTGTCATGCAGAACGAGAGCAGGATCGTCTTCAGTGTCTTCAGATGACCTCCCCCTCTGACCGTCGTGGTTGATCACCATGTCCAGGTCCTGATCCTAATATTGAACTTCCACACTTAAATATTAATATACCACCTGAGACTCATATTTCATCTCAGTTAGATCATCCACATGAACATCCCATGCCTGTAGTACCAACTCTTCCTGTCTTTCTCAGAAGTAGACGTCATAGACAATTACGTGGTGGTGCTCCTGAAGGATCACAATTACCTTCACCACCTCCACAGCCACCATTATCGTTACCACATCAGCATCAACCACCGCATGCTGTTTCTGTATCACTTCCTCTGGCAAGATGTCCATATGCTGAGGTATACTCTCAGGATAATATTGGGAGTAGAAAATGGATTTGTGAATGTTGTGGGGCATTACATTGGCATGATGAGCAGATTAAAAATAAGTCAAAAGCTACACCACATTTTGGGATGTGCTGTCTACAAGGGCAGGTCAAATTACCTCCTCTTCTTCCTGCTCCTGCCATTCTTCAAAATCTTCTTTGTGGTGACAATCCATTGTCAAAAGCCTTCTTACAAGATATCAGACAGTATAATGCAGCATTGGCATTTACATCTATAGCTGTAAAAGTTGATGAGGCAATTACCAATTCTTCAGGACCATACTGCTTTCGTGTATCTGGCAAGCTTCATCACCAGATGGGATCCCTGCTGGCAGAGGAAGGAGAGGATTTGTCTTATGCACAGCTGTATATACATGATCCAGCAGAGGCATTGAGTATGCATAATCGCTGCAATCCTAACTTAAATCCTGAAATCATGTCCCAATTACAGGATTTAATGCAGGATGTGAATCCATATGTTGCTTTATATCCCCATGCATATCTCATTATGAAAGACAAGCCCCATGAAGAGTATCCAAATATTGAAGTATGATTGCATGTGGGTGATGGTACTGATGGGTGACGATATAATCTTCCAACGGTAGATGAGTTGGCTGCTATTATTCCTGGAGATGGATCTGAGCCTGTTAAGAATGATCGAGATATTGTTTTACGTATGCATGATCATTCTCTCAAACATATTAGCCAACTTCATCCAAGTTATCAACCTCTTCATTATGTTCTTCTTTTTCCACATGGAGAATTGGGTTGGAATCTGCATATGCTCCTGGAAGAGACTGAAACAAGTGACCATACAGAACATAAAAAGGTTACTCAGCATATGTATTATGCTTACCGCCTACAGGACCATCCAATATTTGAACCAAATGCACCATTGTATAGAGGAGGACGGCTGTACCAACAATATATTGTGGATGCATGGGCCTCAATTGAACAAAGTAATCTCAACTGGGTTCAAAACAATCAGAAAACTATCCGTGCAGATCTGTATAAGGGAGTGGTGGATGCAGCTACTAATGCTGATGGATTGCAAGACTCTGGCCAGCGCATTGTCCTACCTTCATCACATACCGGCAGTCCCCGTGCAATGTATCAGCTGTATCAGGACTCTATGGCAATTTGTAGAGCTTTGCAGAAACCAGATATCTTTCTTACAATGACAGCAAACCCACAGTGGCCAGAAATTGTTGAGGCTCTAAAGCATACAGATGGACCAGATCAGAAAGTGGAGGATGGACCAGATATTGTGGCCAGGGTCTTCCAGTTGAAGAAGGAGGCTGTACTGAATGAAATCAAGAAGGGTGGAATATTTGGAAAAGTCAGAGCTATGGTACATACTATTGAATTTCAGAAGCGTGGACTCCCTCATATGCATCTTCTGATTTTTCTGGATCCTGAAGACAAGATTCACTCACCTGCTGATGCTGATTCAGTCTCATGTGCTCAGATTCCTGATCCTGAAACTCATCCAATTCTTTATGAGATTGTCACCAGATGCATGGTGCATGGTCCCTGTGATCATCGCTGCATGAAGGATGGTCGCTGTACAAAGAACTTTCCAAAAGAATTCAATGAGCATACTGAATTCACCACTGATGGATATCCCAATCTGGCACATCCTAACAATGGTTGTGAGTATGTTAAAATACATGGTCAAACCTGTACTGTCTATACCAACCATGATATTGTCCCATACAATCCTTATCTCAGTGCAAAATATAACTGCCACATCAATGTGGAGGTTTGTGTTTCTGTCAAGGCCATTAAATATATCCACAAATACATCTACAAGGGCCATGAAAGGACTACATTAGAGGTTCGGGATCATGATGAGATCAAGGAGTTTCTGGATGCACGCTACATCTCTGCTATTGAATCATGCTGGAGAATCTTTTCATTTCGGCTACATCAGGAGGAGCCAAATGTTGTCCGTCTTCAGGTCCATCTCCCTGATGAACAGCTTATCACATATGATGAGAATGACAGTCCAGAAGAGGTGTTAGCAGCTGCAGAGGCAAAGACAACTACACTGTTACAATGGTTTGAGCTCAATAAGAGAGATCCAAATGCATGCCGATATCTATATCAGGAGACTCCTGCTCACTATACCTGGAACAAGAGGAAATGGAATCTACGCCAAAGATATACTACTATTGGCATTACTATTGGCCAAATGTATCAAGCTGCCCCCTCATCTGGCAAATGATTCTATCTGCGGCTTCTTTTGACTGCTGTTGCCGGTGCTCAATCCTTCCAACACCTACGCACTGTCAACAATGTGGAGTGTGCTACTTTCAAGGAGGCATGCATTGCTATGGGATTGCTGGAAAATGATAATGAGTGGAGACAATGCTTACAGGAGGCAGCTATTATGCAGTCAGGAGCACAGTTGCGATCACTATTTGTGACCCTTCTTCTCTTCTGCCACCCAGCAAAGCCAGATGAGCTGTGGGAGGAGTTCAAGGAGAACATTTGTGATGATTTGGCACATAAGCTTCGCCAACGTGATGTTCCAAATCCAACAGATGCTCAGCTCTATGATTTTGGTCTTCATCTTATCAATAAGCTTCTTCAATCTCATGGTCATCGTCTCTCTGAGTGGACCCAGATGCCAGCCTCTACCATGGACTGGGCTGCTTATGAAGATAATCCTCTTCTGGCTGCACAGCTGGCCTATGATATCCCATCTCTGCAGCAATTAGTTGCTAACAATCTTCAAACATTCAATGAAGAGCAAAAGACTGCTTATAATACTGTGTTTGACTCTGCTATGAATGAACGAGGGAAATTGGTATTTCTGCATAGTGCTGGAGATGGTGGAAAGACTTTTGTGTGCAATACTATTGCTGCTGCTGTTCGTGCTGAAGGAAAGATTGCATTGACCTGTGCCTCCTCCGGTATATCAGCAATTCTCTTAGTTGGAGGGCGTACCAGCCACAGCACCTTCAAAATTCCAATTCCCTCACATGATGATACAACATGCAGCATTCGCAGAGGGACTCACTTAGCTGAACTTCTTTGTCGAACTTCTCTCATCATTTGGGATGAGGTTCCTATGCAGAACTGACATGATATTGAGACTGTTGATCATACTCTTCGTGATATCTGCAATAAGGGTGCTCCCTTTGGTGGAAAAACTGTACTTTTTGGTGGTATGTGTGTTTATTTTAAGTCACTATAGATCATCATTTCTGATTATTTATTTTAGGAGACTTTCGTCAGACATTGCCAGTTGTTTCACGAGGATCACGGGAGCAGATTGTTGCAGCTTCATTTCGCTGTTCACCTTTATGGCCTCACATTGAAGTCATTCATTTAAAGAAAAACATGCACCTGGATCAGACTCCTGAAAATGTAGAGTTTGCCCGTTGGCTACTTACTGTTGGTGCAGGTGAAGGACTTACCGATGATTGTACTATCACTCTTCCTGCTTCTATGTGTCTGGCCAATAATTCACTCTCTGAACTCATTAAATATATCTATCCAAACATTCAAGCTGGCCACTTCCAAGACCGCTTCTTTTTAGAATGAACAATTCTCTCTGGACGCAATGACGATGTTGATGAAATCAATCAACAGGTTCTGGATATGTTTCCAGGACAAGAGACAGTTTATTGGAGTACAGACAAGACAATAGAGGAAGAATTGGATGATGCTGCTACTCTTTATCCAGTGGAGTTTCTTCAAAATTTCAATGCCTCTGGATTGCCACATGCAAAGCTGGCTCTCAAAGTTGGATGTCCTCTTATGCTTCTCCGCAATCTGGATCCAGCAAATGGCCTATGCAATGGGACACGGATGATTCTCACACGTTTCCATCCTCATGTATTAGAATGTTGTCTTCTCAGTGGTAACAATGCAGGCAAGGCTGTTTTCATCCCATGCATCACAATCAATGCAGATACAGCTGAACTTCCTATTGCATTTTCACGTCGCCAATTTCCAGTCAGGTTGGCTTTTGCAATGACAATCAACAAGTCTCAAGGACAGTCAGTTACTTATGTTGGATTAGATTTACGTACTCCTATTTTTTCTCATGGACAACTCTATGTAGCACTTAGCCATTGCACTTCTGGACAACGGATTCGAGTTCTCTTTCCAGATACAGAAAAAGGTACAAATACTTTGAATATTGTATATCCTGAGGCTCTATTACCTTCATAATACATATTTCTTTCTGAACTAATAACTGACACTCCCAAGTAATAAGCCGGGTTTAGGGTGGGCCCCAACAAGCCGAAGTCCCGTGTCGCAGTCAGGTTGCCGGGACCCAAGGTACGAGGGTCTGGCAATCGTGATGAAGACATGGGGCATAGGCTTGTTTAGATGGAAAGGTGGATGTATGGATATAATTTTAGAATTAGTCATCAATCGCCTGAGGAGAACAACGACATCAAGAGTCATGCAGAGTTGAAGAGACGTGTTCTTACTCAACGTGCACTCCAGCTCAATGACCTCCTACAAAAGTGTAGTTGTCCTTGGCTTGACAAGGCATGTTAATGTAGTTCGGATCCAGCCGTCAGCAAGGCTGAATGAAATCTTTGTAACAGGAATATAAATGAAATGTTGCACCTGTATCTGTCCCAGGTTCAGCTGGCTCCTGGTTCCAAATGCCCACCTCAGAGACCAAGATGTGAATCTCCTGGGTGAAGAGAGTATTGGCAGTCAGTACTCCCTTCCATGGCTCGATGATGACAGAACGATGCTGCTGGCATCAGGGCATATGCGAGCCAGAATTGCAGGTCCTTGTGCAGCTCCATTACGTTCAAGATCTGATCCTGTGTTCTATCCCTAGTGTTGATCACAGTGCTTCCGTCATGAGTGACTCCAACCACATGCCAACTGTCGCAGAAGATGGATTAGGCAAAGTTGTTGGCAGAGCGGATGGGGAGAGGTGAAAGAGAAAGGAAACGACCCATTGCCTGCCGGGATCAATAGATGTAGAGTGCCATACCAGTATTGGGCTGTTCTTCCAATTGTCACCAGTTTTGCGTTGCATATTTCAATCTAGACTCCGGTTTGATATTCACAACAGCAGGATTTTTCCCATCTTTGTATTCACTGGAACATAGGACAGGGACACAGGGATCACTATTTCAATGGGACAACAATGTCAAGGGAACGACCTAATTGGATGAAAACATGGCACTTTTGCAATATCAGTATGGAGCGGCGCATCTAGATGAAATCCACTATGAACATCTTGGTTTTAAAAGTGTGCTTTGAAGAGCACTATCTAAACTAGTATTAGGTGAGCACGTGGATGAGACGAATAGAAGAAGACAACTCATAGGTCCAGTCGGCATAGCAATGGTGGGGACATGAGTTGTAGGAAACAATTACTTCAAACAACGGGCTAGCATTATGAGCAGTGTTTATGCATAATCGTAGCAGAACCTGAAAAACCTCTTCACAGGAGGAGCACTACAAGAGACATCGTTGTAATCAAGGACAATAGGTGAAAAATGTGTCATGATGGCAGTAAAACTGGCATCGACCAGCTCGGTTCGTCCCTATGTGAAGATGGATTGGCGCAAGTGATGGGGATGTCTCATCACCTAGCTGACTTCCAATGAACAGACAACCGTAACCAAGAACTCAGAGTGGAGGTCATTGCTTAACAATTTTTGATATGATGGAGATCCATTCATATTCAGCACGGTAGATACATGAAATTATGCTATATCCATATGTCAGAAGGACAACAAGCCATTGCGACAAAAAGGCCAACATACGATTACAATAGTACACTTTGTTGCCAGGCCATGAACACCGCGATCCCATCAGGTGCCACACAGAGTTAAAGTGACCTCGTGCTCCCCAACTAGTATGCATATATATGATGCTTTCCTTCAAGTCAAACAATGATACAGCCACAGCGTATTGTTGGGGAAATTTGATATTGGTCTCAACAGTTTAGGCTGCACTCAGGACCCGTATCTATGCATGGTTCAGCCACGCCTGTGCCAGAAGAAATCGACACGAACCAGAAGATCTGTCCTCTGCATGGAGGGTATGCAGTCCTTGGCTTCTCTACAAAGTGACGTCCAATTCGTTGTGCATTGCTATCAACGATGAGATGGCTGGATGCTAAAAGGTGCATGAGCGAGAGAAGGGGTGGGCAAGGTATGACATACGAAGAGCATGAGACTCTCCGCAGTAGTGTAGTCGTCATGCTGTGAGTGGCGGGAATTGATGTAAGATATAGTAACCTGAGGTGCTACTGGGATACCAGTAGGTTGAGAAATAGCAGGCAGTGAGAGAGCTTATCGTGTGTATGGATGAAGGTATATGCAGTGGCAGGAAGCACTGCAGGCTGCACGGTCACTTCACAGAGCATCGGCCGTGCGTTTCCAGAAGTCAAAATGATTGCAGTGTGCTCACGTTGCCAGCCATCTCCTGCGAACTGTGAATTCCATCAGCCCTCCGTTCCAAAAACCTGACTATCACTCAATATTGGCCAAAAGTCCCAGTTGCCCATTCTTCCTCTCCATAAAGCGATGCCTTCAGAGAGCGAGTCGCAGCTACAGGTCTTCTGCAATTACCACTGACAGGGAAAAAGAGAAGAACAGACTAGAGGGTGTTTCCTGCCATCTCTCTAGGTAAGGTTTACATCTGTTCGTATTGTGTACAGCATGCAAGGGGGTACCGGAATGTCAGCCCAGAACATTGGGTAGGGAGGGAGGGTCAAATGCCAGTCATGAAAAAATTTATATAACCCCTCAAATTTTCAATGTTTTCCTGTCCAAGTTAATATAAAATGGCCCGTGCATGTTTGATTTATTCAATTCTTCATGACATTAAGCAATGTAACCTCAGAACAGTGATATCCAACTAATATCACACTCAGTTGGGTTGGAGCTGACCTGGAACTGATATTTAGGCAAATATTGTGATTATATTGTCACATTATATAAAACAGAATAATACCTGATTAATATGGAGATCCCTCGTCAATATACACCTCCAAAGAGTGCAAAACTGGCATTGAAGAGTGATGATAGTCTGATATTTGCCAAATTCTCAGCTAAGTCCAATTCTGGCAACTCTGGCATACCCGATATGGTATATATGACATCATAGTAGTCATATGACAGGGAGGGAGGGTCCAGTGAAAGTCCAAAATAATTTAATCGACCCTATGTATTTTTTAACTTTTTGGAACCCCCTTGACAGCACATACAAGGAAGTACCTATACCCATATGTCAGAAGGATGCTAAACCGTTGAGAGAGCCGGCAGACATACAATTACTTTTGTTGTCAGGAACAATGCAATCGAATACCGAGTCACACAAGGCCAAATACATCTTGTACTCCCTAACTGATATGCATACATGCAGTTCTCTCCTTCATGCCTGACAGCAATGCAGCCAGAGTTTATTGATGGAGGAGTGTTAGCATTCACCATGCCAGTCCTTGCCATGTTCAATGCCAGTATCTAGGGAAGGGTGAACTAGGTCTTTGCTGGAGGAAATAGAAGCGAACCAGGGGAACAAGCTGTACACAGATCTTGGGTTCTCTAAGAAAGGTCCCATTCATTGTGCATTAATATTATGGATATGAGGACTGGATGATAAAAGATGCATGAGTGAGCGAAGGACTAGTTAAGATAGGACATACTCACTTGAGTGTGAGATTCTGTGCTGTAGTGCAGACGTCGCCCTGTGAGTGGCGGGAAACTGACATAATTGAGATAGCAGCAGGAAGGGCTACAGGAGGCCATCATGTGCACGTGTTCTTGAGCTTCTGGGTTGGAACTGTGATAGGAGGTTGGATTTGAAGAAACCGTTATTTTGCTATTTATGATGCCTGAGTGGGGGAATGGCACAGCTTGAGCCTAAGATTCTCTGCGAGGAGGTTTATCAATGTCAGACGATGAGAGAGACCATCGCAGGTCCTCAAGCTTCTTGCTGGGAAAGAGGAGGTCGCTTTCAAGACCATTGGTTGGACCCTGTCATAAATCATTGATGTCAAGATGATATTTGCCTCCTGGTGTGGTGCATCTCTTGCTAGTGGTACTGGCTGTCTCCCTCAAACTATTGATTCCATCAGATCTCTGTTCAAAACACCTAGAAATCACACACCATTAGCTAAGAGTCCTCCATAATCTGAGCCATCAACAGTAGCTAATCTTCCTTTCCATAAATCAATGGCATCACCAGAGTACTGTCCTATTTCAATCAATTTGTCACAATTTTGGAACTCATGGAGCTCAGAAATTTTATTTCGATTTATGGTGATTTTTGATGGTGAGTTTTTTTGGCCTTGTGACCTGTGACTGATGAATTGATTCAAATAGTACAGTATGAGCAAGCAAGCCAGAACTGCAGGTCTTCTCGTTTCAATTACAAGCCATGGCATGGCCTCAGATGACGAGTATAACTGCGTGCCAGTCAAAGGTATGCTCTGCGAAAGTTTTAGTGATGAGGCGAAGGGAGTAAGGCCCATGACGATCAATAGATGCAAATAGTGTCACATCCATGTTACTTAGACGGGAGACCAGCCCGTCCTTCATATTGTATACCTTATTGCTTCACACCGGATGTCACCTCTTGGCCTAGCGGCTAGGGTGTTGCATTTCCAATGCATATCTTTGAGTACTTTTTTGCAGTTCGATCAAAGTTCACATCAGGAAAACCAAGCATTGATCTTTCCCGTCTTTTTGGTCTTGTACAAGATCAAAAAGATCAAAAAGACAAAAAGACCGATGGTCTTTACAAAGTAAGGTACATATTCTTTACAAGACCAATTTCGTCTTGACAAAGACTCTGCCTACCTTCGAAAGATCATTAATCTTTCCTTTTCTTTCAATTCCGACAAGTTTGTAGAGCATTGGAATACCAGTTTATTGCCATCTATGTAATACAATGAACACTACAACAGCTAACATATAGAAAAGCTGTTTAAACAATGAAGACCCACGAGTAATCCATTGGTGCAACAAGAATTCAGTGTCGACCTCGCAAAGTGATGGAACTTGCCATCCTCGAATACCCAACCAGAGCAATGTCCCACCTGGCTATCCCACAAGCATTCAATGCAGACTCGTGACCAGATCCCATGTTGGCATAGGTCTATGAAGCAAACATGACATACAGATGATAAGCAACTGGCATAAGAAACCAAAACGGACAGCAAACGTACCAGAGCAGCTCTCCAGTCTCCCCAGCCCATCTATGATGCCGGGTCTTGTCCCATTGGTATTGAAGTCACCCGGATCGATTTAAATGGTGTTTGAATTTAAGTGCCGCACCGGAAAAAAAAAAAAAAAAAAAACGCATGAGCCTTGAATGTACCTGCTGTGAGCAACAGTAATCTCCTGGACTATGGACTTACCTTTAGACAAATGGCAACACACTGGAGTAGAAGGACATCAGTGCTCAAAGCACCAGCTCCAGGGAGAGAAACATACTATACGCAAAGTCCATTTGAACCTATCCGCTGGGATCCTTGATATCCACCACACCACCCCTGCACCTTGCTTGCAACAGCGGGATACATCTTCGGGCCCAAATTCGATGTGGTGTTTTGATGCTGAGGTTCGACGTTGAGGTTGTCCTTTGAACGAGGATGGAGGGGAAAATTCGGATTGAATTTCGGATCCAAAAGTCAACATCACGTGAGATGATGTGATTGGCCTGTGCGCAGGCACCACTAGCGGAGTTTGAAAGAACTTAGCAGATTTTCTGTTCCTCCTGCGCTCCTCCCCTGCTATTCGGCTGTTTACTCTCCCTCCCGGACCCTCCGCAAGTTGCAACATCATCTTGGACATGCCTTTTCAATGGGCACTCTACTGGTACTGACTGCAGTGTACTATTACCAAGAAATTGTGCTACAATATTTCCACCACTGCTAGTAGCGGCTTCGGTTATCGATCTACTACAGTCTGTATCAAAACAATATCAACGTGAATATACTATGTCAGTTGCCATTGGTAAATATACCAACTGTACATTTCTACTGAAAAGTCATTGGAAAGAGACCACCCTAGTGACAAGACGACAAAGACACAGAAGACCCGGTTCGCCAAGACCAAGACTCGATCACCCAAGAAAAAGCGGCGGAAAGATGGCTAAAAAAGCATAAGCCTGGAAAGACTTATTCTGGGTTTTCCTGATGCAATTCCCACTGAGATGCAACTCTTCCAGATTGGAGCAAGATAAAACGCTACGGAAAACCAAACAACGATGACGAGACCCAGAACTAAGCTGTTTTCACTAGCTTTAGCTCCAAGGATGTGATTGCTGATCTTTCTATTCCACCCCTCAGAAATAGAGAAACCCCACTACAACTTCACAAGATAATGTACTCGATGTACATGTTTCCTGGTACTGAGAATTAATTTTTATCAATCCATTGAAGGTTAGTCATGTTCTGCATAATTGAATGATGTACCGCTCTGACCAATCAAGCGCTTAGGTGCAATTCCACTAACGGCTTTCTAACATTCAGTGGGTAATCCTCAGCTGAAATGAATGGGTAGACACAGGATTCTGGCTAGTGGAGTGGAGATGACTGTTTCATGGGAATAGATTCTCTGATGTACGATGCAAGAAATCTACCGCTTTTCGTGTTTATTACCCAGCAAGTTATAAAGAAAATGGGAAAGGTCTTCTCCTGCTACAATACACGTCACTTTCTAGATGTTTATTCCCAAAAATGAAGGTCCAATGGATGTCCTGGCTGAGAGGAACCCTAACAAATCCTCCCTGATTAAATGTACACTCACCTCTGACAATAATTGGAATGTGCATCTCCTTGAATCCAAGATATTCACAATACCATTCCAGCCTACTTCGATTCGTCCCCAAAGGTCTAACGTTACACGACGGTGATATCACCATAATGGAATGGTATTAGGAGACTGGCCGCAGCTCTGGCAGGTCATACATTTGCACTCGCAGTGATGAAAGCCTGTGCATACCGGGATGTGTGAATACCGGAACTGTTAGTCACGATGGAAATCAGTCATCTTCGAAGAGGATGGATGAAGAACAATGTGTCGGGCCGAAGACAAAATAGATCATGGTGAATTGTAATGAGAGCCCAGTCTCCGCAGTACTTATCAGGGTTTTGATTTTTGACTGAGATAGTGATACTAACCATTGTCAGCCGTGTATATCCGAGGCATGGCATAGTAGTATGGCTGCTCGGAGGAGAGCAGAGCAGCGATGAAAGCCACGTTGAACACGAAACACTCATACAGACATGTAGCACTTTAGTTCAAAGGCTGTAAGTGCTGCACTGTGATAGAAAGCAAGGTTTTTGACCTATTTTGTTGGGTTCGATCCCCGGTCGGGGACCCCAGCGTTAAAGTATGTCCTAAAGTCTATTCGTGGAAGCATGTTTCAGTGATGTATCCCCTTCGACGTATTGAGAAGAACGTCGAAACAAGTACGACACTTTTGTGTACTGGCTGAGTGTCTGCTCCCTAGGTCGACGATTCCCTTTTCATGCAAGTTCGATCCCTGAGGGCTTTCCCTTTTTTTTTGGGGGGGGGATGCACGGGATAAGAAGGTGGAGATGGAAAGGAACACCTAGGAATTACAACTTGAAAGTAATGTTAGCGCGTACCTAATTGGACTGAGAAGGTGAAGACGGCGAGGCTAGGGACAAGGTGGACAGCAGTTGGTCTTTGGCACGGTCGATACTACCAATACTCAGGCACAGCAGAACTTCTGCTGGCTCTGTTTCATCAAGACATCTCACCTGAAATATGAATGTGTCGCGTTCGATCCTCACAGCTGCACTGACAGGTTATGCCTTGATCGATATCTAGACGGCATTTAGTTTAGGCTCATATCTCATCATAAATACGGACACTATATACCAGCAGATAATGACGGCCAGGTAGGATGTCACGGTGATACATACTGGCTGGAGGTCTTGACCAAATACCACGAGCCGGAGGCATCTTTGATGAGATCAAAAGGCATCCACAGGGGTGTAACACTTTTGCTCAATGGCGAGTGTTTCACAGAGGAATGGCTTTGGAAGTTTTTAGTCAGTTCAATCCCCGTTGAGGGGCATAGTCGTAAGTCCTTTTCCAGCGCAGAGTGTGTTGTGGACCAGGCTTGGCGCGTGGCGATTCAAGGCACAGATAAATGGCAAATATCATAGATGAAAACCTCCACGTCTGTTGACGTCTAGGCAATGATTAGGACACACGTTCAGCATCGATACCCGCGGGTATCAACGCAGGTATTGCTCTGACTGCTACAGGGAAAGCAGTTTCACCAGATCTTTCCTTGTCTAAATGAGCAGCAGACGAGCTCAGCGTGGAGTGGAACAAAAGAAGAACACTTACAAGGGGTGACGGCGAGGTTGCCCAGTGATAGGAGAAATATGACTCCTAGCCGACGAACAACAGAAGTCGTATCAGCTATATGCGAAGCCGAACTCCATGAAAACGGGAATCCAGGCGACTTATCGAACACAGCAGGGCTTTCCTGAAATTGAAGTATGGGCCTGAACAAGGGAAGGCTAGACGACACACTCCCCTGCCATTTTTCAGATGGGTAGGCGGTTGTGGGTCCAACTTTATACATTCCTCCGCGAGGCATATGTTGAGCAAGTGATCCCGTAGTCTTATGATGATTTAGATGCAACTCCGACAAAGACACGTCCGAAGGGGAGAATATTCAGGGTAAGGACAAATTTCTGACATTGCTCGAAAATGCAAATAGCCATTGGTATTCGAAACTGAATTTACATGAATCTATGCTTTAATCAAAAATCATCAGGTTGTCGAACCGTTTAGATAGAAGGCAGACGTACGATTACAGTGTCACACTTTTGTCCGTATCAACCGCCTGCAGAGAGAGATGTAATCAGGAGCTGCGTCGAGCTGACCGAAATATTTCACACCTCGTACTCTCCGACTGGTGCGCATATACACAGTTCCATCCTCTTGCAAACGGCGATGCTACCGAAGCATAGACAGCGAGTTTCCGATCGCGTGCCAGTGACCAACACAAAAGAATCTCCGGTAATCATAACATCATTGGTTCGTCTTCCTTCAGTAGATGACGTCGACGCAACACTTGGCATCTGGGAAAACTGCAGGCGTTCATTTCCGTTGGGTTCGCCCCTATTTCGATCCCGATCCCCAGCTCATCCCCAGCGGTCCTGGTTTAGGGAGGTCCCATAATCGCACGATTGCCGCGAGGCTAGTCGACAGTTTTGGCAGAACGGAGGGAGCAGCTGATGATGGCAGGAAGGAAAACACGTCGAGATCAATTGGAATATAGCCTCGTGGATGTCAGGCCGGCCTTCCCGTGCTATAATTAATCGCATGAAGGACTACGCGTGGTGCACGCATGAAACAGGCGTGTTCATTCTGACTTGGACCATGAGGCTCGCGGAGTAAGATATCGGATATAGCAATATAGAAGGGGAAGTTCCTTTTGTAGGTAGTAGGTACCGCTGGAAGTGAAGCATTCGGAGATAGCAGAGCCTAAAAAGCGGTAAATGAGAGATTCCAGTGCAACTAAGTAGTGAAAAGGAAGAACACAAAAGATGGAAGTATCACAGGACGAGGTGGATCCACGGATACGGACAGAGTTGGCATCTAATTTTAAAGGGGTTTGCTGCTGGAAGGAAACTAGAAATGTCCATGTTAAGTATTGCTCCGACACTATCGAAGGCGAGTCAAACGCTTTCCGCTGCTCAGTGACGCACAAGCCTACGCAAGCACAATAACCTCCTCATCATCTGCGCATTGAAGAGCTTTGTTGAGGATCCTAATTTATCTGGCACCATTCTGTCCTTTAGACCCGTGAACCTTGTCCTGTACGTTATAAGGCAGGAGGCTGTGGACGATAACGAGAACCGAAGGAATTGAATGCGGGCAATTTTTGGTAAGCGAGATGTAAAGATCTAGCATTCGAGATGGACCATTGTAAATTTATACGATGATTTCCTATAAAGTAGGACGCAAACTAGCCTTCATTTTTGTTGTCATAGCAAGAACAATTTGGACTATAAAAGGACATGTTATGCGTACATTTGATTCTTGCCAGGGGTTCGAACCCGTATTTAACTGACAGGATTCAACGTCGAAGCTGTAGGCGACGTGTCGAGAGCTTCGTAGAATGGAATAGAAGAAGGACACAGCCTGTCTAGACCACTGGCAGGAATGGTGCAATTCAATAAATAGTCATCCGCATTGCCCAAGTTGACGAGGGAATATTCTTGGAAGCAAAAAGGCAGGTGAACCCGCGGGGCAGGATGGATTTTCAATTGTACTTACTACCAGCTACCTTTGGATTTTGAGACTGATCTTTCAGGAATAGCAGAAGAACAGAGAGAACCGGTACAAGGGTAGAGGCAATAGAAAGAAGTAAACGTCATACGAGCGAGGCTCGTTAGGCCTTCCATAAAGGTAGCCAATATTTAGGACATCTCATCGAGCTCTCGGTGGGTGAGTTAGTTTAGCAACCGGACGGCGGAAGACTGAAAAATGTAGGCAACAGAAGAGTCTGGCTTACAAGGTAAGTTACAAAACATCCTAGGTACGCCCGAAGGGGAGTCGAACCCCTACCGCTTGCTCGCAGTGGACGTGTGTATAGGATACCATGGAAGGCAAGCATGATAACCGTTTCACCATCGGCGTAGCATGTTCTCTGAGGTGACACAACAGAAAAATATTTGTGTCTTCGAGATGAGCATAGAATTCTCCTCTAAATCTACTGAAAACTGGTCCCTAAATCTAGCCGATTCTCAGCAAAGTCTTCCCCAGTGGGTAAAGCCACGACAAGAGATTCATACACCCTGCTCCTAGAGTTAAGGCATCTAGTCTGGACAAACGAATGTTCAAGTCTTGCCCCGAAGCTCAGGACTCGTTCTTGAAGTCGGAAGGTACAGTAGCTTATTTGTCAAACGTGCAGGGAACCACCTAGAAAACTCACAGCAGCTATGTGCTCATGTCCAAGAGGCCTCGCTAGCACATGTACACTCAGCGAACAAGCGTCTACGTTCAGTGCGATTTTAACGCTCACCACATTCACTTGAAGGACAGCGCCGTGGCGAGGAATTACTGTTGAAGCCATCTACGATAAAGATAAATCCCGAGCAAAGAGAATACAGGTAGGGGCAGCCAAAGCTTACAACGAAATTTAGAATCATATACTCACCAGTGAGGAAGTCATGAAAGCGAATAGCATGGGATACTCCCAGAAGAAACACACACTTAGCTCCTGGTGAGCAGCTTTGACGTGTGTGTGAGAAGAAGAACCAAAGTGATACAGGCTAGACAGATATAGAAAGACGGCTGGCCAAGAGATACCGATAAGTAGCGAAGGATTATATCGAGAATCGCGACTGAGAAGAATTTCAAGAAAGACGGTCTTCACAGCTGAATCTGAAGCGCTGAAAGGTTCCATGTTTGTTGATATCTAGACGACAATTAGTCTAGCCACGTCTTTCATCATAGATACGGAGGGCATAGCCACGGAGACAGCAACAGAGGGTCTTGATGCGATACGCAGTGACTAGTAGAAAGAAGAATCCTGACCGAAGCATCGCGTCCATCGCGCGCTGGACCTTGTTTGATAAGTTCAAAGCATGGGGCATTACACAAGACAACCATCTCAGCAGAATGCAGGTTAATTGCCAGTGTTATGCGGTGGAACGCTTTCCATTTTGTCACGCAGGTACTGCAAGAGATCTTGTAATATCAAAGAAGTAAGGCGGATGGACAAACAGACACGTAAGACCGGGTGTGGAGGCAGTAATATCTTCATACGTGAAGCCAGTTTCCTGCCAACGGGTATTAATACAAGCGATCAAAAGCAGTAGATACTTCCTGAAATGAAGGTGTGGTCTGGAACGCGAGAATGGTTGGAAAGGCCAGAGGACGAATTGGCCTGCTGTTTTGCAGAGGGGCGGAAGATTCTGTCTTCAGCATAACCACGTGGGACAAGCATTGTCCGTTCCTCCGTAAATCATAGATTGGACAAGCGACGCAACTGCTTTATCACAGCCTAGATATGACTCCGACAAATAGACGTTGTCGTATTCGTCACGGTAGGTTACATGAATATGTGCTAATATTAGATGTCATCAGGTCGTCAAACCAGTTGGATGGAAAGGCGGACGTACGGTTATAATTTTAGGATTAATCATCAATCGCCTGCGGAGAACAACGACATTAAGAGTCACGCACAGTTGACGAGATGTGTTCTCACCCAACACGCACTTCAGCTTGACGACGGCCGTGCTACAAAAGTGTAGCTGTTCTTGACTTGATATGGTGCATTAACGTAGCCCAGAAGGGGGGCAGATGGTGTAGTGGTCATCTCTGCTTGCTCAGTTGTATCTCGCTCCAGACAGGAAATTTTATTTTCATGCTCGCGAGTTCGAGCCCCCCACCCCCCGGAAAGTAACACTCTAGACACTTTTCGGGTTCTACCACTTCCGATGTCCGAATCACGTGAAACCCAGCCGCCCTTTCGAAACATGATCAAGCCACGCGGATACCCCCCTCTAAAATCACACCCAATCTTATCTCTCATTACCATTCGGAGCATCAGTTCGAGACCCTTCCAGTGATCTTTCAAATAAGACTGGGAAACGGAGTCGCGTGCCGCAAGGCTGCCGCCTGGTTGGGACCCAGGTGCAAACAAAATGGAGTGGTGATCCAAGCACACCACGGCCCGGCACATCGCCCCCGCATCAATTGATCACACTGTGTTGGAGATCTTGGCCGAGTAAGGCAAGTCTGGGAAGGGAATTAGGAGAAGGACTGGGATCGATGGAGTCTGGTGGGAAAAAGGGGCTAGGCCATGAGAAGGGTTAGGTGAAGAAACGAATGTGACGGACAGATTGCGGCCATTCTCGGCAGAGGTCAGGATTTCCCGAAGGGGAGAAGGTGGCAGTGTCCGAGTCGCACCAAATTATCAAGGGCGAGGGATAATTCTGTGCCATTAGCGCACGGGCTAGTTAAGCCAAACCAAATCGATGACATCATATATACGCAGCAACCAAGTACACGTAGCAAAATTGGACATACGTACACGTAAAACCAATACACTCGGATTAAATTAAAAAAAAAAAAAAAAAAACGTAGCCCGGATCTAACCGTAAGCAAGGCTCGATTATGTCTTTGCCACAGGAAAGCAAAGGCAATGCTCACCGGCATCTTTCCAAGTTCAGTTGGCTCTCGTTTCCAAATGCCCGCGTCAGAAACCAATACGCAAAGATCCTGGGCGACGCATCGATGAGTACTAGTATCCGTAGTCAGTACTCGATGAGGTTGAAACGATGCTGGCATATGCGAGCCAGAACCGCGGGTCTTCGTTCAAAGGTTCACCTCCGTTGCGTTCAAGCCGGTCTTGTGCGTTATCCCCAGCGGTGATCACAGTCTTTGTACCATGAGTGACTTCAATCAGACGCCGACTGTCGCAGAAGATGTATTAGGCGAAGGTGTTGGCGGAACGGATGGGAGGTGAGAGACAAAATAAACGGCCCATTGTCTGCCGGGACCATGCCGGGATAAAGAGTGCCATACCGCCCGCACGTTTTGTGTTGCTTATTTCAATGTACACTCCGGTTTGATCTTCGCAACAGCAGGATTTTGACACCTCTGTATTTGCTACAACATAGAACAGGAACACGAGCCTAGCTATTTCAATGGGACGACAACGTCAAGGAAGCGACCCAATCGGATGAGAACACAGCTCTGTGGCGATACACATCGATCGGTATGGAGGCACATCTAGACGAATTCGTTGTGAATATCTTGGTTTGAGAGGCATGTTTTGAAGAGCACCGTCTAAACTAGTATCAAGTGAGCTCATGGACGAGATGAATAGAAGAAGACAACTCAATAGTCGAGTCGGGCATAACGATGGAGGGAATACAAGTTGTAGGAAGCGATTGCTTCAAAGAACACGGGATACCATTCGAGCGACGTTTATGCAGTCCTAGTGGAGTCCGAATGACCTACTCGCAGGAACGTTACAAGAGATATCATTGTAATCAAGAACGATAGGTAAAAATGTGTCGTGTTGGGGGTAAAACTGACATCGACCAGCTCGATTCGTTCCCATGTGAAACATGGATTGTGCAAGCGACGGGGAGGTTTCATCACCTAGTTTCACCTCCAACGAACAGACGGCCGTACCCAAGAACTCAGAGTGGAGGTAGGTTATTGCTTGACATTTTTTGATAAGATAGACATCTGTTCGTATTCAGCACGGCAGTTACATCAAATTATGCTATAACCATATGTCAGAACGACATCAAGCCGCTGCGACGGGAGGGGAGACGTACGATTACAATATCAGACTTCGTTGTCAGGTCATGAACACCAGGATACCATCAGGATTCGCACTGAGCTGAAGTGACGTCGTACTCCCGAACTGGTACGCAGATATGCGGTGTTTTCCTCAAAGCCTATTGACGTGGAAATTGAATGGTCATCTCAACAGTTCAGGCTGCACTCGGGACCGTATCTAAGCATGGGTCAGCTACGCCTTTGCCATAAGAAATCAAAGCGAACCGGAAGATCCGACCTCTGCGTGCAGTGTACGCAGTCCATGGGTTCTCTGTGAAGCGACGTCCTATTCGCTGTGCGTTGCTATGAAGGATGAGATGGCCGGATGCTATAAGGAGCATGAGCGGGAGAAGGGGCGGGTAAGAAATGACGTACTCGGTCAAGCTATATTCCTGGAAGAGCGCTGCTGTGTAGTTGCTGAGCGGTGAGTGGCAAGAACAGTCGTAAGGTATACCGTCGCCCACCAGAGAGCTGGGACGGGATAGATTATTGTAGGGGTTCCACTTCAAGAAGCCATTGTTCCGATAAGTCGAGGATGTTGAAATGATTTCAGCGTGGTCGCGCTGCCAGCGGTCTCCTACGAAATGTTAATTCCATCAGCTCTCTCCGTTCCAAATTCTTGGCTATCACGCACCATTAGACAAAAGTCCCAGTCGTCATTCTTCCTTCCCATTAATTGATGGTGTCAGAGTGTGAGCGAGCCATAGCCACAGGTCTTCCGTCGTGTTCTAAGTCTATCACTAGACATGGGTCCAGCAACGGTATAATTGCACGCCAGCTGAAGATACACTAACGAAAGGTAAGATCAGGCGAGATCAATAGATGAATATAATGTCACATACGTGCGTGAAGAAGACCGGATATATGCGCCTTAGGATTGCCCATACTTTGACGAGAAAGTCGGTGGTACTGAAAACGATAGTGGTCAGGCAGCGAAAGTGGTGCTCGACTGGTAGACCACCAGTACAACGGATCGCACTCTGTCTGTCACGATCGTGGGTATGCTTCGCGCATGTCTATATGAGCCGAGTACCGATAACGGCATCAAAGATAAGGCACGCCAGATTTTGAAAGGACCAGTCTGGTCCCCGTCGTTGCGTTAAGAATTTTCCACAACCTCTTAGCTTACAAGCTAAGGGCCTACATAGAATATTAGAAGAAAAGGTTTCGCAGAACGGAAGGGTACGCACCATGGACTGTCCGACTCAACTCGCTGCGCTGAACGACTAGCGGGTCATCATTCCATTCGGATTCGCCAGTCAGACTGTCGCTGTGATGAGCTAGGGCCCGGCTCGATGCATGGATGGTGGCTAACAATAATTTTGTTAATGTGGAACACTGAATATGCCGGTTCTTCACGTACCATGTGTGCGTCCAAGTCTGTCCCAGTCCGAGTCGTCTGTCCAAGATCCTAGCATGTGCCCAGCTGTCTCCTCTGATTCGTGTTGTTTCACCAAAGGAATCCATCAAGATCTAGTCCTTGTCTCGAGCGTAGTCATACAACATTATTGGTTACTGCACATCCTGGATAAAAATGGACGACAGGAGGGTGGACGGTCTCGAGCATATCTCAAAGTGCTCAAGGAAAAGGTAAAACATTCTGTGCGTATGCCAAACGTGCGTGAATGTCCAGGGAGTTTGATGGATGGAGAAAAGAGTAAATGGCCGTTATGATCGATGGCAAGCTGGGATCATATCCTGGTCCGGTCCAGGGTCCCCGATTTATACCGGATCAACGCACGTGATGAACGTGTCAAAAACGTGTCTCGAATATAGTTACGCAACCCTCACGCTGAAACTTAACCGCTGCTTCTCTCTGTAACAACGAGTCCACTATGATCGACATGTCTACCACCATCTCCGGCGGACCTCGTCACCTCAAGCTAAGTTTGAAGCCTGTGAGTAGAGGCTGGATTTGAAGAAACCATTATTTTGCTATTTAAGACGCGTGAGCGAGGGAACGGCAGAGTAAGATATTACATACTCAGCTGAGCCTGAGATTCTCTGTGAGGAATGACCTCGAGATTCTTGCCAGGAGAGAGGTCACTTCCAAGACCATCGGTCGGGCCCTGCTGAAGTCGATGATCATTATGTTGAGATGAAATTTGCCTCTTCGTGTGGCACGTTTCTTGCTTGCGGTGCTGGCCGTCTAGCGCCTCTTCCTAGTGTTGCTGGCGGCATCCCTCCCTCGAATTGCTATTGATTCCATCAGCTCTCTGTTCGAAACGCCTAAGTATCACGCACCATTAGCCAAAGATCCTCCCTAATCTAAGTTATCGACGGTTTCTGTTCTTCCTCTCCATAACCCGATGGCGTCACCAGATAATGTCGATGAGCGAGCCAGAACTGCAGGTGTCCTCTTCTTGTTCCAATTACAAGCCCTAGCATGGGCTCCAGAAGACGGATAGAACTGCATGCCAGTCGAAGGTATGCTATGCGAAAGTTTGGTTACGAGAGAACAAGATCAATAGTTGCAAAGAAAGATAGTAGCGCATCCACGTCGGACGGGAGGCCGGCCCGTTCTTCCTATTGTATACCTTATTACTTCTACACAAAACGTTGCCTCTTCGCTGTGCAGCTAGGGTGTTGTGTATCGGACAGTGTCAGTCATTTTGCAGTTCGATTCCCACTGAGTCCCAACTCTTCCGGTTTGGATTGAAAACCGAACGACGATGCGGCCCAGAATGTTAATTTTTCACTCGCTTTAGCTCCAAGATGTTGAAAGCATCTACGGCTATATCATTGTTCGATTCCATCTCTCAGAACGATGCACTCCATATGCATGTTTCAATGGAACATTGCAGAATTGATCTGTACCAATCTATTGCAGGCTAGCCATGCTCCGCCACATTGAACGATGTTATCAGTCGAGCGGTAAGGTTCAATTCCACTAGTAACTTTCGGATATTTAGTGAATAATCTTTAGTTGAGACCAACAGTGGGAACGATTCTGACTAGCGGAGTGGAGCCGAATTTTACGAGGGCTTGGACTCTCTAAAGTTTGATGAAACAAATATACCGCTATTCGCGTTTATTACTTGGCAAGTTACAAAACTAAAGCAAGCGAACTTATCCCGCTACAATACACGTTGCCGCTTCAATGTTAATTCCCTGGAACAAGGGACCGGCGGACGTCCCATTCGTGAGAAACCTGAACGAATAATCCCTGATTTGCCGTGCCATCACAGCTGACTATAATAAGAATGCATGTCTCTTCTGAATGTGGGATATTTACAATACGTTACCAGCTGACTCTGTTTATCCCAAAAACTCTAACACGATAGAGATATCGCAAGAACCGAACAGTATTAGCGACCGGAGGCAACTCTTGTAAGGAATACATTTTGCAACCACGGTTTATGAAACCCAGCTCACATCGATATGTGTGAATACCGGAAGGATGAATAACAACGCGTCGGGTCGAAGACAAAATGGCCACGGCGTTGAGTCTGAACGGTGAGAGCCCCGCAGTATTTAGATTTGAATTTCTGAATGTGTCATCAGCCTTGTATATCCAAAGTAGGATTCGAGGACAGTGCGAGGAAGGGTATCCGTACCAGTGCGATATTCCCCTACATACATGGAGCACCTTGGTTCAAGGGCTGCAAGTGCTGCATTGTGATTTTATGGCCTTTTTTGTGGAGTTCGATCCCTGTTCGGAGCCAATATTGAAAGCTGAGAAGTTTGCGCCCTCTGATTGACTAAAGTCCATTTGCCTAACACTGGAATCGTGTTTCAGTGATATCTTCCTCTTCGACGTATCGACACGAGCAGCGAAATGAGTACGGAGCTTTTGTATAATGGTCGAATGTCTATTCTCAAGATCGACCAATGCTTTTTCTTGCAGGGTCGATCCCGAGGGGTTCCTTTTTGGCCGGGGGATGCAAGGATCGGAAGGTTGACATGCAAAAGACCTAGGCATTATAACTTGAAGGTATTAGCCCTAGAGAGAAGATGGCATGCTGCCGACCTATATAAACATTGGACTGCGAAGGGGACGACGGCGAGGGTAGGGGCAAGATGGACAGCGATTGGTATTTGACACCGTAGATACATGAGTATCAGATCGTCAAACAGTTTAGATGGCAAGGCGGATTTGTGATTACAATATGCCAGGCCTAGGAATCAATGAGATTCCTTCTCACCTCGCACGAGTTGGGAACTGGCTCACATTTATGTAGTGAACTGAAAGACTTTGCTCTACGTCTCAGTCGTGTTGCCCTTGTGTCTGCGCGATGAACACAGCATACTCCGCTGCAGACAAAGATGTCGCACGGTAGCGGGCTGCTTATCCGAAACAGCAGGTATACGACTAGGATAAGAAGTGTTTCATCATCCAACACATGTCGAGAGCAGACGTCATCGTGAATTTGCATAGAGCTGATCATCTCGTGCTCCCTTACTTAAACGTACCACTTTGTCTTAACGACTAAAGTGGTGCGTGTCGATGTGAAATGATACATTTTTGCTCAGTTCGACTCCTTATACACGTCCTCATGAACGGTTCATTTCACGTTTCACAGAGTGGCAACTATAATATCAGGGAGAAATTGGATCAGAAACAAGGAACGTGAATAGAAGATCATGAACAATTTCGAGGAGCATGGGATACTACCAATGCTCAGTCTTAGCAGAACTTCTCTATCGATAAGTATATCCTTATCAGAGCTTTGAACAAGGGCAGAAAATGTGTATAGAAACCAACACTACATAAGCAGCTGAACGGTTACATATTTGTCGATATCTAGACGGCAGTGAGTTTAGGGCCAGAATTGATCATAAACATGGAAATCATACACGCAGAAAATTATCGCCGGTAAGATATCGCGGTGATACATACTTGCTAATAGAGGAGGACGTCTTGACCAAATACCAGACATGGACTGGAGGCTTCTTTGATGCGCTCAAGTTGCTGGGAGGACTCTCAAGGGCATTCCCGAGCGTACTAGGAAGCGAGACCTTCCAGGAAGGACAAGAACCAGACCGAGCGCCCGGCGGGAGGACCTGCGTGGATTAAGGAAATTGACTCGAGTCTTGAGACCAGAGAATAAGCACAGTGTAGAAGCAAAAAGGTTCGCTCGGTGGTGGTCATCCTTCAAAAGTATCCAGTAAACAATCTGGTGTTTCATGGATGGCCACAACAAATAGCTGTCCATAATGTTTCCGACGTCCGTAGCTTTTGTGTTGATACATATTGAAGCTCATGGACAAAGGACACGCAGCGACAACGCAACGGTGTACCCAAAGCTTCCATGCATTCAATGGGCCCCCGAATAGATGGAACTGAGAGCAGTATGGCTGATCGATCTTGATTACAAGATCCCGGGGAGTTGAGTCTGGGCGTCATACAGATGAAAGTTGTAATGTACATATTTACTGCTTGCTTACTTCCATTGTCGGCGTTCACTGTGTGGACCTACCGT
This sequence comes from Armillaria ostoyae, assembly GCA_902506015.1. Lineage (NCBI taxonomy): Eukaryota > Fungi > Basidiomycota > Agaricomycetes > Agaricales > Physalacriaceae > Armillaria > Armillaria ostoyae. Next base: position 4,599,138 of record LR732081.1, read on the forward strand.
GCGCGGAAAGAATTGGAGTGAGATCATTTTTCATCAGCAGCCGAAACATTTCCAGTCAGAGGACGACGGAATGGACTTTCTAGGCTGGAAAGCACACGCCATACAATATCAAAGATGGGGAGGAACTGAACCAATTAGATTTGACCGAATCTACGGACAAAAAAACTGTCAATAGCAAAGGATAAGAAGCCGCTACCAAGGCAGCGGAAAATTTTGTTTGCAGCTCCTAAATACGATTGATCCACGTGCAGTGCAACACCGCCCATGTGCGAGTCCGACGCGTCGTGCCATACGATCTCATTCATGAATCTTTTCTGTGTGGAAAAAAAACCGACGGTGTTCCGAGCGCAAGAAAAGATAAGTCCGTACTACAAATGCTAGTTTCTACAGGCGAAAATTATCTTTGGGGAAACCGACACGAAGGTCTACAACAGAAGGAGTGGCCGTCGTGCGAACTTGTGATCGAAATTTCCATTGTAGTAGATACCGTGATCGCTTAGTTGTCTGCCTTGTCAAAGTGCGGTGAAGTAGGAGATCATTCAGCCAATTAATTTGACAAAATATGCCGCCTACTTGCCGTGATTTCGCTGAGGCTTGAGGCCTTAAAGTTTGACTGACAAAGAACGCTTGGCTTCGGTGTCGGGTATCACAGAAGCCATTGGCATTCTATCTGCCTTGGAAAACGGCCGTGGGCTGGAAAGCATTGCTACCGGATTTTTTTTATCTTCTTCCGCCGGGCGACTTGGCTGAGGATCTCAAAGCCATTTAAGATGCACCCGCGCAGGGGCATGTATCTTTAAGAAACATCACGAGCATCGAAGGGCTACTGTTGGGGTTGCTGCGCGTGGTTTTCTCAATCAAATGTTTCAAAAACTGATTGCAGCCGGTGAAGTAGGTAAGGATTTACACTTTTTAACTTTGAATGCGATCCTGTGAACCAATTGTGTTTGTACCAATGTCAATCCGCGACGCCACGGACTACGGAGATCTAAATGTATGTATATAAATGGGAGTCATGAATCTCTGATGGAAATATATAGGTTCCTGTCGAAACAGAGCAGCGAATCATGACAGAGTACTAGTGAGTTTTCTCCCAGGGATTCCGTTTGGTCCGGGTAAGCTTTGCGGGAGAAACTGGACCTCTTCAGGCGAGCGGAGACTGAAACAGAGATCTGCAGTTCTCGCATGGCACGGTCCGATCATCCTGTGTAGTGATTTGCGCGGCCCGGCTTCAAGCTTTGGGCCGACTTTAGCCGCCCGGGGCTAGCCGGACTTCCAAGAAGCCGCCATCACGGCTGAAGACGGCCTGCGGCTCACATGAAGGGATGAATGCAGTACAGTGGTGGGGGGTATGTATCTTTCTTGGATCATCTCGAGGTTACTCTCTCACATGTATTTCCGTTAGGCAAATGCTCATCGATATCCGGTATGGGCATCGCTGGCGCGTGATTACCTGGCTGTTATGGCATCGTCGGTGTCAAGCGAGCGTGCATTTTCATCTGCACTAACGTTAGGCAAACTACAAAACCGGCTGAAGGGAGATATTGTTGAAGCGCTGCAGTGTCTCAAATGCCTGTACTGTAAAGATCTTTTCTTTCGTGAGGTTGTTGCATTTGACGGTGAGGAGGTGGAGATGGAAGATGAACAAGGTCCATCGCCACCGCCGACAATTGCGACAGTATCATGGGATGAAATGCTTATAGATGTAAACGATCTCGCTGATTCAGATGTTGAGATTGATGTATAGTTTATTCACCATGTACCTATGCCATCGTGATATGATATCTGCAAAAGCCCCGGCTTGAGCTTGAGCCTGCTTGGGCCGACTTTCCTTGGGGGCCCAAAGCTAGGGCTTCATTTTGAACAAGCCCGAGCTCTTGAAAGCCGAGCCCAAGACCCGGCTTCCAGGCCGAGCCGGGCCGGGCAAACCTCTAAATCCTGTGCCGCAAATCAACCGAAATGAATGGGACTACTAAATTACGCATCGGGTGAATAGTTCGAATACTGATTTTTACCACTTAACGACAGTGGGATAACGGTGTTAAGGATGGACATTGAGACCTAAATCCACGAGAGTGCGGGAACGTCGGTGCTTGAGTCAATCCAAGCGAGAAAGAAAACGGAAATTTTGAACTCTTCGTCCAGAGCAAGCGGTGTTTGTGTTCAGGGTCCGCATTCTCTGGGGATTTATCTATCTGTGAATTTTTTCGCATCAGGAGGCTTGGGTACTTGTACGTATCGCCATGACAAGAAATCAACGAGGCCTTGTTGGAACACCTTCCAACGAAACGAGATGCAAATACAAGATAATAAGCATAACGGGCTGGACCCATCAGATGCGGCAACCGGTGTCGAGGGCTTGCGGTGGCCTAGATACGTACTTTTGGCGGGGAAATGTCGGCTTGACAACGTGAGCATAACAAGCACAGTTGTAGGTATGTCGAGGTCTATTGCTGGTTAGAATGGTTCCTTTTAGTCTCCACAGATAATAATCATGTCATTGGAGAATGGAGAGGACCACCCCTGATGGGCTGCTCCTATCTTGACATTGCGATATATAATGTCCTTGGAATCCTACGAACTCCAGGGTTCGCTTTCACGCTCTTTACCCACCTTTGACGGCATCTGGCAAGCAGCTAGAAGAATGTCCGACTCTCAGACCTTCGACATCGGGTTCAAAACCGAGAAGCCGTATGCGTCATCTGACTTTCGTTCTATGGCCCAGACTTAGTGTAAATATTCCCTAGGTTTGAGCTGCTGTACGTGAGTAGAGGAGATTCGAGCCTTGGTTCTATCGTCTTCGGTTGGTTCGTGAGTGTGAGCTCAAATTTTATACTTCCTTTTATCTGAATCGTCTTGTAGTTGGGCTTTTCTATCCAAGTTGTGTGGCGTGCTGCGCTAGAAACCAAACGAGCCAGCAGGGTGCGATTCTTAGTCGGGTTTTCTGCTGGCTCTAATATTCTGCATCTACTACAGGTTTCTGCCTATATTATCATGATCTGGCTTGAAATCCTGGCGTATGTCTCCTCTCTATGTTGACCGCAGCCGTGAAGTCTGACTTTCTAAAATCAGGAACACAACCTTTGCGGTGAGCCTTTATCGTATCCTTGTCATTGGCAAGTGCTCATACGCTCTTTCCCGAAAGGTTATAGCTTGGTGTTATCTGTAGGTTCTCTCTCAATCTCTGCTCAACTTCGCGACTTCACGGAAACCCCTTCGAAATCATAGGCAGAAGTTTATCAACCCCAGCATTGGATTTTTTCTTGGAATCATCATCTGCTGGATTGTTCAGGTAAGCGTCATCAAGGTAACTTATTTGATAACGCGCTAACTGCTGTTCTGTAGGTTCTATGTCTGATGCTCATCATCGTCAACCGATTGTGCATTCTAATTCAGCAACCATCTCAGAGAGTGAAGCACCTCCTTTTCTTCTCATTCGAGACATCGAAGCTCACAGTATCATTTCGCATAGCTTACACTCAAGCTCGTGGTTATTGGGGTTGTTTCTGTCGTTTCCATTTCTACGTCTTGTATTTGTGAGCGAACATCTGATCCTTGAAAGCACTTTAAACCTCAGCGTCACTACACAGGGATACCTGCTCAGTTACAGATTAATTCATCATATATGAGCGTACGTTCTTTTATCCTTTCGTCTTTGAAGTTCGACAGAACTGACGTGATCCTTTCCAGTTGGATAAGTGGTGAGTGCCGTACTCACGACTCCCCTATCGGATACCCACACGTTCCTGTAGGTGGGACAAGTTTGAAAAAGCTATCTATCTTCGTGAGTACCCGAGATCTCTTTTGTCCAGAGATACTCATAGTTTATGTTTCAGTGTTGGACCTGGCATTAAACATCCTCTTCATTCGCATGGTAAAAGGCCGCCTTGTGGACCACGGTTTGAAGAAATATGACAGGGTGATGCGGTAAGTTACAATGAGAATGTCGTATAGCTGCGTTTGACGATTTCTTGAAATCAGCTTTAACCAGCGTATCATCATCGTTTCCATTGGGATGGATATTCTTCTCATGGGCGCCACGACTCTCAAGAATCCCTTCGTTTATACTCAGGTTGGGTTCTCATTTTAGCGCGGAGTTCTCTGACGATAGTATTGCTAGTTTCATCCTGTCACGTACATCGTCAAGCTCCAAATCGAGATGTCCATGTCGCGTCTTCTCATCAAGGTGGCGCAATCCACTGGTATTGATGTATACAATACCAAAGTCAGTGGCCAAACGGGACAGAAGACACAGGGTGCCGTGTACGTGCTTTTCTTCATAACTTCATTCTCAGGCCTCATATGTTACATGTTGCAGGGCCGTCAACATCACGACTCAGATTCATACCCAGTATGACCCCGCAGGTCAGGAGGAGTATGGTAAGGCTTTCCATATATATCTTTGGGTGGACTACTTTGAATCCTGATCTCGAACCAGAAATGTCCGATATTCTTCAAAAGAACGGTGCCATTGAAGATGACAGATCCCTTAATTCGCCATCTGTAAACAAGATAGCCGATGATGAGCTGTCCCACGTCTGAATCGTGGTCCCCCAGTAGAAACTACGATATATTTACAAGCTAATATTCCCTCGCTGTATATAAATAATACGTGCTAGAATAAGAAAAAGGTTCTGAATTGCGGTCAACATTCATGCGTACTCCAGTAGAATATGTTCTCAATAGATCAAAATAGATTATACCTTGTCTTCAAGTCGACTAAATGGGTCAGAAATGGGCGTTGGAGATCCGGTGACAACTTGAAAGTAGTAGCAGTGGAAATGTTTCTTGTCTACCTATGCTGGCTGCTTGTGTTACAGTATCGAAGCGAATGTGCCGGACGTTTTCTGAATTTCTGGTAGTATTAAGATACACAGTAGCGTTTGTTTCTTGCATGAGGGAAACGCAGCGTTCATGAAATTCCGTTGCATTCAATGAAGATGTAATAAGTGCAGTCATGACTGATTCCCACTACCGAGTATGTATAAGCATCACCAACAGTACTGTCACCACGATGACGGACATAACCACCAGACATGTCGTGGACCCACTCTTTCCACGAAAATCTCTTAAACGCACCCTCTCCTTTCTCATGAAATTGAAGTTGCTCTCTATCTTCTGTTGGGCTTCCTCAACGATGGCTTTGTCTGCGGACAGCGAATCAGAGAAATGCAAGGCGTTGCATTTGAGTTGTGTAGCCATCTGTGCCAGCTGTTCAGACAGTTCGTTGTGGAGAGCATTTGTGTTTTGGAGGACAGAAGTACCAGTGGCCATTCCTAGCGAACGACGTGACAAGTATTTTCATTTGCAGCTTATGGATCTTCCTGCGAGAAGCGCGTTCCTCCTCTTTGTACTGGTTGGGATAGATTAATGCACGGTCACCCTCTCAGGAAGCAACAAGTACCTTCGTTCCTGGCTAATAGCGATAACAGAAAATCATCGTACGTGTCTGCCTTGAAAGAACGAAAATCAGCGTTAATTCTGTGAATGAAGCGGGGTTTACCATAGAATTCGCACGGCAAACCTTCTGTTGTCCCCTACTTGTTCTTCTCATGCTGCGTCATGCACCGTGAACTGGGCTGGCCAGCTCTTCCTCACTCTCGAAGCCTAAGAGCCCCACATGAAGAGCAGTACCTGCGTTATTGACTCACAAGGCCTCGTAATCATCTCCAGCGTGTGCCCTAATCTCCCCCCTTTAATTCTATGTCGGAGCGTCAGCACGAGAAAGGGCACTCAACCTCGCGTATAGTATCTATTGATTCATCCTGCCGTTGTAGCCAAGCTGTGGAAGGCGAACTTTGGAGCCGGCTCACCCTCGGCGGAAGGACCGATTGACGCTGAATATAGTCATTACTCGGTTCCAGAGGGTCCCGCTCCAGAGCTTCAAACCTGCAGTAAGACGAGTGTAGCGAGGAGACATCGGAGGCATGATATGATGCTTACACGAGTCAGGATTGATTTGAACTCTAGCTTGATGGCTCAAATTTAGCCCGATATTCAGCCCGAGACGGTGTGTGTGACGCTACAGAGAATTTTTCAGTGCATACATGCTTTCACAGAAGAACAACATACGCGGTGATCCCGTGAATGAGCACCTTCAGTTCGTTTTGCCGCAACAAGAAAGTTTCTTCCTTCGCTCAAATGACCTAGGTATATCTATGCATATTGTGGGAAAAATTTGCGGCTACTAGATCTCAGTTTATACGAGCTGCAGCGTCGAGGTCCGATTAGAGAAATCAAGGTAAAGCCAAGAGACAGGACATGTTGATCCAATAAATGCATCGCCGTGCTAGAGCTCTAAGTCAGAATATTTCTGGCGCGAGGATTGTAATTCATCGACACACTAAGAGCTCAGAGGCTTTGAGAATGGTGAGGGATAATAAGCGTAGTCAACGAAACTTTGCAGGTACGTTGTCCGGGTCGGCCCGACCAACCGAGCTTAGTACGACAAAGTGACGCAAACAAAGACGCGTCTCTTCCTCCAACCATCACCGATGCCTCTGACGTGCTGCTCGACCTTTCTGCGCGACCCATACTGTATTTCTAAAATAGTGCAATGACATTTCCGACGCGGAGGACTCAACTTACCCATCGATATCAGAGATTTCCTCAACTCCAGGGCCACGGTGCCTCAGATTTGTAGCAATCGGTGACAGCGACGAGAAAAACGTCTCTGGCATTCTATTCCAGAAATTATGCCTGCCAATTTGGACATTGTGAGCGACATATATCTTTCCATTGCCGCTCTGATCATGAGGGAACTATTGATGTAGATATCTAGTCGCGTCTAGCTACCAAGATCTTTCAATAGCGATTCATGGATCGATAGGCCATGCACGTGCGCTTGTCGGCCTTACTTCTTCAAATACAGCTGATCGAAATCTTCAGTGGATATGTCGTTATGCCCTGACCCTTGTCTTCTCCACCAAGGACTACAGCTGCTGTGTTGCACGGAATTTGGTGGGCCTTGCTTGTATCGATATCTTTGAAACCTCATAAAAATAAGGTACCTTGTTGTTGACGGTCGTGGTGGCTGCCAGCGTGTTCGTTCTCATGTCAGCGGAGAATAGTGACGCTTTGCTGCTGGAGTCGATTTACAGCATTTTTTCTTCGAAGAAGTTTGGGCTTGGGACGGCGCGGTATTACGTGTGTTTACTTTCTCTCGATGTATTCCCTTGGACTCATCGTTGCCGATAGGATACCCTGTTTGGACCACGATTTTTCATGACTCCCTCAATGTTCCTCCTTCGCTCGCACCATCACTCGGCTTAATTCATTGGTCCCAGTATGAAGAATTACATTTAAGCAGTTCTTGAGCTTCATCTGGTCGAACCTTGGATGAAGGTGAGGTCGTTTACATTTGCTTTATTCTTTATTGATGTGCCATCGGTATAGATATATGGAACGTTGTATACTAGACGGCTTGGTCCTTGAAAGATCCACTTCAGGGAGCTGGGCGGGATAATTTCCGGCGCTAGCAAAGCCGAGCATATGGCCATACGCTTTCGCGCGCGCGATGTCGTTTATGCAACGCAGCTGATTACCCGGATGAATCACTTTGTATTGCACGCCATTCACCCAAACTCGTCATTGGCTGCGTCGTATGCAGTCAGAAAATCCGGCTATACGTGCGACGAGGCTCGGTACTCCGATGCTCTGAATTACGGTACTCTCGGCATCAGTAACTGGCTTTCTCGCTATACTATAGGTGGACCACGATCTCTATGCTTCTTCCGGATTTGTCCACGATCCATCACCAACACCAACATCAGCGACAGTGACGATAGCAAAGTCGACCCACTTCACAATTCGTACTTGATCAGTGGTAAGATAGGAGCGGAAGAAACGGAGCGCTTTGGGAGGCTTGTCCGGCTAGCACCCCTGTTCGTATTTTGCCAACGATGATGGTATCATCTCTTCTTGTCCTTTCTTGATAGCCAACGTTAACAATGACTGCAACAGTTCCTTCGTCGATGAATATGACACCCAGCTAACTCAGCCTTCAAAGAATGGGCATCGATTCCACCTGATACTTTCGAGTCGAGCTTCGCGTTGCAGAACTCTGAAGCTCTCGGACATTCGGTTCGCCTCCATGTCGGGATCCTCCAGCAAGGCCGTGTCCACCTTCGCCTCCTTGTGAAATAGTTAGGTCAAATTCCTGTCGTGTGGCTTCAATCAGCCAAGCATCTTTAAAAGCAAGGATAACATGTCAAGGAGAGGTGGACGGCAGGAGTGGGGATGACGAATTCTGCCGACGGTCATTTGGAGGCAGGAGACAATCGAAGGATGATGCTCGCAAAGCTATCGAGAGACGTCTTCGCTTGCGTGCACGGTCGTGATGGGAACATCAATGGCGCTTAAATGAGTATGTCGTTTCTATCGTTCTGTGTTCTTTTATTCATATTGATCCTCAGCGAAGTACAGAAGAAACCGGAAGTACGCTTACATAAGCATTCTGTATGTACATCGTCTGAACATCAATATTGAGGGCTTTCGGCTGTTCATGATGGATTTGGGGCATATTCTCAGTCCTCTGGTCGACATCGTCCTTCAACCTTGGCAGTACGATCGGTCCTCGGACACGTAGAATTCTGCGTTATCCACATGCGAGGGTGCGTTAGCTTGCGTTCTCGCACCTGCGCTTGCGTTTGCGTTCATACACATGCGTTTCCATAAATAGCAGTTGCGTTGGTTGAAATGCGTTCGCGTTCGCATGCGTGACATCATCTGCGTGCGTGACACAAGACATCCCTTCTCTCAGATTCCTATCTTCAAATCTCCAGAGGTCCAGTCCTTATTGCTTTCCTCATTTTCGATTGAGAGCGCCGAATATCTTTCGATCAATCTCCCTGTCGCAAGACGGTTTGTGGAGATGGAGGTATGTTTGGAAAACCCGGCGCAATTGATGACCATCTTGATTTTGTTCCCGCGCGTTCTGTAAGCCTCAACAAGTTCATCGACATTGGACCATAATCCATCGCTCTAGGATAATTGTCAGTGACAAGTACGGTAGAGACTGCAGGGGAGCAAATGGCGCATTTAACCGTCTCAGACTGTCAAAAGGGATTTTTTCTGTACGTCCAGAGTCACTCATGATAGAGGGACAAGAAGTTTACAAGAAGCGACGAGGAACTGATAATATTGTGGGACTGTCGGCGGACTTTTATAGGCGTTCCAAGGCGCCACCCACACATTTGTCAACCTTGCAAGAACAATTGTGAGCGTGGCAGCATGAGTACGGGGACCGGTGTAACACGTTGCAACGGTGCTCACCGTGAGAAGGGACATACATAGTTTGCGACCCAGTCCATAACAACGTATCAAAATCAGATAGTAGGCGCCTGAGCACGCACTATACAGCAATGAATTTCTGTTGACAACGCGAGTCCGATACGCCACTACACCGCCTAAGAGGAACAATGTAACGATCCGTACTCATGAGACAAGTATCAGTCTCATGGCGCCACAAAGGCCGTTCCTCGAATACGGGTGGGAAAGGGATGAGGGGGGACACAAAGTCTAATTGGTACTGCTCTGATGTGAGCTTCAAGGGATCGTCTCCCCTGCCCGAGATGAAAGTCTGGTCTACTTTCTTCATTACACGATGATCAATTCGGCTGTCAGAAATGACGAGCTAATGTACAATTGACGGTAACTCACCGTGGATTACATCTACTTGTCCTAGTCACTGAGAAGTCCTTCCACTACGAGCGCACGACATTGCTTGGTCGAGATATCAAGAGAGAATCTCTGAATGCCGCAGAACTGAAAACACCCGGTTGCAGTTGAAGAAAACAACAAAGCCTATTGTCGCTGATCTCTGTCAAAGCCAAAACAGGGAATCACAAGGAATTTATCCAAGAAGATTGTCAAAATTCCCATCGGGAGCAAAATTGGAACAAATGACACTTTCTGGTCTTCAATGCCACAAGACGGAGTCGAACCGTGACTACAGACTCAGGATGATACCACTAGACTGAAAGGTTTTGATGGATTTATAATTGTCATAAGAGACGTGGTCCTTGGATGTACGGCTGAGGCCTGCCAACATCATCCTAACAAACATGTCATTGGTTGGGATATTGAACACCAAAGTGTCGTGCTATCGTCCATGAGAGAAGCTATCAGAGAAATTATAACGGACCTACTTCCAGCGTCTCAGCTGAGAGTTTCCTTCGTCTACGCAAATCAGGTGGCCCTTGGTTCCACGAGCTATCCCACTTACATGAATGTGTATCTAGGAAGGGTGACGGACGATAGGATAATAACTCGACAGGCGCCGCCAGAGATAGGCCTCATGGAATTGTCACATATCAAGTGTTGTCATTCAAACCTTTCATTACTAGACGTATACAGAGTGGTACTCAGCAATATTCAACAAAATTAGGGAAATATACAGATGGATCAGCAACTCTCGTCCTTAAGGAACCAAACACCCGTTACACCGCTGAAAATGCTCTAAAGCCTAGGGATCAGTATTGGAATAAACATGGAGTACGAAGCCGCTTACCCAGTCACAGCTATCCGGCCGATCGAAATAATGCCCACCATAATCTGCAGGAGTCGTAGAACACATCTCCCGCCAATTATCCCATGGCGGATAATGGTTTCCCATATGAGCTTCAATGCGCTTCGAAGATCATGAGGTCGGCGTAAGTGTACGAGCATAAATGGACCTACGCGATACTTCGATCCTTTGGCGGCGCATCCCTACAGAGACGATCCTACGTTAAGTACCGGAACACCAAATAAAATGAAGAGAGACGCGCCTTATCCCTAAATTCCTCCCACACCGTCCTGCAGCTGGGCTCCCTCGACTCGACGATCCAATGACCGTAAATTCTGGTGCTACCCTAAATAAAGATCAAGCAACCCGATATTTCGAAGATGACAATGTCTTCACTGATTTATCCACGTCGATAGTACAATGTGCCGGCTTCTTGAAATATATTCTGTGGATGGTGATCTCCTTCTCCTTACACCACTGCAGACCTTCCTCGTCGTTCGGTACGCCCCTCAGCAGAGCAGAGTATTCGCGGGTGCCATAGCGAAGGCATCGGTTTGACGCGGCTAGTTCGGTCCATGTAAGGCCGTCGAGGATGAGCTGGTTTTTCATCCTTTCGTGGAGGTAAAGCGTGAAGACGATCGCAAGAATAGAAAACACAAGTATTGTTCGAAGGGTTTTACTTTAAATTACAATTAGGTATCGTGAGATAGAGAAGTACTGCGACAAACCAAGATGACGACGCTGATCTTGATTGATATCGATAAGCGCTAAGCGAGCGGGTATTTGGAGACTGTTCAGCCTGGTAAGGAAGAACCATGGACTCACTCTGTAATTTCCCTTGGAACTGTGTAAATAACGGGATTTGCTGTAGAACAAGAGATTGAAAGGAATGTGCAAGGAAGGAAAGAATAGTAACTTACCAGGATACAGAGGACTAGTCTCATTGACTCCACGTTCAATGTCTTCGCTGTACGGAGGTGGAGGAGCTAAAGAGCTAGAAGATATCGTATTTGAGTTTCGCGGAGCGACTTGCTGTGTGTCATGGTGATGGGCGGAGACAAAGCTGGATCCGGAATTTTGGGCCATATTGCCGGTAATGTCAAGTTAGGTTACCGGCCGGCCAATTTCACGTCCCCCGCCGTCACGATCAAAATTGCATCTCTCCCGTTTTCTACCGTCTCTTTGGCTACCGTAATGTTTCAGGGCTGCTAGAATTGGCAATATATTCCGTGCGTCGTTCTTTCTCCAGTTCACATCTCATTTATAGATAGGCCAAACTTTAGTCCGAAAGTCATGATGTTGTTGGCAGTGCCATGCCACCTTGTCTATAAACACTGCCATCCCATGGCCGTTCTGACGATGAAGAGCTAGCATCCGCGTAGAGAGGATAATATCAGCACTTTCTCTTAGCATCACTTGGTGGTGCTCGTTTCATTGTCGAGTAAACCTGAGCAAGTCATGGTCGATGGTCCTTATCTGGCGCCGAGCCGTCGCGTCGCAGCATTAGATGAGAGAGGAATTGTTTCGTTCTGAGGTACGTCAGTGGACTGGACGATACCGTTCTACTCATAGAGTCAAATACCGGGCCGTCTAGTGCTGTCGCCTAGATCCACGGTTGTCGTGATACCGATGTAGCTTCCACGACAACGACACAGACAAAAGGGGAAACAACGGACTCATTGGAATAGTATCATAGACGCGCATATAGTCAGGCTGTCATTATATTCTCTGCTTGTGGACGATATGCAGGGGTGCAGATGCTTGGCTTTGAGGTATTATCGCAGGTACGCATGTCACACAACTGCTCCGTCGCATTCCTGACAACTGAATCTTACTACAGGTATCTCGGCTTGGTTCTGTTGTATATGTTCCTCGCGGTACGACTATTTCCATTACCTCGGCTGCGCAATAAACACCTTTTTACCTTTTCGACTTCGAAGCAAAGCGAGAAGCTCAGCTAAACGTCCTTGTATGCCCCCGACATCCTCGCCGAAGTCATATTCTTTATCTAGCTACTAATTCATCCTAGCAGTAAGCATTCACACCAGATTCTCATCTATATCAATACAGACCCTGGGCACTACGCACGTTATATCGATTCATCTCACCAACGTCGACTGCGGACGAATGAAGGACGGTGATGAATCGTTTATATCTCAACCTCCACGCTGCCTTCTCGCCATCGACGAAAGGAAATATTTCACGACCTCTCGTGGCAATATCGGTAAACTTTTCCCACTCCCGTCGTTCACTCGCTGCTGACCGATATAGAGGTTACGTTGTGTGATTGGAATTTTTTACCTGCCAGCAGAATTACGCCGATAACATGGGTTCGCAGCCGTATCTCAAACAGAAGCCAAAGCATGATAGCTTTCTGTCCGGCCTTTTCTGGCGCCAAATCCTGGAGTGACAAAAAGTCCGTTATGGTTCAAGAAGGTGGACTTCAATGATAAAGTTTTGCAGACACAGTCAGTAGTATTTCACTTCCTCAATATCCTCTCATGCCATTCCTTCCAGGTTTGTTCCCTATTACATGTTCTCTGATGACAGTGTCTTCCTGCCATCTCGTACCGCATTCAACGTGTTTCGGTCTGGCAGGTTGGCTTATACTCGCTGGACTCGGACTAGAAACGCCTGGCACCCGGATGTGCGTGGTTACCCTCGACTGTTTAACATTTTCAAGGATCGAGCAGGAATAATCGCCTTCCGGAGAATCCTTCTGTCCAAAGATTAGCGGGTGGTCGTGCATCGTCATGTATTTCAGCAACAAGCCTGGATTTGGCTAGATGTACTTAACTCGTACTTTTCACCTACCAAGCGCTACCAAGCGTCCGCTCAGCCGTCTTGACAGACTGTAATCCTAATCAATGAGCTTCCTTCTCCCTTTCTCGAGTCACATCCTTGAAGATCTTTTCCATGCAATACGCCGTTCAGCACCTCTAATCAAAATGGTGACATCATACACCCGACCATCAGGTTCAATGCTACCACCTCTCATCTCCGTTACTGTTCCTTAGGCTATGTCAAATACAAAAACATGTGAACCGAGACCCTGCATACAGGTACTTTCTCGTTTCTAAGGCGACAACGGCAACGAACCTAACGTCGACCTCTCCCCCTAGCACGTCAGATATTATCGATCAATTCAGCGACTAAGAGATGCTTTGAACATAAGGAAACTGCAATCTCGAACGATCTTCACGCGTCGTTGAAACTCCATGAGCCATTTCAAATATGGAAAATGCCGGCCAGGGTCTCTTTGCCGTATTCTCGATGCCATCTTCATCCATTGTCCTTCCGCATTGTTTCTTATTTCGCTCCAAGTGTCGGGGCTGGTCTCATAAGCCTTTCGATAGTACCCTGCATATCGATGTCCCCCACCAGAGCCATATGTAAGACCTCTCGTATCTTTCCCTACCGTGTCCCATCCAATGACTGTCCGCTTTTCAGTCTCAGCCATGACGTCAATCAAACAGTCTACTCCCGCTTTCCTCCGTAATTTGCTGTCCAGATACGATTGGGTATCGACATCCAGTCATTCTCCAGAGCTCATCGCGCTACTGTCTACCAATGCCGTACCAACGACCTTCCAAGCTTCTAAGCTGGAGGCTTGTATCGAGGTCCTCGGCGCTCCCATTCACGAAATCCAGAGCGAGATTGACCTACTCCGAAACGCGGCTGCCTCTCTAGAGACGAAAATGGCCCGGCTCAAAGATATTAGGAGCGATTACCGTGCGGCGTTATCCCCCATCCGGCGCTTACCCTCTGAAATCCTCGTCGAGATCCTGCGCTGGACGCCCAAAAAGCAGACAGAACTCACTGCCGCGGATCCCCACCACGTCTTTGGATTCAACGTGTTCAATATTGCAGCAGGGCCATGGCATCTCGGTCAGGTATGCAGCACGTGGAGAGACGCAGTTCAGTTTCTCTGTCCTGAGATCTGGTCGACGCTGAAGATCACTTGGCAGCGTAAGCGCTCGGAGAAAGGGGATATCATGATCCCAGCTCCCAAGAAGGACATGCTGGCTCTTCTCAATGGGGCGTTGGAACGCAGTCAGAACCACCGCCTTGATTTTTTCTTCAGATGTCGGGGATTCCATGAGGAGGCCGCCGACAATCGGACTGATGAACCTGAAGAGATAAGCCAGTGCTTCGATCTTCTCTTGACGCACTCGAAGCGTTGGGGATCCGTTGAACTGGCTATCGTACCATCATTCCTACCTCGACTGTCTCTTGTTCGGGGAAGAGTCGACCGTGTTGAGGATGTATACTTGACGTGTGTACCGATCACCATGCCTGGAACCATCGACGCGTTCGAAATTGCTCCCAAGTTAAAAACCTTGGACTTGACAGGCATGCACGCAGAAGCCCACATTCCATTCCCTGCGGAGAATCTGGTCTTATTGTCTGATGCAAGGCGCCTTCCGGAACACGACACGGTACCAAAGTACCTGGACATCATCGCATCGGCGCCTAATCTTTTGGAGTTTTCGTACCATCACCACAGCGTCGTCCCTCAATCACCTGGTCCATGTCATCCTCAGATCGTACACAAATCGCTTCAGACGCTTTCAGCGTCACTGGGAGCGTTGCTTTGTAGCCTAGTGGTACCAACCTTAACGCAGATGACTTTGGCATCCGTCAAGAGTGAAGAAGATCTCATGGTGTGCCCCAGAGATGCGCTCTTCCACCTTCACGGCTTGGTCGCTCGCTCCCACTGTTCCTTGACTACACTTACCTTCATCGATGCAACAATGGACGAAAACCTGCTTCCCATGTTGAAATAATCTTGCAGGTGTGGAAGCATACAAGGGATCAGAGCACGAATACGGGATTGACGGAGTACATGAGCGACGGCGTACGTAGTCAATCGAGTAAAGAAGAGAAAAGCATAGCTACGAAAATTTACCGATACATACACGTGACTGATTACCAATGAACACGCGAGCCACGAGCTCGATATCCAACATCCCATACTCCGATTATCCCCCCAACTCGTCTCACTCTCCTTTCAGGAGAAGCAGTCGTCAAGGGAATCGGACGCGACCATGGAGTCTCTTTTTATCGACATGACAGAAACTGTTTGTGTTGGAGATACTCTCCATCATACGCTGCTTCCCTGTTTCAAGCACCTGGAGTTCGTGCTTGACGACGTCGAATTTGACCGTGTGAATTATCTGGACGTTGATTTTGTGGAGATGATTGTTTCGCGGCGTGTTCCGCTCGGTTCGCAGATGCTTGAGTTCCTCCGGATCGTAGTCGTGGGGAGAGCATTTGAGGTGCCGATCAGCGATAATGGTGGCTTGGAGGAGCTGAAGCGTTTGGGGGATAATGGATTGGATCTTCAGCTCGACATAGCTGATTGGGATGAGCGTGTATTGCAGGCAAGCGCGCTTCCCCGCAAACCTGATGATGATTGAATGGATTTTAGCAATCATGTCTGTATATTATCATGACTACATTGTACCATCTTGTGAACGTCAATCGTCGAATGCATATTGGTAAGACAGGAATATAAGGTATTGGAAACATTCAAGCCCTGTTGTACCACAGATACGGTCTAATTGATTACGACTATTTTGTGCTAGATGGGCTCCAACTACTGCGTCGATAACGCTGATCTTTGAAGTTTACGGGTACATTTCTGTGAACAAAATTACTCAGCAACCTAGTGGAACGTCATCCACCCGTAGACTGTTTCGTCTCACTTCTTGTGACGGCGCTGTGCTAGTAGAGAGACTCTAGGTTGTTGTATGGTCGCCATATTCTATATGCGCGCGACATAATAGCGAGGCTCCTTTTCCTGACTGGGATAAGGCTCAAGATGGCGGTTTCTCCAAGGTAGACCGGGCTGTATCTTGTGTATTTTTCCGTGCTCGTCGGTGTAGCTCTAGCAGGAAGGGCGCCCACCACAAACCTGCAGACTATTTGAATCGATCAGGAAATACATTGAATTGAGTAGTGTATCCTTGAATAGATTGACGGTGCGCTCATTTTATTTTGAGCAGTTGAATGCATATACTGACTTCTATTTTGGAGGGTTTCTGGGTCGGTGGAATGTCTGTGCGGGTAAAGAGCTACGTTATTGAATGGTACTTATGTTCTAGCCTTCTCTTTTCCGTCGTCTACTAATGCTAATGCGTATATATAGCCCATGAACTGCGAGAATCCAGAAGGTGTGTATTTTGTCTGCCTATTGTTTCCATACTGACCTACGTCCGATCCAGAGCGATACACACTCGGTAGCTTTTCTGCTCGCGTGCAGCGTGAACGATCACTCGAGCTCAAAGCGCACCCAGAGGATCTGAAGCAACAACGTTCAAGCAGGACGGGGTGCAGGCAAGATGGGAATAAGAGACTGCGGACGTTGATTAAGGTCCCCTCAGGCTGTCTGACTCTTTTGTTAGCTAATCCCTTTGTGTTTCGTTACTGGCCTAACTCTGGTAGGAAAGCGCAATCTAATTCTGCGATGTTCACGAAGTATTGCTTTCATTTAGGTGTTAAACTTCGCTCCTGGAACCTAGCTCTCAAGGGTGATCTGTACATAATTTGGTACTTCAGTTCTTTCTTCCGTCTCTCCGATTTCCACGCAGACTTCGGAACGCCATGATCAAGTAGTTCTCTGATGTGTAAGACGTCTTCTTATTGTCTACGGAGTAGCTATTTGCGCTCTGTCCATGGCCGAAATTGCGAACGGCGAAGAATTATCTTCCATTCAGACAAAGCCTTTCTCTCTCTTCTCTTCGCTGTGACCAGAAGGCACGAAGCCGTTGTGTTCGCGACGTGTGTCTACTGACTTTTCATATCCGTGCGTTTATCTTCAGTAACGGGAAACAATCGAATGAAGACCACATGTATACGTGGGTGCACTGCGCCTGTACTCCTCTGTGCTTACTAGTAGGATCACCATCAATCGAAGATCGCCCCTTCGGGTATCGTGCGGACCCCCGTTGCGCAGTTCTCAGTGGCGTTTTAATGACGATCTTACTCACCCTTGATCTCAAAGCCCCAGTAGTCTGGTGAGAAACCGGAGAGAAGTGGCCTTGAGTATCCAGGAACAAGAAATCGGACTTCGGATGTTGGTGATATCCTACAATCCCGCTCTCTCTGAGTCATTCACTTGGACGCATGTTGGTTACCCGTCGTTTCACTCTGGGTCTGCTTCCCACGTCGTCCCAGTTACGATGAGTGTCTAATATTCATATCATACATCGGATTATCTCGAAATCCTTCTCATCTACATGTCCGTACGTCATTGTACCTCGCCCTCCTGCTACAATTTTGAACACGACTATTGTCCCGTACCATAGACTCGATACATCCTCAGGATGGTGCCACTTGTGGTAAAAGTCTGTCATTCGATTAAGACATTGCCCTTTTGATTTTGCGTTCGTGGAGAACCAGATGATGTAGTTCTGAACTCCGGATGAGATCGTTTGGTAGTTCGCGAGGTGCTCCCCTGCATCTCTCGACAAGTCGGGTGTGGGATATGGGTAGTTGTACATGCATTGGAAGCTGACCCGATTCACCCCATTGCGGCCTGGTAAACATGAGCAGAGGCTGTTACCAAGAGAAGAGCCGAAAGCTTACCTAACGGGGGATCAGGGAGGAACTCGTACCCGTATACCTCGAATTTCGACATTGTAATTGGCAGAAAATGAAGGACATCCTGCGCTTAAGTACTGTAGCCATGTCAAATCCGAAAGGCGGTATGTATTTGGACCAAGTCCGACCTGCGCGTATTCTTTCGTGCGGGTACTCACGCTACACAATAGGACGAGATAGAGTTCGGTGACGGAGATGCACTCTGTGCCGCAGGATGGTTACGACCGTATGTACACGAGTTATGAGTTACATTTATGGAAATAACTACGGGAGTACTCGTACCCGTGGCAGAATCTTTACCAGGCATACAACTGAAAAATATATTTCACGTGTCGAGCGTACGGCAGGAGAATTTGATATCGTGGCTATCATCCCGAGGAGGTTGCAGTGCCCTTGGGAAAACAGGCCCCTGGAAATCCCGTTGTCGCAAGAAGTCTGGTCGCATGATGGTGTATAGAGTTATCAATCTCATGGGTTCGTTAGATTAAACGAAAAGACTTCAATTTAATTACTGCACTTACGGTATTCTATCGTGTGCAAGGTAGTTAATACAGCATCAATAGTGAACGATCTTCAGATACGACAGTCGTAGGAAGCAGATCTAAGATAACAGTTGCTGTTATACTCTCGGTGAGCTACAGCTTTTGTATCATAGTATTATCACCATAAAAATGGAGGTTCGAAAGGCAAGGAATCACCTACTTGACGCGCGCCCGACAAAGAAAGTTATTCATGACGGTATCGGGACTGGGCTTCGCGGGGGATCAGCATATAGTTTCCAGGACCAGTTAGTGCGCTCGAACCTGCCGTTATGATCTGATGGCTGGAGACCACACTGATTCTGATCGCGGATCATGAAATGGTAGTTAACTGAAGCCTGGGAGCGAGTACCTACCTTAAATGTTTCGTTCCTTGTCCACAGTCCAGGGTAATCCAACTAGAAGACACCCTGTATCACGCACCAAGAACAGGCGAGGGAATAATATATATCGTTTGGTGAGCAATAGAATGCCCTCCTTCAGCCGCGAGCAGCTTTGAGAGTAAGTAATTGGAAGGAAGATCCGTCCGGTCACAGTGACAGTCACTCGAGGGCTATCCGCACCGTACCGGTCCGTATTCTCTTTCTTTAGGGACCGGCGTTCACACTGTGTAATATTATGACCATCATGCGCTGCGAGTAGACATGGCTCCGAGTCTTATGCAAGCCTTATCTACGCCATACTTGAAAAGGCGGGGCATTTATAAATCGTGCATCTATTACAGGATCGACCAGCCTTCACTCATCAGGTTAACGGGGCTTGTACGAGCGAAAAAGGCGCGTCTAACTGAATCTAATATTAACGAGCCATTGAAATGACAAAGGAGCTGATCTATAATCGCAGTTCAATGGCCAGTCGTCAGTTCTGCATAACCGCCTTTGCGTTGCTTCTTTTGCTCCGGTCGGAAGATCGTATCCCAATCGACGGGAAAGATACACACCACAAAAACGGGTGCAATGTTATACACCGCACGAAAACGGCATAATGTCACCTGTCAAATCCTTCGTCTTTTGTCAAATTTTATTTAGATGAATACCGCTAATAGTAGACGTGATCTATCTCAATTCCTGATTTGTCTATGGGGATGAAGGACAGTCATTCTTTTCCCATGCATCAGCGCTGACCGAGAGGGATGACAAGGTGAAAGAGATCCCATGGTCCTGATAACAACAAGCCGTTCTTAAGTTTAGAATACTGAAGGACGCAGCTATCGACACGGAACAAAAGCAGTATGTCTCCTTCTATATCTTGTAGTGTCATCTCTAAGGAATCTTTAGATATGGCGACGTCTCGAGGATTCCGTTGTCCTGTCATGTATAACGGTGACTAGCTCCAGGGTCGGACAGAAATGTTTTGAGATCAAAGTTCATTCAGTCGCCTATTTCCCCTATGTTGAATACCATTCACATCGTTCCTTTTCGTCGAGTTTGTTCACTCATAAACCAGATTGCATTGCGTTCGGCGTTCATTTGCGGTATTATATAGACGGCTATAGTTTCATGTGGTGACCACATCAACAGCATTCTGTGTGCGCCGTGGAAATCGGAGAGGCAGAAGAAAGATCCGCGTTATGTCGAGAAGTGCGGCGACGTTTGACATGAGAAATGAAAAGCGATGCTTTAATCGTGCTTTCCTAGAGCAGCTAGGTGGCCAGACTACTATTACGATCCTACGTCAAGGAGTTTAAGAGGACCGGCTTTGGAGTGGGAACCAAGTGACTGCGATGGATCGAGGAGAAGGAGAACCCCCGGGGCCCGTAGGTAAGGACTCGCGTAATGGCAGGACACGAGGTCATAGTAGAGCAGTATTAGGCTGAAAACAGAACAGATTATGAGCATAGTGCACTGTATGGACGATTATCGGAAAATCATCCTTTCAGATGAGTCCCATAGCGTCGAAGAGATAGACGAGAAGCGGCATAGTTCTCCTGGTTCCCGCGAAAATGCGCAATCCTCGCCGACAGTGACTAGTCTTCTCTTAGACGGTTCCTCCGTTGTTCCAAGACAAGTACGGTCTCCGTGAAAATTGACGAGAGAAGAGTAGTACTCCCTGTGCATAAAGTAGTATTCATGACACAGATTACACGTACCATCAGCTTTATTATTGCAAATAAAATATGATGGTGGACAAAGGAATTCGTACAGCTTTTTTGCGTGTACTGTGGGTTTTGTATTTTCGTCGACTGGGATACGAACTTCGAACCGGAGAAAAAGGGCAACGACGAAGACCGTTATTGCAGAACTGACGACTGGGCCATTGAACTGCGATATACACGGGCTCCATTGTCACTCTAAGTCGATGCTCGTGAATGTTAAGTTCATTTCTGCTCCCTCGTACAATGCGCGAAGGCCCGTCAACCCTGATGGATGACGTCGTTCGAAAGAATGTTAGTCCGTCTTGTAAAATATAAAGTCAATTCAACTGAAACGCAGCATTCAGCAAGGCTTGGATTACCTGTCTACTCTCAAACCACGTAGGTGGATGTCACTGTAGCACTATTATCAATGGTCATGGCGCGGAGTCGAGCCGTATACTCCTTATTCGACCACCTACAACTAATTAGTAACCGTCGATGCAGGTTCCGCCAGGCACCGTGGCATAAAGGGCGCAGTTTTCTTTGGCATAGCACTTATGCCATGTCCGGACATTCACATTCCGTCGCAGTGCCGTTCAAGCCCTGGTATTTCATGAGCCTGGATTTTTGCTACATACCAGGTGCTGGTGTTGGTACGAGCAGAAGGTTCCAAGCGTCGGGAATGGCCAGGTCCACAGCCCTCACATGGCAAGCCAAGCTGTGCCGCCCAGCCAGGATCGCTTAGTTCATGCAAAGAAAGACCGCAGGCGTAGGGTACAAGAAGAAGCAGCAAATTCACGTCGTTGCTAGCCGTGCTGGAGGTCGGAGAATACTATTCAGAGAGAAACGTCGTGGTTCGAGTGTGAGCATTCCGAGTCCTAGACACGACGTGTCAGTCATGTGCTACGCGTTGGCTTCTGTTTCGGGAAACTCCGCTTTCATTCCACGAACGTTGCTCGCATCGTCGCAGCTGCGACCCTGTTTTCGGGCATCAAGGAACCTCTACAGCTGTGTTATCGCCTATTACAGATGTCGCTGGATGTTATCAACACCCACGCTGAGCGTAGTCGCGGCCGCGGAGGAGCATAATAACGCTGACATTGTGCGGTTACACGGCCTGTCATCGTATGTCTCTAGCCATTCTTTGCGTGTATCCAAAGTTAATCTCTTTATAGGATACAGCACGCTCATCAAGCGTGTCACGTTGTTTCCACCTCACGAATGCGCCGGACGGATTCCACGCACCCGCTGGTGAGGATGACATACCAGCACTTGTAACCGGACATCCAGACCGTGCCAAAGTATAGCGTAGCAGTCATCTCACTGCGATTCTTCGTCAGCACGTGGTGCAGCCCATCTCGGACGACGGTCGAAATCCCGACGGCATGATCAAGCGCGCTCTGGGAGAAGATGGCTGCGATGCCCTAACACAGGCATCGTACTCCGTTCTGAACATGTGGAAACATTCCACGGTGCGTAATCGTCACCTATTTCCCTCCGAACTGTCTAATCGGCGAAACAGTTGTCATCCATTCGGGACAAGTGCTGCTGTCGTACCCTTATTCTCGCTAGTGGTGTGCCTTGTCTGGACCGATAGATTCATCGTCCAGCGACTGCCGACATAATATGGGTTATGACGTACGAAGACGCCCACTTATATCGCCTCTCCGTCCCTCCGTGACTGCTAGCAGACGCTGAATTCCTTTTATGATGATATCAAAGCCACAACGGACCTCGAGCCAACCGCACCCCCGCTACTTCCCTTACCCTGATCGCTTCTGACTCTCAGATCATAACCGAGTTCAAGTACCTTGATGTGCTCTCTACAAATGTGGCGCTACTAAATGCAATGGTTTGTATGTCGGCCCCGTACACATAGTCGCCCATAGCCACCCTGCTCCTATCGACGCTCAGTGGGACGCGCATTGCATTTCGTTCGAATGACTCTTTCGAGAATGGAGAATGCATTGCCAGAGGGCGTCGACTTCGCGTGGCTCCTCTTCCGTATTGGCTAGGTCGTTCAAAATGGCGGCTCGTGTGACTCTATCGATTCCGAATCCGGCTCGCAAGCGCTCATTCACCTCGGCGATATTGACAGACAGAGTGTAATGGGGTATAGCGGCGAATCTGCACTCGAAACAGATGCACTGGTGGGTTTTAGGAGAGGATGACGGAAGGAAGGGTGTGCATACCATCTTCGACAGGCGTACACGACATATGAAATCTACAATGAACTGATAATCTTGATCTATCGGAATAGATGTTTTTGCACTTGTCACAGATAGGGGTCAATTTCGTTGGACGCAGTGAACGTTGTGAGCAAGCTGGAATTGCACGATCACTATCGGCCAAGTGAGCACCCGGCCCGCCAAGCCGGAATCCACTCTTGATGACGAACCACGACCCTGGCGCCACCGACCAAGATGCTTTCGTTGCACTGCAGGGCTCGCTATCTTTTTGAGAACGGACTATGGCATGGGCTGACTACTCTAGGTAGAACGATCTGTACTTTATGGAGATTCTGTCCTATCATCGTCTCGTTGCTGGTATCTGCGCGCGCCAGGTGATGGGACTGGTGCAGGGACATGCGCTCTCTGTATTTCCAGCACTTTTCTTATCTGGCCATGTATCAGACCATTTCTACGTTCCCCACTTCATTCGCACTCCACATCGCTCAGGGATCCGACCATACTTGTCCTCAACATTTCTTGATGCCCTGAAACACCTCTGTGATATCGACCGTTGACTCCATATCATAGCATTCGTGGAAGGATCGTCGACGCCGTCTCCATCCAAGTGTTACTCTATATAACTTGAACTGCTGCTGTCCACTTTGAACAGCGAGCGTGAGTTTTTTAGTGACATCATCTGTTCCCTTCGCCTTACAGTTTACAGTGCAGGCCAGGACTCCTTCAATTGCTCGCGATCTTAACTCTTTTCTGCGGCGTCCTTCCGGAATACATGATCACCAGTGTCTGCTCCGACAGTCGGACCTCGATGGTGGAAGCATTTCCACCTCTGTTAGAAGATTAAACCCACGCCGTGCGATTCGATTATGATGCTCTCAACTCCATCCATGCTCTCGGTCTCTGTCAAGACGTTAGACATCAGCGTGAATAGGGTGCTATATTCACCACCACAGGGGAAACATGACGAGCGGTGCAAGGTTAAACTGTGAAACGTAATGTTGCTTTCCTCGTTGTTTACCCCGCCGTTCCTTATTCAGAATGGGTCCTTGTGCCGCTAACAACACCAACACCAACGCCACCTACGTGATCTCGCCGTGACGTCCGTCCGGTTCACTGCGTCCCGTTAACAAAAGAAAGACCCGTCGTCTTGTCCTTACACTGTAGTCCTCCTAACGGATGAACGCATACCCTTTCAGGTGAAGCTTTAGCACCAGTTTTCCTCCCGCGCAACTAATCTTCCCTCAGATCTGGTCTTATTTTCGCCTCGGTTTAGATGCGGAACATGGCGCACCATTTTTCTCGATTCTTGAGAGTATCTTCGGGTTTTCCTTCGGGCACGGAAAAGACTGTCGCGCACTAGCTCTCCGCCATGACCATCCAATCTAGGTAAGGAACCTATTTCTTTGAATCATTTATTTAACCACGTCCATGCTAAGCTCTGAGATGGCTGACACGCACTACTACTCGCCCGTATATGAGGGCCATGCCGCTCCATCAAACCTTGAGCGAACGCTGCGGTGCTAATCTTTAACGTCCGGTTATCGATCAGTCAAGAATATCAATTAACTACCTACTCACAGGAGCTTCATTTCCTCTTGTAGGTTAGCGATGATTGAATCAATGATGGTACTCCACGGTAAAAATACCCTGGCTCCTGGCCGACGACTCTCAGCCTTAAAGAAGGCCGTCATGTTTGTAGATGCTACGGGTTCTCAGTCAACGATTACCAGCCCTGCCTCAAATGTAAGCCTTTGCGTGATCCTTGTGTTTGCTTCGCTATATGATCATAACAGGCAATCTTACTTCCGAATATGCGCATGAACACTTCTCTTCGTCGTTGGGTGGTATCGTCTCTATTCTCATGAGGTCATGTGTCATATATAGCATCGCCTCTCATACAGGGAGGTTTATACTCCATCAAAGTGGTTAGATTCACAACATTTGATATCAACAATATCACCGTCCTCCAATACTCAGCCACTTCATCGCGTTTTGAACCTCCCGGACTTCATCGTGTCACACCAAGCAAGTCGATTGCGAGCTCAATCTTCCAATTTGCACCTAATAAGGGGCATGTTACAGTCGCAGTGTCTTATGTTTCTTGGGTAGGGCCTACTTACCGGGCTATCGAGTAAGGCTCTAGTCTGGCCTTTCCATCGAACAATCGCGTTTTTCTCAGCTCTTCTAACCCTGATTCGCCCCCGGCGAAGTTCTTCCATCGAGAGTAGAAAGAGATCAACGAGCTACTCTCAAATTTAATCTTGTGAGGTGAGAAAGACAAGGGATAGCTGCCGAAGCCTATACGGCTGTGGAAATACATCGAGAAGATGTGTTAATCTTAAAGTTGCCGATGGTTGTAATTTCAAATGTTCACCGTGCTTTCTCTTCCACCTCGATGCGTGTAGTTCCGTCTGCCCTGGCATCCTGGTCGCCCTAAGCGGGAGTCTCCATACACGACACACTTTCGTGCTCAATCATCTCTGCGATGCTCGATGCCCGATGGATGAAGGGACCCAACAAGGCCGAGTTTTGAAAGCTGGCTGGAGAGCGATAATACTGTACTGCACTGGTGAGTTATTTTTATCTACCAGCTTTCTCTTCCTCTGATGTCGACGATGCATGGGTAGGACGTTGACTCTCTCACGACGTGGTACTCAGACACGGGCCATCCTCACAGTCACACCGATACCTCTTCAGCGGCCTTCCGTCTTGATGATACCCAGATGCCCGTTCCATGCCCATTCATGTCGACCTCTCGATAGCCAGACACTGGCGCACAGATTCTTTCACTCCCATGGGTCAGGCTCCTTCCCGCAGGTTCCCTTAAGCGTCACATCTCTATCTTATGTAACTAATGTCTCTTCAGACTCGCCCCGTTATCCTGTATCATGTTGTCGATATCTTCGTTTTCTCTGTATCATAACGAGATCTACGCCTCGTTCCTGCGAGCTCTTGAGGTAGGTCAGTTCGCTTTTTGTTCTGTTCTTATGCTGATTATATGCGCTCTAAGTGTGAGCTTAGGACATACATACTGTCATTTGTCTGTTTACCACGTTTGTCTGCCTCTTCGACGCTCCCGCCATTGATCTTGAACAGCGATACATCAAGGACTCGCCTTGTCTCTTCTCACAGCTTTGTATGCAAGATAGCTGTGCTTTGGCTGTGCTCAGTTCGTGATAATTAGAGAAAGTGATGGTGCTCCACGGTACGTAAGCCATCTTCATTACCAAGCGCTCAATATTCTCAACTGCATCAGGGCTCTACTCGTTCGTAGGAAAGACGGGCCCTCAGGCGAGGACGACATTCAATCTCAAGTACTCCTTTTTATTATCGTAATTCCTGCTCCCGTGAGTCACTATATCTTATATGTTGGAATTTTTATGTAACAGTCAGTCTTAGCTACAGAATAGGTGGCATTATTCAATGCTCTCATCCGCAAAACGTAAGGTATGGAATGCCATACTCTCAACCATACATCAATTTCCTTAATCCACGCAGGGCCTCCCGCCGGGCGCTTGGTCCGGTTCTTGTCCTTCCTGGAAGGTCTCGCTTCCTAATAGGCTCAGGGATGCCGTTGATCCTCGCATTGAGCATTGATGATCACTCCTTGACAGTGAGCGAAACCCTTTCCATTCTTCCGTCGTGAACTAACAGTTGGCAATGTTCACAGTGCTATGCTGCCATGATGTTGCGCGGTGCTCGCTGTTTTTCTCGATTACCAACTCCCCCTGAAAAATGTCTTGGGAAAGCCTGAATACTGCGCACTACTTTCGAACTGATGGCAAGTCGACGATACTAAGTGTATACGCACGCAAATTCATCAGCTACTGTAGATCAATCCCCGGTCTGTGGGGCACATAATTCGGGGTGGTTACTGGGATGCATTGTGGTTCGATTCCGCACGGCAGCGGCTCATCACAACATCGACAAAGGATGTCACTAGGATAGCGGTATACCATTAACGTTCTGTCGTCCGATACATTGCAATGAGAAACCAAAATATCTTCAGACGTGAATAGGCCGGGAAGGCTGTGGGTTACTTCATTTTCGCTGGCGGACGATCATATACACGTATAAACGAACATTGGGTGGGAATTTCTAACGCCGGGATTAGTTATCAGTTGATTATGGAAGATAGTGCATACCTGAAACCTTACTTTTTCTAGTATGGCATACCCATGAGCTGACGGTTTGCACAATCTTGGACATGATCCATTATTGTTGTGCGACCAGTGTCAGTTCTAAGATCAACAGCATCAGAATGATATATATTGATCTTATGACAAAGCTACTGACTTTTTGTTCCCTTTGGTGCAATTGCGAACAAGGGAAATCGACGAGACATAGAGAAACATAGTGCAAGGAAGATTTCAGAAACGGATTTCGAGTATCTAACTCGCGTATTACCATTACCGAACATATCCACATAAAAGAAAAGCGTACCTTTGATGATGGGTATAAGAGGCGGGAACTGAACGTGATCTTAGAACGTTGCTCGAGGTACTGGCCGGACTAGTTAGATGCAGGAGTGCGTCAGCGGAGCCACGACAACCAGAGCAGAAAACAGTGGCGAACTCTAGAATTGATAGCAATCAAAAAACGGAAAGATCGACTCGGACATCTAATACTCTTCATCATGCCAGCGAGACGTTGGTGTGAAGGACGTGAAAGGTCCAAAAGGAAACTCTTCCACGGGTTTTTTCTGATTTTCCTGCTTTTCTTTACGGTGAAAAGCGCAAACAGTGGTGTATTGTGCAGCCAAGATAATGCTATACAACGATATCATTAAGTGCCATACAGATCAGCACAAAGACGAGCCAGCTATGTCAAGAATTAGTTGTCAGGAATGCAACAGAGCACGTGTGATGTACGCACTGGCGATAGGACTCAAAACCTTGGGTATGCGCCAATCCTGCAAGTTGATAACATCACTATGACCTGACTATATACGCGTCCTCGTCGTGATCTGCTCCTCAGTAAGCAATGAGCGGTGCAGGCAAGAGGGAAACGTACCTCATTCCAATGAGCACCCTGAAAGTCAAGTCCTCCTTACTTATTCTTGCGTCGTCCGTCGCTAAAACTGTATCGAGGTTGCGACTGCCGTGGATGAGATCAGAGGTCGAGACGTCCTATTGATCCTAATGAGTAAAATAGTATCATCGAGGTCCATTGCCGTACCGTCACAACTAGAAACGTCATCTCCCAATTTCCCTGTTACACCGAAGCCTCGTACGTGCTCAATGCCATGGTCCTGGGCTAGATAAGGACCTTTGCCCTCAGGCTCGTGTACTCGACCATGAATGAGCGCCGTTAAGAAAGAGTACCGGGATGGTCCATCGTGGCGACGCTAACGAGTTCTCCATCGACTCACATGGATAAAGATAATGAAATCATAGCTGTCTTAGTGTCGCCATATCAGCATGCAGGCGGGTCAAGGGACAGAACCTAGCTCACCTTCTTCTACAGGCAATGACAACACCGACGATAATGACGCCTCCTGAATGCGTTCCACAGCTGGCGCCGTTCCTGAAGCTAAGGCCTGATATGTCAATGGATGGCGTGCTTATAGAAGACCCGAAGGGGTGAAAGAGTGATAGGCGAAACGAGATTTTATGGCTGCTGTCACAAAGCAGATGAGAGAAGGAGACGTCGCAATTTTGATGGTGGTAGTCTGAGTCGTGAAATTAACCGGCCGGTAACCTAATTTGACGTCACCGGTAGCATGGGCCGAAAGTCCGAAATTCACCTCAGCCTTCGCCCATCACCATGACATACAGCAAGTCCTGCCACCTCCGGGAAGCTCAAATGCAATATCCTCTGGTTCCTTTTAGCTCCGCCGCCTCCGTATAGTGAAGACATTGAACGTGGAGTCAATGAGGCCAGTCCTTTACAGGGCTGCGCGCCGTAACCGTATTGCACGGGAATACGGCTTCCGTGTACGGTATACGTACCGACGCCGTGAGCACCTCTAGCCCCACCGTACAATACGGCCGTCGACGGCCGTATGTGTGTGTCGGTGCTACAAAGGGAGAGCACGCGTTTCTGAGGTCCTTCAATGCTTTTGAAGACATACTAGAACGACTCACCATCATCTTTTATGGGTCCTCGACACATTAGGTACCTTCAGAACTAAAAATACTGCATGCAAGGCACTATGACATCGGTCAATGACCCTGAAGTCTTTTCAACTGGGCTAAAACAGTCAATTTCATGACCAGAATGCCCTCTGAAGATGTCAAAATGTATGCTACATTGATCGTCACTACATTTCGCACTAAAATCAAGTCAGTTATAGATACATACCCAATAGCCGTGAATACGGCCGTATATACGACCGTCATGGCCGTAATTATATGGTCCGAAGCCGTCAGCGTTCTTGACTATACGGTTTACGGACGGTTACGGACGGTGCGCAGCCCTAGTCCTTTATATCCCGGTAGGACTATTCTTTCTTCCATGTACATTCCTTTCATTATCTTCTTCTACAGCAAATCCTGTTAGGTACACAGTTCCGAGGGAAATCGCAGAGTGAGTCAATGATTGTTGGTTATCAGGTTGAACAATCTCCGAATACCCGCTCGCTTAGCGCTTATCAATCAACACCAGCCTCGACATCGTGGTGCGTCTCAGTACTTCTGTATCCTACAATACAGTATACCTAAATTGTAATTTAAAGTAAAACTCTTCGAACAATACTTGTATTTTCTACCCTTGCGATCGTCTTTACACTTTACCTCCACGAAAGGATGAAAAATCAGCTCATCCTTGACGGCCTTTCGTGGACCGAACTCACCGCGTCAAATCGATGCCTCCGCTATAGCACCCTTGAATACTCTGCTCTGCTGAGGGGTGTACCGAACGACGAGGATGGTGTACAGTGGTGTAAGGAGGAGAAGATCACCATTCACGGAATAGATTTTAGGAAGCCGACACATTGTACTATCGACGTGGATAAATCCGTGAGGAAACCGTCATTTCTAGATATCAGATTGACTGATCTTTATCTAGGGGACCACCAGAGTGTACGGCCATTGGGTCGTCGAGTCAAACGAGCCGAGTTGCAGGACGGTGTGGGAGAATTTCAGGGATAAAGTAGGTCTCTCTGTATTTTATTTCGTGATTTGGGGTGACGTTCTCTGCAGGGATGCGTAGGAAAAGGATAACATGACTGTGTAGGTCGGTTTGTACCCGTACAGTCACACCGATTTGACGATTTCCGAAGCGCATCAAAACGCATATGGGAAACCATCAGCCGCCATGGGACAATTGGCGCGAGATGTGCTCTACAACCCCTGCAGACTATGGTGGGCATTATTTCGATCGGCCGTATAGCTGTTACTGGATAAGCAACTTTGTACTCCACGGTTATTCTTATACTAATGCGTAGACTCAGAGCTTTTCGGTGGTGTAACGGGTGTTTGGTTCCTCAAGGACGACGTCTGCTGAGCTGTGTATTATTTCTTTACTTTGCTCAGTATCTTTGTACATTTAATACTAAAGGTCGCGGTGCTCTGTTACCGATACCAAAACGTCCAGCCCCCTGGGAAGAGAGTCGACTGTGTCTTATTCTCGCATCCCTTCGCAGCTCTCGGTTGTCCAGCACCATTACAATACTGGCGACGCTTGTTTCTTTGATATCGTAACCCACGGCTGACATTTTCAGTAGGATGAAACCGGTAGCTACACCAAGAGATGTCAACATCCGGATATCTTCTGTGATACGTTACACTGCGGCATATTATTGATCTTTTCGAGAAGCTAGAATTACGAAAGATCATCCCAGTATAGCCGTTTCATGGTGTAACGGCCATCAATCCTTGTATCGAAAGTGATACATCAGTGGAAGAAAACAGGCCTCTAAACGGAATATACATGCAAAATTTACGTCCAGGTATGAACACTGGGTCAGATAAGAAGCACATAGGGAAGCCCATGCATTGCGAACTGTACAAATGCAATAGTATCCGAGTTAGACAAAGAAGAATCCAGTCATAAAGATTCAATGGGTCAAGGAAATGAATTTAAACGCAGGTGCTGGCATAATGGGTCTTTGTGACTGCAACCATAGAACCCTTGAATGCGGCAAAGCTGGAGCGGTCGTCCTGGTTTGTGAGGACCGCCTCAATTTGAACACCCCCTGCAGTCAGTCATTGGTCAGACTAGGAAAAATAGACACGGAAGTGTACGAACATTTGTAGTGACCCTTAGTCACGTCGTTGTAGTTGAACCAAATCCAGCCACTCGCAAGGTAACGAATGTTTCCACTCGCTTGAATGTTACAGGTATTGGTGCTAGTCTAGGATGACACTCAATAAACTGTGGGTACCAGGTTGAAAAGATTGAACCTTAGTTGTGCAATTTTTACCTTCTGGAGCAGTCACCTTTACGGTGATCTTGCGCACATTGCTGTAGGACACATCAAAGCTAATAGCTTGCCTAAGCATACAAGCTCGAGTCTCAAGGATGGTACAACGTACGAGCTCGATGCAGTACCCGTCACTTCAGCAGAGATGGTAAGCTCATTAGTGACTTTCGCTATCTCTGGAACACCGATCTCAGCGGTCAGAGTCTGGGAAACACCAATAGTTGAGGCATCTGAATATCAGATCAATAACGGAATGTTCATCAAGAGAATTCAGAACCATATACTAGTAATGGTGTAAGACGTATTGGTGCTGAAGCCTTGGTCTACTTCGATGTCGACCTCACCTGAGGCACCAACGGATCCACCGTCAGCAGAGGCGTTTTGCATCTGGCAGGTAGGGTCGCCTGGTCTGTAAATCAGAATTCAGATCCAAAGGATGATAAGGTCAAATGAACCGGAGAAAGTGAGCTCTGAAACATCGTTGGTGATGCAGACCAAGGCGGGCTGGTCCAGGTACTAGAAATATGGTCAGGAGCGACTGGATACCACGACAATGAATCTCACCTGAGTTGGATTCGTGACAATGTTGCGGGAGCCGTTGCCAAGGTTGTCATTGGCATATTTCTCAATGGCGTCCCACCCGGGAACTGTATAAATACGGATCAATGTTGTACAACATAAAATGAAACTGCCAACGGACGAGTTTTGGATTCATCTACCGAGAGCTTGCCGCACTGACTGGAAGCCCGACGGTCGAGACTGCTGGACTCAACATTGACAGGATACCTGCCATAGAGAGAACCGTCGCGCTTGAAAGCGAGGTAGTCTCTATGGGTTTCATCGACAGCGACATGGGTAATGTCCCTGGGGAGGATCCCGACGAACTCGCTCAACGGCAGAGTGGTGACGCCGGACAGGGCACTCAAAAGAGTTATGAACTAGAGTCGACAAGTGTTAAAACATATAAGTAATAACATATGTAATGGGTTGGACGCACCGTGGTAGGCGTGAACTTCATGCAGTGAAGTGCATACAAAAATAAGGAGGCGGTAAGAGCAAGCGAAGGTTGTTAATCCTCTCGACCTAACTGCTTTTATACGTGTAAAGACCGTACTGCTTACAGTGACTGCCATTTCTGGTTACTACTCGATCCTTTGGGATATTTTGTCCAAGCTTGGATTCGTGATGGTAGACGATGATCTTTCCATGCAACAGCATCAACTGTGCATTAATGTTTGCTCCCGTTTGTTGATCATGTTAAGCTGATTCCTCTGCAACAGGTTCCCAGGGCTATACATACCAGGCCAGTGCATGGGAACTCGTAATATATTCAATGATTAGTCTTATGTACCAGTGGTGATAAGCGAAGCAAACGGTTTGGCATGAGGTGTCGAGAAGCCTCAATAAGCGCCAAATCGATGATCTGTTGATGAAACTGTCACTGTTCATAAATGGTTAGTAGGTCTTGTTATTCTTGTTGTAAACGGTGCGACCTGGTACTTACATTTTGCCAGGTAGATACATCTCACATCACACCTCTAGAAGAGGACCATTGGTGGGAGGATTTTGGTCATAACTTCGCGAGGTCTTCCATGATCTGATCAAGACGTATAGCCTTCTATTTGTGTGAACATATTAATAACTCAACAGCTAGAAGAGCATCAGAAGATGGAAGGTCTGAGACGGTGGAACCGTATCGCTAGGTCCAAGAGAGGGAATAGGGAAGAGCTAGTGATAGTCGCGGGGGTAGCTACGAACAAGCGGAGAACTACGGGAATGGCATCCAAATGTGCACATGGTAGCGGAAGACCGGACCGTTCCAACCCTCCCAACGGCTTATGGGACTCCAGAATTTAATAGAAGTGTCCGTACCGCCGCAGTGCAATAAGTACTTAACAGCTGCTCGTGCTTTCCATACAGCATATCGGGATTGAAGAGCGCTAGCCAAGCTGATGCACGTCATGTACATGATACCGCTTTTCTTGGTTGTAACATTACAGGCTTACAGCCTCGGTGCTCTGTAAATTTGCTCAACATATTCTTACGAAAATGGGAATTCATACCAACGGAGACGCAAGCCTTTTTTAGACGTCACAGTTCTTAAGAGAATCCAATTTTTATTCCAGTTCAATCAGAACATCAACCTCGAAAGATTAGCGCGCGATCCTGGCCTGAATTCCTCGACTTAAGTTATGTCCTTGCTCACTTTACTGTTTACGGTGTGTAACACTAACAAGAATATGATAAACATCACTTTACTGAAAATGAACATGTACGAAATTTGGTGTTGGAATTACAGATACACGATACTTTTCAACTCTGTCAGACACCGCAGCCTTGTAATTTTTTCCAGTATCCCAGCTCGGAGGCCATTCCAAAGTAGATGGGGGAATATTATATCCTCTGAAAGGAGCACAACGTCCTTCCACCAATGAACTTCTTCACAGAGTCGCCGCATTATTGAGCATATCCGCATCAGCCCTTCGTGTGACCCTGTAAGTATCATCGTCCAAACGCGAATCCCCATTACCTGCGGCAAATGATATGAGAGCGTTCTCCATGCGGGTCAACCTCCAGGTCAGGTATGATCGTCTTCAGAGCATTTATCTGGGCCCGAATTACCGCTCAACGTGATAAATCAGCAAATGAGTGAGCATGCCTATAACCTATTATAGTTTGTGGTGGCCTGTAGGTCATTAGATAATAATATTCACCTGAAGGTACAACTCTGCGTCAATTGTACTTCCTCCCGCTGCGGCCTATTGAGAGTTCATATCTCCGGAATGTAGTTAAATTTATGTCTTCGACCCAAGCTCGTGCTGTTCCCATTCATACATGACTTGTCTCTTCGTGCTCATATTCATAATAATTCTTCCTTTGAGTACACCTTCTATGTATCAACGGCGTAGCTCCCTGTCTATTTGGGTTCGGAACCCTAGTGGTGTTTAGGTCATTGAATTCGTTATTTTTGCACCACAGGATAATGCATTTCCTGATTTGATTCTAAAGCTCACGGAGCACTTCAGTCGACATCACGAAAACGTTTTCAAAAGACGTCTGGCATAGTATCATATGTTCAAATCATTCCCCCGAGTTAACAGAAGTAGAATCACCGAAGCATGTGTAGGATCGTCCGCCAGCGAAATGAAGTAACTCACAGCCTTCCCGGCCTATTCACGTCTGAAGATATTTTGGTTTCTCATTGCAATGTATCGGACGACAGAACATCGATAGTATACCGCTATCCTAGTGACATCCTTTGTCAATGCTGTGATAAACCGCTGCTGTGCGGAATCGAACCGCAATGCATCCCAGTAACCACCCCGAACTATGTGC
This sequence comes from Armillaria ostoyae, assembly GCA_902506015.1. NCBI lineage: Eukaryota > Fungi > Basidiomycota > Agaricomycetes > Agaricales > Physalacriaceae > Armillaria > Armillaria ostoyae. The sequence continues at coordinate 4,633,753 of LR732081.1, forward strand.
CGCATAGACCGGGGATTAATCTACAATAGCTGATGAATTCGCGTACATATACAGTTAGTATAGCCGACTTACCATCAGTTCGAAAGGAGCGCGCGGTATCCGAGCCGTCGCAATGACATTTTTCACGGGGAGTTGGCAATCAAGAAAAACAGCGAGCACCACACAACATTATGGCAGCATAACACTGAACATCGCCAACTGTTAGTTCACGACGGAAGAACGGAAAGGGTTTCGCTCACCGTCAAGGAATGATCACGAATGCTCAATGGGAGGATGAGGGGCATCCCCGAGCGGACTAGGAAGCGAGATCTTCCAGGAAGGACAAGAACCAGAGGACCTGCGTGGATTAAGGAAATTGACGTATGGTTGAGAGCATGGCATTCCATACCCTTGCGTCTTGCGGATGAGATCATCGAACAACGGAGAAAAGGACCAGCCGCCTAGGCTGTAGCTAAGACTGTCCGTTACATAAAATTTCAACATATGAGATATAATGACTCACGGGAGCAGGAGTACTTGAGATTGAATGCCGTCCTCACCTAAGGATCCGTCCCTCCTACGAACAAGTAGAGCTCTATTACATTTGAGAATGATATTGAGTAGTTGACGTTGAACGTTGAGGCCTAAGAAGGCTTACCGTGGAACGCCATCACCTTCTTTAATTATCGCCATCTGAGCCCAGCTATTATGCGTACGAAGCTGTCAACAGAGATACGGCAAGACATTGACATATTGCCGTTCAAGATCAGTGGCGGGAGCTCCCGAGAGCCAGACAAGCGTACAGGTGATAGCATGTGCGTCCTTTGCTCCCGCTTAGAACGCATATATTCAACATATTCAGCATAAGAGGAGAACGAAAAGGGAACGGGCCTACCTCAAGAACTCGCAGGAACAAGGCGTAGATCTCGCTACGATGGAGAGAAAACGAAAATACCGGCAATACGATACACGGTAAGGGGGCGAGTCTGAAGGGACATTAGTTGCATAAGATATAGATGTGACGCTGGAGCGAACCTGTGAGAAGAAGTCCCACCCGCGACAGGGAACGCGCGCATATCTGTGTGGGCCGCAAGCGTCGGGCTATCCAGAGGTTGTCGTGAAAGGGCATGGGACGGGCATCTGGGTATTGTCAAGACGGAAGACTGCTGGAGAGGTACCGGTGTGGATGTCAGGATGGCCTGCGTCTGGGTACCACATCGTTGGAGAGCCAACATCTTTGTCATAATCTAATCAACGTCAGAGGAAAAGCAAGCTGGGAGATTAAAATAACTCACCAGTACAGCGCAGTATTACTCTCCCGCCAGCTCTCAAAACTCGTCCTGGGTCCCGTCATCCATCGGGCATTGAACGTCCCGGAGATTATTGAGCAGGATAGTGTGTTGTTGTTGGAGACTGCCGCTCAGGGCGACTAGGGTACCAGTGCAGACGGAACTGCGCGCATTGTGGTGGACGAGAAAGCGGGGTAAATTTTGGAAATTGCAATCATCGGTAATCAACACGCCGGGAGTCGGGACCGGCCCTAAAACGTACCAGCTACTAAGCTGATGCTCTGTTCTAATTACAGCCACGTCGCAAGCTGAAGCCTAGGGAAAAAATATACGCCAATACTTGGACAACATATGTCAGTAGTGCATAAACTGGAACCGCCGCCTGGGCATACACAATTCGAATCGCTTTCTTATTCTTATTCTGCTTCGCATCTCTGGCGATGGTAAGCGCGCTGGATTCATATTTCTCTCAGTACTCTAAGATAGCTTACGACAGCTACAGTTACTCCTCCAAGTATCCAAATAAATCTTTACTTCCTTTGACATCGGAAGCTGGGATCCTTTTCCTGACGCAGAATCGCACCGGACGAATACGTTCACTCATAGTTCAGTATACATCTAGTCTTTCCGCTGTCGCCTGGCTTAACGGTCGTAGCAGCCATCAGGATCTATTTATATTCACCTTTTGCTTGAGATCGAACCACGGTGCCGTGAGCATACATGTAATGATTCTTCTGGGATGATTTATAAGGGTTTTGGGTAGATTATGGGAAACGGTTCATATCGACAAGACTTGGATTTCTGTTTCCTACGGGCACTAGAAATTCAGCGTGGTCACCTGCGTGGTACCACGCTGGCGTGGTGCGTGGCCACGCAGCCACGCAAGTTGTCGGTTCAACTACAGTTGAACTCAACTATATTTAATATATGTACTGCGCCTACAACGCTTGTGAGCTTTCGTAATGATATCCTTACGATTGTTTTCTTTTTATTCCTGAATATCCTCCAACAAAGATACCCGGTTGGAAAATGATACCAAAACTGCACTTCTGATATCCGCCAATTACAGTATTTCACGCTTCGGGTCTATGGTTTTCGGTGACTAGTGTATCTTAAATGTATATATTTATAAGTAGGAGAAGCTTAAATGTTCAAATTTTGGTGCTTTTCTGTACCGAGTACTCGAAGATCATAGAGTGGTGCTGTAGACATCAATTACCTATCATTACAGCATCAATATAGCTTCGATGTGTCGAGTACTGATACAACCGGTCATGGAGACTAACTTACTGATGTCCGCTTCTTATGTGAAGATTTGCCTCGACCACGCAACCGACCACGCCAGCGTACCACGCAGCCACGCGACCACGCAGCCACGCAGCCACACCACGCAGGCTGACCACGCACAGCCACGCGGATTAACCACGCAGCCACGCGGACCACGCAGGCACCGCGCAGGCACCACGCAGGCACCACATTGAGATCACGTTGGTCCATACAAGGTTGCCTTCAGAAAGTGCATCATTCGCGTAATTGCCTTTTAATTGGCTTGTTTCTTTGGTGTCGCTCATACCAACTACAGAACACTTATTCTTCTCAGTGTCCTCTTCACAGGGAACCCCACATCGTGTACCTGAAAAATTCTAGCTTAGATAACTGCCTTTAAGGCATTTTTATACTGTTAGGATGCTCATAAAATTATCTACTTTGGCTACAATGCTTTTGATGCTCTTAAACTTGGCAATCCTCTTCAAATGATATTGACCACATTTTAAAGTGTTTCAATATCCTACCAAAGCATTCATATTTAAACCTTACAGATCATAATGAAGCTGGTTCTATGGAAGGAGCAACGGGAATTAACGGAACGCGTCGACTCTCGTCGCGTTTGATGGACTTGATCAACTTTTGATAGGAGTCCGGCGATGTGTCAACCACGCTGACAGCCACGCAGCCACGCTCCACGCGACCACGCAGCCACGCAGGGTACCACGCAGAATTCTTCTTGCCCGTTTCCTACTATGTCCATGCCAAAATCTCGGTACTACGCATAGAGATCGTCCATACGTTTATTATTACTGGCTATAGAGCTAGAAGATCGTGCCACGATTGTTGGTGAGTGTTCACCAACTTCTAGGTATCGATTACCTGATGGGAAAACTCAAGAGTGATGACTAGGATCGGTTGGAATCGGCTTCGCTTTTCTAAGCTCGTACGTTCGGTTCCGTTGTAGGATAATGACCCGGGACTGACGTCGTACTCATCCCATTGCTTTGACCGGTCAGGGCGCGCTGCGAAGAAATGGATGTCACGTATGTGTACTATCTCATTTGTTCTCTGACTGGATGATAAAATGTTCTGAATCAGAAACACCCATGTATGACCTTTTACGAACTTTCCTCCTACTCTAGTGCGCTGAGATAGATCAACGGAACAGCAGAATTCGGTCCATCTATGATAGTCGTAGTTCGATTCCACGACGCAGCGTTGCCAGGGAGATAGTGTTCACTCCTTTTAGTGATGCAAAAGTTGCCGTTGCTGTAACCCTTTTGTCTCACGAGATAAAGCTATTCGCAATCATAGATATACCCGGCGAATGAAAAATGGGCGGCTTATATTTATCTGGTTATCGTACTCTATTATAAGCTTTCCGCAATCCATTGTAGATCAGCACGATATCGTCTTCTGCATGTTCTCCGTTTCGGCTCCGGCGAGTGGTGTTTTAGACGGCAAGAGTGTTTGTTTTGTTCTCGAAACGTTCTTGTAAACTGCGAGAGACCGAGACAAGCGGCTAGTTATCGTCCGTCCACAAAGACTGGATGATTACTGACAGCGGACTTGTCCTTCCCAATTCGCTGTTTGAAAAAGGGGGAGAGGCGCTTTAGTCAGGGTAGCCTGACAGGTTGAGAGTCAGTGAGTGCCTGCTATGGGGAGAGAAAAGTATATTAGACCGTGTTGTATCTTCACCTGGACACGGAATACATGTGACTTACATCTGGCACGAGAAAAACACACGCTTGAACTATGTTGAGGAAATAAATGGAACGACTGTTGATTCATAAGGCGGGGTAATACGTGTACAGAAAGGGAAAACAATACCTTCAAACAGCAGTTCCAGGCATTTACGCCGTACGTGAGTTCATAGGCTAAAATATCCCAGAGAAAGCTCCAGACGACAGCGGTTTCGTAGGCTTTTCCTAGCCAAGCATATCAAATATGACATGGTCTGTGTTCACTGTTGTCATCATGGAGACGTCCAATGGCTACACAGCCAGGATAGATACAGGACATTGTGCCATGGACTCTCATCCAGTCCGACGGCCATGGAGTTCCGATACTGAGAAGAACGGCAGCTTAGGAAAACCTGAGTCGATACCTGCAGGGATAGACATATGTTACTGGAAAATGCATCGAGGCCATAGCTAGCTTACTCGGATGTCAACACAAAATGCTCGAGTAAAATATGAGAGCAAGTTGCGGTAGTCCAAATGAAACGTGTCCCTACCGGAAAGGGGAAAATAACATCCACGAAGTAAATCGCATGGACCAAAGTCAATGATACATCTCAATACGCATTCTGAAACACAATATTAAGAGCCAGATCGAACAGAACGGTGAATGCTGCCAGATCCTAATATTCTGGCCTCGACTCTGAGATCTGAGGGGCTAGGCACGGCGCGTCGGGGGGAGCTGCGTGAGGGCATATGCCACTGCTCCAGGAGACTAAAGCAAACAATCTGTGCATGTCAAATCCTACATCTCGGACATCAAGCTCAAGAGTAAATAGCCTAAGAAGGTACCATTGAGATACCTGGAAGGAAAAAGAATAGTGGGCACCGTTTTTCATGGAGGGACATCGTGGATGCATTAGGTTACCACTGAAGAGTCGCGACATCGAAATAACATGTTTGAGGGCGGAAGTTGCTTCGCTTATCTTAAGTATTAGCACATCAATGCATCATTCCCGTTAAACGGCCTTGTATGGCTGGCGTGACTAACTATTGAGATTACAGGCATCTTCCGAGTGTAGTAAGAGAGAGAGACGAATTGGAGACGAACATGGATGGAAGTGGCAGCCTAAAGAGGCGGTGCCTTGTCCACGTGGTGGGCCCGGTCCGATATTGCCATCGCGTGTCGTTTCCTTCTACCACAACCTCCTCATGCTATCTCCTCATATCTTCCGCGTTCCAGCCAACGCCGACGACCAAACTGATTCATACGTTCAGCGTCTTCCTCGCTCTTCTTCTTCGCTTGGCCAATGGCGAGCCTCGGATGGTACGTGCTGCCACAGCCTCCAGGACTGCTCCATCTCTGCTTTCCGACTACGATCCTTGAGACTGCGGGGCAGTAATCAGCATATATGCGGTATTGATGCTACCACGACATCCTCGTGTTATATCCTCGTTTATTCCCCGTATCGCCTGCAGTGCTCTGTTTTTCTGCCCCACACAAACGACTGACCTGGTGTTCATGGTCTTCCTCGCTGCTCTTATCCGCTCCGCAAGACTCGGGTGGGACGTACTGCAATAACTACCATAGTTTTTCTGCCCCCAGGACGTCGATGCACTCACCTACGGTGTGTTCTATTGAACTCTCGCTCTTCGATGAGTCCCTGATGATTGACGGAGAACAGACCTGCCATGACTCCTGAGGATCGTCTTGTATCTGCCCGCCAGCCTTCTTCGGCTGCTTTCATGTCTTGCAATTGCACCACGTGTATAATCAAGGAGGGGCAGTGGTCGGCTTATACGCGGGATCCAGTCACCATGCAGTACGTGGACTACGCTCTTTTTTGTTTGATTGGATCGTAATCGCGTATCTAGCCTCCAGCGCTTACACAACTGTAGACGACCAACACTACGGGCCGTCTGCACAAGACGGTGGGAATACGATCACTCATTCTCCAGTAGCATCTCGGACTTGCTCGCCTTGCGCCTTGCATCATCGTACAATCGCCCATCATCCCAAGGATTCCAGTACCGCAGAGGGATGAGTACGGCTGGGCGCAGTATCTGGAATAAGTAGACTCTTCCTTCGACGACTGTACGCATATACCCATGCTAGGTTGGCTCAACTAGATCATCTGGCATCCCCGCTTCTAATGAAAGGCGGCTACCTCAGAATCTCCGACAGTCAGCATTCTCGAAGACCGTGGAACCGCAAATGCGAGGAGTGCACAAAAGCTTCTAATTCCAATGGCGAAGGATACTATGCTAGAAATTCGGTTATAAATGGCTAACCATATGTGTGTGGCGCGAGTTTCGCTGATTCCTGTCACTCAACGGCCTTCTCTTCTAGTGCGACACCATGTTTCATTGAAAGACACTGTCTACAGGACTTAGATGTGATCCTAGTATCAATCATCGCCTTCTACATAACGGTGAGGTTACTGCATATGATTATTCTCCCTGCTAACTTTTTGATAGGTCACTATTTTTGATCTGGGGTCCCCTCCCGGATACAAGGATGTCACGGATTATCTTACGCCATATTCCCTGGGCAAGCGCTATCGACTAACGTCTATTTACCTTCCTGGTTTGCGTGGACTAATACGAGCTTCTGCTGTTATCAGCTCGACCTTTAGCACTTGGCCCTGGACCTGATCGATACAAAGAATGGAAGTTCGTATACAAGTGTTATTATGGTCCCGCCACTTGTAAATGGTAAGGATCTAGTTTCCGAGCTAACTGTAAGTGCTTTATCGAAGCTTATATTGTCTCTTTTCCACTTCTGGGCGCTATAGAGCGTCGGTTGTGACTTCCCGTAGTCTTGTTTTGTGATGCGAAGCTGGCGCCGCTGAAGCACGTATGCTTATTTCTCGTTGTGCATGAACATCGAAAGCTGATGTCACGAATAAATCGATTACTCAGTTTAATGATACAATTGCCGTGATCCTGTCGAATATTCGCCCTTACGGGATGCACAACCATTGTACTGATATGGCTGAGCAGCTATATCTGTGCTTACATGTCGATGAGCCCTCCGTTTTGTCCGGCTGGTAGATCGAATCCTGGTGTCCTACCAGCGACCTCAATCAAATTCAGTGTTCTTCACTTATAAGAAGCTTTTTCGCTCCTCTACGAGCCGGAGGTCTACCTTGTTTTCCTGGTTCCTGGGCTCAGCAATCGTTCATTTTTTGTCATCATTCCGCATGAGTAGATGTTTTCTCTTCGTAATAATCTTGATTCATTATTAATGGAGTTTCTGCAAGCATATTACATTCTTCAATGTGTACCGGTTTCGACCAGACATATGGTGCGACTGTGTGGTGTTCTGGAAAAGTTAACGGGCCGGATTAAGCATAAAGAATACTCAATGTTGGTGTGCCGTTGTAGGTCAATGGAGTATCTACCTCTTGGGACGTTTTCGATCCTCTGTAGCGGCACTATTCCCGGTCGGAGTTGTACAAATAGTCATTTATTTTTCCGAATCCATTGAACAGGGTGGTGATTGGTATCCAAGAAATATGACCACTGTCAATTCAATTATTGCGGATGTCAGAGCCCATTCGAATTCATATGAGGCATAGACACCTAGAGTGCACCAAGGGCGAACAAGTTATGTTACTGCCTCGGATCGAAACGTATCTGGCTTTGTGTTCCAAACCGTACTACGTCAATACTGGGTATCCACATATCTGATCACCACTGCATCATAATTCGACGCGCGTATCTGTCACTCTTACAGGCCACGGTTCCATCAATGCGGGAGCATCCAAGTTCCGAGTGTGCACTACGCCAAACCCACTCGGATCGAAAAGCATTAGGCTTTGTGTTCTAATCTGTGACATCGATAATCTTTATATGACGAGGCTCACCGCTCATCTCATACTTAATTTAGCGTTCTGTTGTCATCGAATAAAGAATTCGCTGATGAGGTGTCTTAGAGAGTGTAAATGGACATAAATAGCACAGCGTACGCACCTCAAATAAACCCAAAAACCATAAGCCAACCCTGTATACATCCTCCGGATCCAGAAGACCTAAAGACCGACTACACAGCTGAAGGTCAAGGGGAATGCCAGGGAACAGCTCGCATCCAAACTGTAGAATGTAAAATCTTAAAGACGGCGCAGAGTGCATGAGTGCCGATGGACGGATTCGAACTGTCCCTTTTCTAGAAGTATTACCACTAATCAATCGGACGGCAATAACAGACAGATCAGTCTCCTGAAGCTACGCCGTTGGGTCACCACGAAGGATCATGACTGTCGTCGCAATCTGAGGGGATGGAGCGCTGGAAACGGACCGAAATCTGTCAGAGCCGGCCTTCGTAGGGTCATTGCTTCAGACTATTACGGTTATAAACTACGAGTATACAATGGACGGCGAGCACTTGTTCACTCGCCAGTAGTCATGCCGGTAATCATTTCGTGAAGTTGCACAAGGGGAATGACCACCATTGTCCGCTCGACGATCTGTCTCCACTGGCATTGCGCCTAGCGATAATCGGATTTCGAAAACAGAAGAGTACGCCTACTGGGGAGCGTTATTCACTATCCCATTTCATCATCATTGACTGACAAAATAAATAAGATGTAAAGTTGGAGAGCGAGAACGGGGTCGGGTCTAAAGGAACGCTAGGTGAGCGGATGGAAAACGACTAGTGGAAGCTCACCTCAACGGACATGGTAAAGAATCGGCTGGAGCGTAGACTTAAGGATAGAATGTCAGATAAGATGAGAAGCACGATGAGAAGGCAGAAAATGACCTACCTAGCTGTGGGATGATGATGAGCCCGGTTAGGGTAACCAAACAGCTAAGGATTGCGGAAATACAGGAGTCTGTGGTACCAGAGTCAGCACGGCTACTAGTCATGGCGCTCCAGCACCGAACACTTGTGTATCGAAATTGGGGTTGTTATTCTGTGCGGAGGCCATGTATGAGAGTGTCGAAAGTTGAACTCCTCGCTCCACTAGCATAGTCGGACGTATCTTATAAGAATCTGGGATCATCAGCAAAGACATTCCGGGGAGATGAGGTGCAACTGACATTAACCGGGAGCACAACATGGCCTGGGTAAATTGAAACAGATCGGAGTTCTGAGAGAACTGCGTGCGACCGTCGAGGTATTGGGCGTCTAACATGGAAAAGGAAAAGCAGAAGGACGAGACAGCAATTCTTCGACGAGTGTCATCAGTTGAAGATGCGCAGTTAATATTATGGCAGACTCACGCGTCCGCGCGTTACCCGTCACTAGTCAACCAGTCACTGCTCATGACGTCGATGCATGTTTGATAATCGTCATCTGAGAAGCCTCAGCGTCTCAGAAAGCAGACAGACAGCTAACCATCGTTTTTCGCAACCTATTTCTAGGTGTACAGCCCGTTACAAGTCGTCGACATGCGTGTTTTAGGTTGTGGAGCTTGGAGAGAGGGAGGCTATAGCGCTGCCTGGCAGTGGCTGATTATAATCATCGGTAATCAACATCATGCGCTCGGACCCGGTCACCTCCATTTCGTTGGGGATTCCATCGGAAGTCCTCCCCGACTTTGATGTCTAAACATGCGCTGATGCTACCGCCGATCTTCAGACTCACTACCAGCATCCCGCCACGCAACAGAGACAGGCGAAATGTTAACGCATCCTTAGATCATTCAAAACCTATTAGCATTTAGCTTACTCTTTATCTGGCCGGACTTCAATGTAGGCCAAAGCACCGCGATCGGCTGTCAAAAAAATGTTGGAGCCTTTCGCAAGATAGCATTGTCTGAAGACGGATTCGAACAGCCAAGTCCTTCTTCTCGAATTTTTACCCCCAGTCCAAAGCGATAACATATATCTGTAATAAAACAGCGTTACCAGACAGCCATGGTATGTCTATGTGGCATCAGTTTGTATCTCGGACCTTCTTACCTGATCAAGAGAGCAAAATGTGCTGAAAATTGGACATACTATTCCCCACTATTGCCAATGGACTGATTCGACCCGTCTCTTTGTAAGAGAAATACCATTAGTCGATGATAACAATTACCTGCTAATGCAAAAACACCTCCATGCTTTGCTTGTAAGAGAGTTCCTTCCGAGAAAGTAGACTTCAAACTGGAGTCTGAGTTTAGTAAGTAGTCCAGTAACCGCTCGAAAGATTTGCGCACATTCCTTCGTAGAAGAAACGGGTACGACTTCAACCCGGCGTCATGCTTGATCATTTAGGTTAGCTCGACGATTAAGAAGTGGAAAGTCAAGTCCAACTCGAGATCCACAGTAACCAGGACTTACTTTCTCAACAAAGAGAATGAAATCATTAAGATGCGAATCCGGCGATTCGAAACATTACATTGGTAAAATTCTCCCGGTGCACGCCGATTCATGATGGCACATAGACAAGGCTCGTGCGGCGAGTCTAAGTAGTAGTGATTGTTTTAAGATACTCGTTTGAAAAGTCACGTAAGAATGCGGTATGATTTTGATGATATCATAGAGTCGACCCGTGGAATCGAACACGGACAAGTCATAGAGCGTGTTGAACTACGTCAACATGATGGATAAGGATGAAAGACACTGAACGATTCTCACGGCTTCAAAATGTAAATTTTCATCCCTGAAGCTAAGTGTAGATACTGCGAGCTTCGAGCCTCGTATTCTACCAACAGTTTTGTTTGTGGGATGTATCACAAAAACATATTTTAGTCATTCATTAAATGCCATGGCCGGAGTCGAACCGTATACGCCCCTAAAATCTCTCGCTGAACCATCCTAGCATGAAGAGTGGACGAGCGAAATGAAACCATAGTCCCGCCGCTTCCTTCAAAGGACCTAACGAAAAGAGACTGTATGTAAACATGAAAAGAAGACTCTATCTTTATTTCAATTTGGCAAAAAAAACCGAACCAGAATCATCTTATGTACCACGGCACGGAATCGAACCGTCTACTATTGAGCCATTGTGATACTACCGTTGAACTAGATGGACATGATTGACTTGTCTCTGCTTGTTCTTCAATGTAGCAGGGGTGTAATACGTACACAGACCGGAGGAAGAGAAGCTGGAACACGGAGAATCTCATTGAAAATTAATGTAATACAACTCTTCGGAAAATGAAAGGGTAGTTTACCGAAGCCTACACATAATTATATATATTTGTGTTAGGCACAAATCAGTAAAGACGTAGAACGTAGGCTCACTGAAAAAATAGCGCTCTCACTGCTGGTATAGCCCATAAGCAACTTACGCATAGTGCATGAATCAAGATGTTTCCTTCCTTTGGTCTCTCCCTAAACCTTGGCCCTACATGTCCTGCTTTGTCTTACTTCTCATGACCGCGGAACGCTAGCGGAGGAACATCGAGTTAAAAGGTAGGGGTAGTGCTGGCCATGGTGAGCTGGATTTATGTCTTGTCTCCGTTGCTCGGAAACGACCTATCCACCACCTACAGCCCGAAAAGATGGCTAGGAGAAGGCGACATCCAGAGATTGATACCTACGCCAGTAGGGATCAATTAGAACTCACGCTTAATACAATAGTTAGGTGTAGCCATCCTGAAAGGTGTAGGCATGCTTCTATATAACGACGGTCAGAAAGTGGTTACTAGTCATAGCGACGAACGGTACACATTGATGCTGCCAAACCCAGCCGTCTCTTCCTTTGCCCTCATCTGGACTTCTGTACCAACCGGGACACGCATCCTCCTGTCGCTGCCTGAGACTCCCACCAAGAGGGCCTTCTTTATCGGACACGACAAGTCGCTATGTTTTTGGCTGTGATCCTATCCACTTGTAATTCATGAAGGCCGATATTGATAGTAAACTTTGAGCGAGGACGGTAAGCGAGAGTTGAATAGAAAAAGGATGGGCTTACCTGTTAGATCTGTACCTCGCTCATTCATTGGTGCCCATCCTCCGAAGTGAATCCTGGACCCGTCCCCTTGTGCTCTCGCAGTCGACCTCAACAACCTCATCTTATCCTTCCATCCTGGTCTGGGACACAAGCCTGTTCCCAATAGTCATACTTCTATTTGTGCCATGATTCCGTCGCATCCTGGTTGCTTCCATCATTCGGTAAGCCACAAGTCTAATAAGAAAAGGAATTAGCGTGTCTTTCAGATATCGGCCTGTCCGTTATCGATAACCCAACTGTCGGCCTCAAGCTTCACGGGATGCTCCGTGACTTCTACATTCCTTGAAGGTGATGTCGCCTGTATCGTAGTCGCCTAGTTCTGGTCTCTCCCCCGTACTTATCGCGTCTACCATGGGCTGAAGATTCTTTAGGGAGCTCAAATTATGCCTATACAGATGGAGCACTACACAAAGCGACCGTCTCAGCAGATCGCAGATTACCAGAGGGTTTTATGCAGTGGAACTTTTTTTATCTCGTCATGCGAGTACCCCGAGGGGTCTTGTTATTTCAGAAAAGGTCGACGAGGAAGAGACGCGTAGGATCCTCAGTGGGCGCAGTCATATCAGTCGTACGCGAAGGCAGTTTTCTGCAAACAGGTATCAACACAAGTTAGCGAAAGCAGCAGATTTCCTGGATTTGAGGTGTGGTCATAAATGCGAGAGGGGCTGCAACGGCTGGAGGAAAAATTGGCCTGCTCTTTTGCAGACACAAGGTTCTGTTTCGATTACTCACAAAGGACCAGCTTTGACCTTTCCTCCGCGAAAGATAGATGGGATAAGCGACCTGGCAGTCTTGTTAGCACCTAGATATGACTCTAACAAACGTACATCCGTACGCTGGACCCGGTGCCAAGAGGAGGTCAGCGACTTATTGTAGAGACATCGCTCGATAAGGTACAGTAGACACTGATTCATATTCACCAAGGTAGTTACATGAGTATATGCTATATTTAGATATTATCAGGTCGTCAAACCAACGTTTCGATGACAAGGCAGACGTACAATTGTTATTCAGGATCTATCATCAACTGCCTGTGGAGAGAGATGTCATCATGGGTTGCGCAGAGTTGATGACATGTGTTCTCACCTCATATTGTGCGCGACTTGACAGGTCGTGTTAACGTCATTCTCAGAGTCTGTATCTGGCTGAAGCAAGGCTTAGCTTGGTTCTTGTTATAGGAAACGGCGATGCTCATTGGAATCCATCTCCTAGTTCAATTGGCTCTCGCTTCCGAACACACATGGAAAATGCAAAGGACCGAGCATTAGCAGTCGTTGTTCCTTTCCAAAGATTTATGGCATCAAAATGATGTTGCTAGCGTGCGAACCAGAACCGCAAGTCTTCGCTCACCTCTATTGCATTCACGCCGATCTTGTAGTCTATCCACAGGGGTAATTACAGTCCTTGTGCCATGCGTGGCTGCTTTCAAACAAAAATTGCAACAGATGTTGTCCTAGGTGGAGGTTTTGGCGGAGCTAAGGGAGCGGGATGATGATGACAAGAAGGAACAGGCCGGAGTCAATAGGTGCCAATGTCACCGGTCTGCGGCCTGGATCGGCTGACCAAGCCTCTTATCAAACACCCACCGTCGATAGCCACTTTTCTGAAAAACCACTGGTGCGCCCTTTATATTAAGCGTCTTCCAGCGTACTGAAACAGCCAATAGTAGCCATGGACCCATCATCTGTCCTTCCCGTAGAACTTCTCTCAAAGATCTTTGGCCACTACCTCACCGATCGCGAGATCCCTGCGCAGTCGTTTGATTTCTCCAATGGACTCTGGGTCCTTGGGAAAGTCAGCAGTGCATGGAGGCACACAGCTAATTCCTCTCGACTACTGTGGTCCACCATAACCATCACCGAGGCATTTCCTACACGCGACTTCCGAAAGGACACCCCGTCACTCTCGGATCGGAGCCTAGTATCACGGAAGAATGCCAGCAAAATCAGGAAAGAAATCCTCACCGAGATCCTCAGGTGCTCCGGAAGTTGTCCTCTCACCCTATCTATATCCTTCCCCATCCGTATTCAAGATTGCGAGGACATCCCTATCTCTGACCAGTCTCTCTGTGCCATTCTCGCTGCCCACAGTCATCGGTGGCAGTTCGTGCAATTTATGGGTCATCCTTGCCTTTGGGATCATTTCTTAGATATCCCATCTTTTCGTCTCCAGTCATTGCGGAAACTGAATGCGAGGGTAGGAGACATGGCTGCCCTGGGTCAGGTTGCCAGTCTCTGTCCCGGCCTGGTCGAATTGGTAACATTTGTTTCCAAAGGCGAGTACACTCTCGGGAGGATCAAGATGCCTGCGCTCGAATACCTTTCGCTGAAGGGGAATATTGGCGCGCTAGATTGCATCTCTGCGCCCCATCTGGAATCGTTGAGGATCATAAGTGACCTGTCATGCATGTCATCGACCAAAAAAGATTCTGACCCCAGCGGATCTTACGTATTGGAGTTTCTCCGTCATTCAAAGTGCTCGGTACGCACCATGAATATCAAATGGCGTGGCACCCACGATGACCTAGCCGCAATTTTGTCCCTTACACCGTCTCTCGAATCTCTTGGATGCCACATGCCTTTCAACCGAGCTTTCCTCGAATCCATTTCTTCGTTAATTCCTAATCTGCGTACTCTTACTCTGTCGTTTCACCTCATTAGTTTCCCCGATGTCAAACTCATCCTTGACATGGTCGAGTCAAGGCTCGCGGGTGGAATCTTGAAGTGCGTACACATTCGGCAGGTCGGAAAGAACATTATTAAAATGTTCGCTGAGCGACTGGCCACCCTCAACGAACCGCCAGATGTCAGTGTTAGGCTTGGGGATATCAGCGGATCGTCTTAGGTCCTTGTGAGGCCTGTTATACCTGGATGGGATATCTGTACGTGTTTACTCGGTATGTGAGCCATGTATACATCTACGCTTTCTAAAGGAGCTTCTTTTCTCGAATTATGGACACATACTTCGCGGTATACCACCAATCCATCAGTTACTACTCCAATACGATTGATAATGAGAATCCGGGACCTTTCATCACTCAACGGAGGGAAACTCTTCCATGTGGGCTTGTATTTTATTCTCGGTTATGAGGGCTTGTTTGATCACGGAAAAGCGAAGCTTTGAGCACATATGCTTACCAGGTTGTCTCAAATTCATGCTCTCAAAGCTTTTCAGCAGCGGTATACCTAAGTATGCGCATGCGAACTAGCACTGCGTTTAACAGAAAGGAAGGATGAGGATCATTGTTTCGGAATTTGATACCTTTTGAACTAACAAGTAGGGATCTTTGCGGACGAGGATGGACTCTGAAACTATTATAATAGAAAGAGCAAGAACGGGAATTAGCGAGCATGCGAGAAAGCTGTATTCATTAGGTTACCATGTAGTCAGGTCTTGTACCTTCTTCTGAAGCTGACACAGAATATCATTTCTGCTAGAAATGAATCTTTCTGAAGACAATGCGCCTGTGAAATAGATAGAGAAAGATGCGACTAAAAATAAACCACATTTCAATCGTGCAATCATGCCGAAAGGGAGTTGAACCACTATGGCTTGCTCTGATCATAAGGATGATAACCACTTCAGTATCCAGTGTTACAATGTACAACGATTGAAGTAGTTCATTTAGGTAGTTTATCGTTTATCCCGGACAACATGTCTACTATTCCAGACTCGCGTGGACTAGACAGAATACATTCTCACCTCATAAGAGAACTATTTCTCTTCTAAAGACCATAGCACCCGCCGTATACACACTTCCAAGCGGAGAAATGCGGTAGGCAGCTCTAACGCGATGTCGAATATAGCGGGAAGAGCACAAGACTCTGTAACATGTTTCACCGCGTCAGCACACAGAACGAGATGGACATGTTAGGTAGACCTCGAAAGGAAAGTTCAGCGTGGCACTGTAGCGTAGTGGCTACAGTGTTCTATATCTCATCGATCGAATCGTCCATTTTTTATCGCCGGCGGGTTCGATTCTTCTCCAGCGTCCTGTATTTTATTTTTGGCGCCTGCATATTTAATTCAGAGGAAGGCCAAGTGTGTCGCGTCGAACAGCTTCATAGAATAGAAGGAAGGCACAAGCCGTCTAGCTTACTGGCAGGTGTTTAAACAAAAAGGTCGTCTGGAAGCCGAGGACTGAATGTCCTAGAAAACAATAGAAGCGGGTGAACACGAGGCTCGCCGAGCACGAAGGATATCCGTTTGTACTCACACGAAGGCGATCTTTTGCTTTAAAGATCAATCCTTCCGAAACGGAAGAACTAATACCCGCAGAGATCAACGCAGCCAGATAGGAGGAGGTGACTGGTCTAGGGAAGTGTCGTTACGAGATCGATCTCCATCTAAACGAGCAGCAGATGAACTTAGGGATGAAGTGAATGGAAGAAAGGGGGCCAAGAGAATTCTGCGTTTGACATCTGCGTGCATGCGTTCAACTCCGTTTGTCTGCGTTTGCGTGAGTTCAACTTGCATACGTTTGTGGGCCCATCAATGCATTTAGATGCATCGTATCCTGATAGTCAGTGTCATTTCAATGATACCGGTTAATTATGTTTTCTGTTGAAAAATGACTTACTTTTCTGAGTTTCCTGGAAGTATCTCCATGACTTACTATGACTTAGGAACGAAAGGGAATCATCTATAGAAGCTATAAATGCGTGAATGTTAGTCAGTTCTAGTCTCACAACGACTATAGTACCATTTTATGTTGAACTACTCGTGATCCCTTCGCTTTTCTCGACTTTGGGTAAATCAGGCACCTCTAGAATCAACGCAAAGACTCACGCATCTCAAAAAGAAGTCACGCATGCGTCCAAACATTGAACGCAAGCGTTAAGATAGCGCACGCATGCGTTCGAAATTAAACGCAAGTGTGTGATGGCAGTCGTGTGACAAATCTGCGTTCGGTGCGTTTGATGCGTTCAAGTCCGAGTTGAACTAGTTGACTTATGATCGCTTCGATTTCTCCCGCCCATATTTGCTTCTAGTCGCTCCCATTATGCAGATATTCTATTGTTATGATATATTCTAGCCATGCATAGCCAGGTTGCCGTCAAGTCCTCGCTTTGGAGCTAGGATTTGGCACAGTTCCTTCAGCTTGTTCCTCGACAGAATGGTCATGGTGCCATAGTATTTACTGAAGGTTACCATACCTCATGACCTCTAACACCTCTTAAAACCTCCAAGCGCTCTTACATTTAAAATTCTAGCTCGAACATTAATGAATTCAGCCGTACAGACTCTACCATGACGAAGAAAGTCAATTATGGCCAGTGTCGATGTCATGCTGCATATAGATTTTGTAGGCAGTCAGTATTACTTACAGTGTAGCCAATAAAATCATGTTACGGGTGTTTGTAAGCCCAAATGCACAAGACGCACAACAAATGCATCCATGTCACGCTCTCGCAGACATGACAAACGCATGCGTGAAAATGCAAACGCATGCACGCAAATGCAAACGCAGAATTCTACGTGCCCGAAGAAAGGCACTTACAGAGAGCGACGGTGAGGTTGCCCACTGATGCGAGAAATAAAAGTCCTAGCTGAGGACTGACAGAAGTCATATTCGCTGGACGCGAAGCAGAATTCACGAAAAATGGAATTAAGACGAGTTGTAGAAAGCAGCAGATTTTTCTTCAGTTTGAAGTATGGGCGCATTCAAGGCAAGACTGCAACGGCCAGACGACAAGGCTATTTTTCAAAGGAGTGGAAAGTTGTGGGACTGATATTGTAGGCCCCTCCGCGACGCGTAGGCTGACCAATGACACTGTAGTCTTATCAAGACCTAGATACAACTTCGACAAAGAAATATTCGAAACGGAAGGCGCTTAGAGTAGGGACGTTTCCTGACTTCGCTCGAACATCTGGATAGCCATTCGTATTCAAGGCGGGAGTTACATGAATGTACGCTATAATCAGAAATGGTCAGTTTATCGAACTGTTTAGAGGGCAGGCAGACGTACTATTACAGTATTACAGTTCTGTATGGTATCAACCGTCTGCGGAGGCAGATGTCATCAGGAGCTGCATAGAGCTGACCATAATGTTTCTCATCTCATGCTCCCCAACTGGTGCGCATATACACAGCTCTCTACCCCAAACGACGATGCTGCTAGAGGGTATCGGCAACGAGGTTCCGATTGTCCGTATCACTGACCAACACGCGGGCATCTCCGGTAACCGTAGGTTCACCTTGCTCCGCATAAATAGATTACGCCGACGTGATGCTGCCAGCGTCAGAGCATATGCGAGCGAGATACTAGGAGAACTGCAGCCTCAGGTCGACGCTCATTTCTGATAGGTTCGTCCCAATTTCGATCCAGATCCCTAGCAGTTCTCCACAGGTTCAAGGAGATACTATAACCGCATGATTGCTGCGAGGCTAGGCGACAGTTGATGGTGGAACGGAGGGAGCGGCTGATGATGGCAAGAACGAAAACACGTCGAGATCAAATTGATTATAGCCTCGTGGACATCGGGCCGGCCTTCCCTCTGCGTATCCGATCAGAGAACCGCAGTCGTTTCAATACCATTGAGGAAGTCTGATCTAAGCATCACAGAGCCTTGATTTATTCAATTTGCTGCGGATTCCAGAAGAGGCGCAGAATAGAAGGGAGCAGTGGCGAAGGATCAAAAGCTTGTAATCACTGGTACAGCGGCCAGCCACTTGGCAGGATAAAGTCGGTTTAAGATGGCGTTCGGATCTGGTGGAACAGTGCCATAAAACCGAATGAAGTGAGAAAGACACTTGGATTATGGAGCAAGCGACAGCAAGGAGGCGCTGTCCAGACAAACATGCACTAGGATCTATTGAAACGAACGTGTTACCCGGCAAGATAACCGCATGAAGGAGTATGTGTGCATGCACGAAAGAGGCGTGTTCATTTTGCTCTGGACACGAGGCTCGCGGAGTAAGATTTCGGAGATTGACAGTATAGAAGGGGAAGCTCTGTTTGTAGGTACCGCAGGAAGTAAAGCATCCGGAGATAGCAGTGTTGCTAAGCGGAACAAGGGAGAATCCGGTCCCAAATAGTGGAAGAGAAGAAGACAAAAGAAGGCAGTATCTCGTGACGAGGTGGATCTAGGGTTAAGGACCACGTTCGCGTCAAATTCTAAGGGAGTTACGTGCTGGAAGGAAATCAGGCAAGAAAATGATATTTCTCCGACACCGACGAAGGTGGTTCATACCCTTTCTGCTACTCAGGGACACAAGCACGATAACCCCTTCATCATCGGCGCGTTGAAGAGCTTTGTTCAGGATCACAATTCATCGTATACCGCTCTCTCATGAACCATGTTTTGCTTATAACCAGTACAATCTATCCATCCACTGCCCGTTAACTCTCTGATCCGGCATCCCGCAGGCAGCTCTGAGGCTACGTCAATGATGGCTGGAAGAGCATCAGGTTCTGTAACCTGTTTCACCGCTTCAGAGCGCAACGAGACGGTCGAGCTAAGTAGACCTCGACAGGAAAGTTCAGCGTGGCATTTCAATGTAGCGGCTAGAGTGTTCTATATCCCGTCGATTGAGTAGCCCAGTTTTTTTTCGCCTGCGGGTTCGATTCTTCTCTAGTATCCTCTGTTTCATTTTTGGCCACCGCAGATTAATTGATAGGAATCGAAGTCGAACGCTTCAAAAGGCTTCGTAGAATAGAAGGAAGACACAGTTAATCAAGGTTGTCCGGAAGCCGAGGAGTGAGCGTCCTAGAAACCGATAAAAGCAGGTGAACTCGACGCTTGCAGCTGGCTGAGTACGAAGGATTTTCATTTGTGCCCACCAAAAGCAATCTTTTCCTTTAATGATCAATCTTCAGAAACAGCAGAAGCAACAGATTAATCACGCGACGATGACAGAATGCAAGTAAGGCAAATGTCTCATAAGATAGCGACAGGGTGGGTATAAAATGCAGAGTCAAGATCCGAGACAGGTCTCTATCGGCTCTGGGGAAGTATCTTAGTCCCAGGAAGAGTGGGCCCGCCTACCGCCTAAAAATGAGAGACCTAGAGAGTGACGTTCACAGTCATACATCTAAGGGGAGTAGAACCCCTACTGCTTGCTCAATAGAATGACGTGTAAGAAAAATCGAAGGAAAGTATGATAACCATTTCACCATCAGCGTGTCAAAGAGTTCCATGATGTGTGGTCACAGAAGCCGAGAGTTCGTATATTCGAGTAAGGTTTTTCCCTCTAAGTATAAAGAAGTCATCAAAAAGGCATCGCTGGTTCTGTGCTCCGCACGTAGGTTAGTATGAATAAACTACTCTCCTTGCATTCGGTCTCGCTTTGATCCCGCGTTCAGGATTTGCATTCAACACCGCCCAAGGTCTTCTCACGCGAAACTTATCTTCCACAAGCCGTTAGAAGCCTAAAATATGACATGACAAGATACACACCCCGCTTCAAGAGTAAAGACACCTGTTCTGGAGAAATGGACGTCGGAACGTTGAAGCCTTTCCTCGAAATCTGCCCCGGAAGCTTAGGTATGATCGAGACCGACAAAGATAAAGTCGAACCGTAGGTATGAATACGACCCCATTCTGTGAAGCTAGGGAATCATTAGAACCGTAGCTATGCGCACGTCCGAGTCGTCTGGCTTGTGTCGCATACCTCCGCTATCGCTTGAGGGATGTCGTCAAGGTAATATCAGCAAAAATTGTTGTTGCGGCCGTCTCTGATAAAAGTAAACCACCAGCAACAAAGTTACACATCGTGACAGGCATACCGCAAAAGTAAATTTGGAATCCCTGACTAGTCAGTGAGAGGATATGGAAATGAATGGCATAGGACGCTCGCAGAAGAAGGATACGCACAGGTCCTGGTGATCCGCTGGACATGCGCATGAGTGTCTGAACAACCAAAATTATACTAGTAACTGGTTCGGAAAATATGAAAAAAAGGTGCACGACCGAGAGATAGGCAGCGCGAAGCATTATATGGAGAATGGGGACAGAAAAGAATATTCTGAAAGGCGTTCTTCATAGCGGAAGGGTTACGTGTTTGCCAATATCTAGACGACGATTAGCCTAGGTTCATGATATATTCAGGCGGCATACCGATGGGGACGGCAACAGAGGGTGTTGTTGCGATGCACAGTGACGCGAAGCATCGTCCACCGCAAGCAGGTCCTTCGTTGATGAGCAAAAACCATGTGCGCACAGATATATCACTACACGAGACGACCGTCTCCGCATAATACGGATCACCGGCGACTTCAATGCAGTGGAAGATGTTTTATGTCGTCAGGTGAGCAGCAGGAAATATATTGTTGTATCCGAGAAGTATGGCCGATTAACGAAAATACGCGTAA
This sequence comes from Armillaria ostoyae, assembly GCA_902506015.1. Lineage (NCBI taxonomy): Eukaryota > Fungi > Basidiomycota > Agaricomycetes > Agaricales > Physalacriaceae > Armillaria > Armillaria ostoyae. Next base: position 4,655,171 of record LR732081.1, read on the forward strand.
GACCGTGGTGGCAGCCATATCTTCATACGTGAAGACACTGTCCTGCCAACGGGTATCAACGGGCAAGAAGAATTTTGCGTGATCGCACACCACGCAAGAGTGGTATAACGCAGGCGAGCACGCTAGTGCCCGATATCAACGTGGATGAGTGAAAGCAGCAGAGATTTCCTGCAATCAAGGCGTGATCCTAAACACAAGAAGGGCCGCAGCTCAAATTGCCGTGCTGTTGTGCAGACGGCTGGAAGGTTCGGTCTTGATTACGTGTGGGGACGAACGACCCGGTTGTCTTGCCACCACCTAAATATGACTCCGAGTAACAGACGTCTGTACCCTCGTACTGGTGCGAAGGGCAGGCCATCCGCTGATATCTCTTCATAAGGTGGACAATCGTTTTTATTCGCCACGATGGTTACATGAATATATACTATATTTAGATGTCATCAGCTCGTCGAAGCGTTTAGATGACAAGGAGGACGTACAATTATAATTTTGAGATTTATCATCAACTGGCTGGGGAGAGGGATGTCATCATGAGTCGCGCAGAGTTTACTAGAGGCATTCTTACCTGTTACTCCTCAACGGGTACCCATGTACGTACTCCAGACTGACCGACCATGCGATAACAGCGTATTTGTTCCCGTTATGACAGGGTGTGTTAACGTCTTTCTAGGAGCCCGTATCCAGCTTATTGCAAGGTGCAGTTAGATCTTTATCACAGGAAATTAAAGGTGATAATGCCTACATGGATCCTTCCCAGGTCAGTTGGCTCTCGTTTCGAAATGCCGCCGCCAGCGACCAACACGTAAGTGTCCTCGGTGATGGGAGCATCGGTAGTCATTATTCCTTTCTATGGCTCTACGACGTCGAAATGATGTTGCTAGTGTCTGGGTATATACCAGTCAGAACCGCAGGTGTTCGTTCACGTTCACGCCGATAACGATCTCTTGTTCTGTCCCCAGGTGTAATCACAGTCATCACACCATGGATGCCCGTAAACGCGGCCACTGCCTGAAGATGTGTTAGGCGAAGATTTGGCGAACGGAGGGAGCTGGGTGGTGATGACAAGAAGGCAAAGGGTAAGGGCCTGTCGGGATCAATGGATGTAAATAAAACCGCACGGGCGTCGGGCCGATCCTTCCCATTACACCGCGCACACTGATATCATTCAAAACTGCGGCTTGCTATTCGCAACTGACATGGGAATTTCCATGCCTCTTAATTTGCTGCGACATAGACCACGAGTACGAGCCTAGCTTTGTGATAGGATTGATGTAATAAGTAGGGGGGGGACCCATGAAATTGCATGAATGAAAACGCGGTGTTGACACGATGCCACTTCACACAGTAATTTGGTGGTGATACGCCTGCTAGGTGTACACCCTGTAAAAACGTGTGTAAATTACAATTTTACCACATATAAAAAGATTACACTGTAAACACTAGTAAGAAACGCGAAGCAAGTGCCACATTGTAAGGAAGAAACTACCAGGGAACTTAGAACCAAGCTGTTCTAACGCTTAGGTCGAAGATCGGGTATTCAACCGGGTAGACCGAGCGCCCAGGTTGCGTGACGCACATGGTGTAAGCACCCGGCACTCCGGTGGACGTATCCGATCACAGAACGTTTGATCTAAAACGATCGATCAACCTGGTAGCCGGCGATGAGCTCATATCTGCCAGGCAGAGAGTTCATACCCGCCTGGTTGGGTCAGCAAGTATCTTAGTCAGAAGGAAAAGGATTGGAAATCATAGATAAGTAGAGTAGTATAAATACAGGTCATGTAACTAATGGGGAGGCAGGTTTTCTAACCCCCGGAACACTACCAGGCGAATAGTACGGGTTTATTGGTTAAGAGCTTCGAGTCGTAGACTCACCTGGAATAGAAATATTGTGACCTGGTCACTTCGTGTGTGCAAGAACCATTAAGCAAGCAAACAGTATAAGCTAGATTCAGAAAGACAGTCCAGAGAAACCGTTCAGAACAGTCAGAGTGTTTTAAAGTCGCAACCAGGCGCATAGTATCAGTATTGAAAACTGCACCAGGCAGCCAGCATGAGTTCAGAACCTGCACCAGGCAGCTATTCTGTATCAGTTTAAGTTTGTGTTCAGTGACACATCGAACTTAGAGTTGAAACCGCAATATATTCTTTATACAAATCATATTCATTGCCCCCGGAACTAGTAAACTACAGTACAAAGCATTGTAACCTGGTATAATCTACCTCCCTTCGAACCGCAATTACTGAGTGTGTTGTGTAGTGTGTTGTGTGTAGCACGTCGCATCTATATAGGCGCTCAGCACCTTTCAGTGGGATGTTGAGGCCACGTTCAACTTTCATCTTCTGAACGTACAGTAATAGAATAGGGACATGGCATTAGGTCGTACAAAAGTGAATGCCTAAGCTCCTACCAAATTCCGTATGCACCGAAAGGGATTTGAACCGCTCCCGTTCACGTGATAATGTCTGTACCAACAGTGCCTGGTGGACTCTCGTCATCTTGGAGGTAATTCTAGTGTAAAGGTCGCGAGATGCTAGCATAGTAGAGCCATTTAGGTTGCGCGTCAGAGCTCCCGGAGGCACTTCTCAGTACACTAGCGACCTACAGTACGTTCTGTGCGAAGGAGGAACACCGATTAGGTGGACGTGTCCTCAAAGGAGGCAAATCCACCGTTGGGTACGTTTATTATACGTTAAATTAACTGCATCATACTACACTAAATTCTTCCTTCTCGAAATAAAAGCCACGATACGCACCAGAAAACCTTGTAGGTTCGTTGGTTCCTCCAACAAATAACATACCATTCGTTTCGTTGCGTGCTGCCACCACGGACGTCAAGATGCGACCGGATGCTAAAAGGAATGTGAACGAGAGAATAACGTGGTAAGACGCAAGCGCCGTCACGCGACTTACCCAGCTGCGGGCAGCGTCGCTTGATTTTGAAAAGAGATCGGAGGTCACATACCGCTGTGTGGGGTGGCGAAACCATCGTGCGAGTTGTATAGTTAATCAGAGACCGAAGGCGACCGGTTGTACAACCTGTGAGTGCGGCTCGGAAAGTCGCTGTCCTGCTTTTCGCTGACTGCCTTTCATCGTGCTGCATGCCTCTTGCTCGTGTTGCCGACAGTCTCGCCTAAATGAGTCATTTCATTGTATCTCCCTTCCAGAGGGCTAATCATCGTCTACCTCACGCCAAGGTTAGTAATCATGGAAATGGCTACCTTGGCAAAAGAAACCTGACTCACTCAACATTCAGCATGGATCCTCAATCCGGAAGCCGAGCCTTGTCTAGCGAAGGGAGGATGAACGAGACGTACTATTTCCCGATTTTCAATCCGAACTTCCGGAAGATAGCTGTGAGTAGAAGAAAGCAAGAAAAGTGAGCGCTACAATGAAACGTTAGACCTGGCTTCGAATCGTTGTCCTGGAAACGACGGCAAGCGAGTATTCAGATTTGACAGAATGGGAAGATTAAAAAGGTAAAGATGAACTGCTGACATGGATACTACCCGGGAACATGTACAATGTTTCGTTCCGTTCTACCGCACGTTAGCATTCATAGATAGCCCTTGGAATCTATGTCAAACGTAGCATCGTGTTTCACTGGCTGGCTGCTCCTTTAAGTATCGTTCCCTAAGCATTATCCGTCGGACTTCTGCTCGTTCCTTATAACAGGTAAAGATACGATTTACGCACTATTCCATGGTCGTTGATTCAGCATATCGTTCACACAGCAACCAACCAAAGAGCCGATTAAGTGGGTCCTGAATCAGTGTTCAGGATTAAAATTAGAAGTAAATATAGCTATAAATGCGGCTTAGGCTTCAAGTGTCATTGCAATATGTTCCCTCGATTGCGTAGAGATTTCGTTATTGGTCAGATGGCCCTTCCGTTCTTCCGTCCGGTATGGAATGTGCATCGGCCTTCATGCGGGACCATCTTGTCTTTGAGGATCAAGAAACATCCCAATTACAGCTCATTTGGTCAGATCTGATATCGCTCGATGAAGTTCATAGGTAGGTACAAGAACGTGCGCTACAGTGAGGTGTTATCGGGAATTCAGAAGGGCTGGGTACACGGGACGGACCTATCAATGGAACCCTAAGCACTCAGCTATGAGGCTCGTGGATAAAAATGTCGGAGATCCGCAGAATAGAAGGTGAACCTCCGTTTGCAGCTACCGCTGGAAGTCAATCATTCAGAGATAGCAGATGCCAAGGCTTCGCCAAGCGGAGTAAGAGAAAATACCGCGCGACTTAAGTAGTGCAATAGAAGGACTTGACAAAAGAAGGGAGTGTCCCGTCACGGGACGGATCTCCGGTTATGGTTAGAGTTGGGTAAACTTCCAAGGGGTCTTTTAGTTACCGGAAGGAAACCAAAAGACGACCTACTATCTAGACGACGCCGAAGGGGAATGGAACCCTTTCGGTGCCTCAGCGTCATATAAGCTTGCAATGGATGGCAAGTACGATGGATATAGCTCCTTCACCGTCGGAGTACATAAGATATGCATTCAGAATCTCAATTAATCCGGCAGCACTCACTCCCCGTACCCATGAACCATGTCGTCTTCGGTATGGGACAGAAGGTTGGGAAGTGTAACGAGAACTGCAGAAAACAGATAGAGGCATTCTCAGTAAGTGATGTTTAAAGATGAAGCCTTCGAAGACACTGAGAATTTACCGTGGTACCTTCGTGGTCGTCAGTATTCGACCAATCATAGGGGTGCGATGAGGTGTACATTGAACATGCCTTGACGCAAACGTTCTCATCTGTTGCCGCCGTTATCGCGACGGTCCTTCACTACAGTACGCATGCGCGTTCCTTATTTTATTCTCGTCGCTCTCGAAAAGACAAAGATTGCGAATATCGGCAAGGTTTATGTAGTGGAACATAACTCGCTCTACGCCGTCGTGACAAGATATCTCCTTATATGATATATCCAAGAGCTAAGGACAATAGTTAGAAAGATGCGTAGAACCCTTGACACACTGACAGAGACATCACCGTGTCTGACACATTCAAAATCGATCTCCTGAAAACTACCTGCAAATGAGAATCAATGTCAATCAATTCGCGAATGTGGCAGATATCTCTCAGATTTGAAGTATGGGCCAAGGTGGCTAATCCTACAAGGGCCTGACCATACTTCGCGCCGCTCATTTATAGAGGTTCGGTCCTCGATGACATGGGAGTCTGGACAAGGCTCTGTCTGGTCCTTCGGGATACGCGGATTCGGCCTGGTAGTATTATCATCCCCTAGATACACGAATCCAACCAAAAGAAGGCGGACTGTATCCTTGGACTTTTGCTTAGGTAAGGAGGCTCAGTGTAGATACATTGCCTGACATCTCTCGATAAGGTGGATATCCTGTCGTATTCAGCGTTGTAGTTACATGAACATGCTTGGACTATGATCATATATCAGCAAGCCGGTAAACCGTTGGAAAGAAAAGGCAGACGTACGATGACAATATTGGGATTTTATCCATCACCCAGAGCCTGCAGAGAGTTATCTCATCGTTAATCGCACAGTACTGACGAGATGATTTCTCACCTCGAACGCTCGAACTTTTATGTACATGTGGAGTTCTTCCTTCGGAGTACACGTCTATGATGCAGAATGAATTTCTTCACGGCCAGACGTGATGGCGTTCACTCTCTCAGGTACGGATAGCCTCGAAGCCTGCATTAAGAAAGGTTCAGCTACGCTTTTCCTCAGGAAATCAAAACTACGATACACACCGAAAAACCTGTCGTACGCCGCGTATAGCTACTCTTGGGTTCTCCAGCAAACGACAAACCATTTAATCACGTTTTGCTACCATGGATGTGAACACTGGCTTGATACTAAAAGGAGTGTGAACGAGAGGAGGGCCTGGTGAGACGCGACTGACCCAGCTGGAAGTATCGTCGGCGGCCGAGAGACTCCTGGAAGAGCATCCCGAAGGTTACATGCCGCTGTCTGGGGTGGCGAGACCGCCCTGTGGGATGCGGGAGGTGCAGATGCCAAAAATGAACGATACATTTCAGTAAGGCTGAAGAATCCGCCGTTCTGCTGTTCAATCGCTACCGATCGTCGTGCTGCGTCTCTTTTTCATGTTACTGACGGTCTTGCTCGAACTGTCCATTCTCGTGTGTCTCGTTTCAACAAAGATGTCCATCAAATGGTCGAGGTCAACCAGGGATTGAGAAAGAAAACCCGACTCACTCAAGATTCAGCATGAATTCTCCCTCCGAAAGCCGAGTCTTGGTCCCGCTCTATAGGTCAAAGGCGGAAGGATGAACGGGGCGTACTATTTCCGATGTTTAGTCCGAACTTCTGGAAGAAAGCTATGAGTTAAACAAACGAAAGGAAAACGAACAGAAAATGAGCGCTACGATGAAACACTCCGGTATAGCTAAACCTGGCTTCGACGTCACATCGAGTTTGGTGCCCTGGAAACAAAGACAGGCACGTATTCAGATATGACTGAATGAAAGGATAAGAAAACCTGCCGATATTATACTACCCGGGTACATCTGAGGTGTTTCGTTCCGTTCTAACGCCCGTTAGAAAAACGCGGTAGGAGAGGCGCCGATGGCTAGTGGAGTTGCTGCATAGAAGCCATCCAGTTTCAGCTCAACTTGGTTGGTATCGGTGCAGTCGTCACCTAGGAAAAGATAGCTTACGGAAAGGCTGTAAGCAATGTATACTCAGGAAACCCTGCGGCAACCAGTATTTATAGATAAGGACACTCACGCATGTAGCATCATGATTCAGCAGCTAGCTGCTGCGTTAAGTATCATTCTACGAGTTCGAGTTCCTGCTCATTCCAGGTTTAGAGAATGTGTAGCAGGTAAAAAATGATTTTACGCGCTGTTCCATGTTCCGTAATCCGGGATATCGTTCAACGGGTAGTAGAAGAAGAGATTAAGTGGGTCCTGCAAAGAGGAATCGACGTCATCGTGGGAAGTACGGATTCCACCGTGAAGGAGACGTACGTTTCAAGAGTCGTATCAAGGCTTTTCCCCTGATTGCGTGGACGTTGGCCCTTGAGGCCTTGAGGTTCTTCAGCTCGGTACTGACTGTAGATCGGACCATCAAGCAACAAGAATGTCTTCTCCTCGACGATCGAGAAGAATGTCAATTGGGTAGCAGAAAGCTAACCTTCAAAGAATGGGATAATCCCTCAGAGCGGAGACGATAGTCCTGGTATCGCTCGAGGAAGTTCATATTTGGTACGGTATGTACAAGAACGCGCGCTACAATGATGTGTTATCCGGAATTCATACGGGATAGATAGATGGGACGGACCTATCACTGCAAGGTTTACTTTTTCCTCTTCCAGGCACTGTCTGAGGTGAATATATGACGAGGGGCCGCACGGAGAATAGGAAGATACCTCACTCACCATGAAACTCCGGCGTAGTACATCAAAGCGGTGCTCTCATGAATTGAACGCGGGTACTAGCGTGTAATACACCTTTGCGTCTAGGCGAAAGTGAGTAACTCTCTAACCGCAGAGACAAATACGATTACGGCCTATCTATCATTTGTTTTGATGTCTGCTTCAGTTTCCAGTGCAAGCGTCACGTAGAGGGGTAGATAGTATCATGTTCCTTTGGTTCGGACTGAGTCGAAAAGGTGACTGCTTGGATGAACACCTGCAGGAGAGAACATACGCTATGACCAATAACCGACTACAAAGGAAGCGCCAGGCGTTACGTCGTCGTTGATATCACGTCACCGATCCACACTGAGAGTACAGTCATCCGTGGCCGAGTATGATTGCGAGATGGCGAAAGAGTGAAGGCACGGAAGGAAAAGTCCGCTTATAAACAGATGTAAACATCGCGTCTACTAACCGATCGGGGTTATCGGGCCGGACCTTCATGCCCTCGCGTAGCACAGGTCGTCGATAGCGTGTCGTTATCATGATCCTATGGAGCGACACTTATATGTAGCATTTTCGTTTAACGGCATTTGCTTCTATCCTAGAGTTCGACTTGAGTAAGTATTTTCTTTGGTTCGATTCCTTGTGTCCGTAATGTCATCATCCTCCACATCCAGTTCTCAGTGCGCAGGCCATTTATTGATGATTATCTTTCAGTACTGCCTCGGCGCTCTACTTCACTGGCGCGAAAGACGATTCGGTTAGCTGGTTGGACGTAGCACTTTAGTTTAGTTGCTTAAGTGGTACGTACAGTCTCTCCCTTATGAGTTATCTATGAGCCTTTTGCCGCGAGTTCGATTCTCCGCACAAGCGGGCGATTCTTCATACCATTCCAGACTCAAGTATGTATAACCATTCAGAGGAAGGAAATACTCACGCTGTGAATGGTCTTTTGACAGATATTTCAATTGCAGAATCACCATAGATACGCCCGAGAACGCCTATCTAGGTGGGCGCGCCCGTACAAGTGTAGCACATTTAGTTCTGCGGCTGGTGCTACATTGCAGCCCTCTGCACTTGCTTTTTTTTCGTCAGTTCCATCCCCTTGGTCACCGGCATTCCTTGCTGCCTATTCCCAGCACCCGCTGGCGGGTTCTCATGTAGTCTGTCTAGGCGATGTATGTCCGTAACGATACCATCCTCTAAGGCGGACTGTCGTAATACGCCACATAGACATAATGTCCACAGGCATTTATATGAGGGAGGGCGTTAAATATCACAAGACCCCACACTCGCGCCATGTAATCCGCCTAGTGGAGACGTGTGGTCGGCCTAACATCGTGCAGGAATGCCGCCGATGTGTCGGGGCATAGCATCACGCTATGTTTGAACCCTCAGGCGGTCATGGTTTGTCAGGTAACGACAAGGGAAATCTGCGCAGTAGACGCTAGATCTATTCTGGAAAAGCCGTTTTAGTTGGCGGCAGTGAGGCTGTTTCCTTGGGATAACGAAAGAAAAAAGAAAAAAGAAAAAATGCTTGGCAGGTTGGAAGGGCGGTGGAGGTCCGTGGGCTTGGTATGACGACGAAGGCATTACAAGTGGATTTCGGGTGACTTTGGGTTAGTAGCCGTTCGTTCGACTTTGATCAAGCAGAAACAATATTTTCCCTCATGTATAAGCAACGACAATGTGGTCTCCGATCTCGTATGTTTTCCGAGCACCGAACATACGATAACACGAATGAGAAGTCAACAAACTCCCCCTCCCTGCAGGATAATTAATTCAGATTCCAGGGAGCTATCATTGTTCGATTCTCCATTTACCTCGCTCCTGACAGAGTGAAATCGCTGCATTTCCATTCACAGACGTCGTTATATTCAACGGCATTCGGCAAAAACAAGTGCTAACAGACCCGTGGACTTTGAAATGTTTATTTCTTGCGCTAACGTGTGAATACTGCGCCTTGGGCGTACCTAAGGGTGAGAGATGGATAGAGCCAGAAGCATTATTTCCCGAAATACGACCTGGATTCCAGCGTTGGCTGGAACATCACGACACTACTTTGATGGGGTGTGTAGTGGATAGTCCTCAGCTAAAACACAATCCGTTATAAGCACTTGCACGATATATCCAAAATCTACTTACCTAGATACAATGGAGGAAGCCGGCGGGGAAAACATTCCGTCCTGTTCTCTATGAGCGAATGTTTAGCGGGAGAAATACTCCGGAATACAGGTTATCTGGAGTTGAGCCAAGAGCATCAAGAGGACCTGGGTTACGCTTGGCAAGGGGGTATGCACGAACCTTGCAACCGTGAGAGGTAGCAAGTGGTGATCACCCACTTCTCGGACCGAACGATTGATGCCATAGATAAGACTGAGAGTTACGGAGTGGTATCTTCAATCTGTGTGTTGAACGTGTTTTCGTGGGGTCCCTGGCCGAGGAATATATACCGGCAGTCGAGGTGTTACAGTGTGAGTTTCAGGTTCACGGACGGTGCGGTAGCATCGAGCAAGCGATTCTGGTGAAGTGCGGCGTAATCAGAACGGACGCGTTTTTGTAAACGTGCGTGGTAATGAATGAACCTTACCATCTCGGTCCATCGGATAATCTCAAGACTCCCTAACCCTGATTCGCGGCGCAGAATCTCTAACACGACGACCGAGAATGGCATGGGAACCGACAAGGATCCTCGATATGAACGGATGTTTTCCGCACAATGAAGCATGAGTCATGAGCGGCGCGCTAAAATAGAGATTCAACGCCGAGATGTGCGAACCGAGGGAACATAACAATAGGTCGTTTCGATATCTTTGGAGCGGTTGCGTTGTCAGAAACAATAGCTGAAAGATTTGAGGTTACTCGGCACTCGAACAAGAGGTAGTGTGCATTTCGAAGCCCATCACGGTAAGCACCGTGGCATGATTAAAGGGCGACGCGGCAGGGACAAAGAGATTGAGAACTGTGGCTTAATTGTGGACGTAGACAATAGTTGATGATAGGAATAAGAACCCTCCCGCAGAATTCGGACCGCGTCATTAGGAAATCATTGACCAGAGATTGCAGAATGACAAGCACGATCCCCGGCGGCGTATAATTAGGCTGGGTTGATCCGAGAATTCAATTTTCCAGAGGGTGCGAAGTGAGGGAGTAGCGAAGGGTAAAGCAAGCGTAATCACCGGTACAGCCACTTTCAGGGCAAAGTCCGAATGTTTTTTTTTTCAGACGTCGTTCGTAGGAAGAGACTGGGATAATAGAGACTATATCGCAAGGAGGCGTAGTCTGGACAAGGGTATGCGAATATCCTTGTGGGATGAACGTGCTAGCCGCAAGGATACTCGCGCGAAGGGGAATGTGTGGTGCGCGCACGAAAGAGGCGTGTTTCGCTTTGCCCTGAGGCATGAGGCTGGAGCGAGATGTCGGAGATTAGCAGAGTATTAGGTACCGCCGGAAGTCATTTAGGAAACAATCTTTGCGAAGGAGAGACGTTGCTAAGCGGAACAAGAGAGAATCCGGTGGAGGAAGAGAAGAGGACAAAAGAAGGCGAGGTCGTGTGGACCAGGCACGGATCAGGGGTTAACCGGCTCCGGCCGGAACACGATGGTTTAGTTGCCGTGAGGGAGACCTAAAAAGTCTTTGTTACTGCAGTATGTAGGCTGGAAGGGAGTCGAACCCTCGCATTTAAGCCCGGACGTGGACGAGAACGGAAGGCAAACCAGATAACCGTTTCACCATCAGCATACAAAGGGCGGCATCATGCAGCTCATGCAATCCGCCCAAGGAGTTATCCTTTCCATTTCGGCATCAACCTACCATCGATCGACCATAATCGATGCAAGATCCGTTAGAACCGCACGATTACATCATGCCGGAGATAAGCCGTAAAAGGCTATTTTAGCGTTTCAGGTTTTCTCTTTTATACTACGACGATGTAGAGTGGACTAGAGATGCTGCCCTCGATTCGACAGTTGCATCCGTATCTACCGTCTTCCTCTACTGGTGAAGGTGAAGGTGAGGGTGGTGAGAGTGGAGGGGACGAACCAAAGAAGAAGAAAAGAAGGAGACAGGCCCTGAGCTGCACAGGTGCGTAGCTATCGAGATGATAGGTTGCTGAAATACTGATTTTGCGATGGTTAGAGTGTAAGCGCCGCAAGATTAGATGTGATAGGAACCAGCCATGTGCGCCGTGCGTCAGGCGGGGCGAGCAAAGCAGGTGTCTCTGGAATGTCGTCGAGCCGGCCGAAAAGTACGCGACTCGGGCCGAGTACGACGAGCTCAAGGCGCGGGTAGAGCAGCTAGAGGCTCTCGTCGAGCGACTTACCCAATCCCAGACTCAGACTCAGCCCCAGCCCCAGCCTGGACCTCCACCGCCGTTTATCTCCCCGCCTCCGCAGCCAAAAAACTGGGAAGCGCTGACGTTCCTGGTCCTGGGCGGACGTCAGCGCTGTTCTCGCCGCCTCCACCGCAGCCACCGCCTCGGAGGTACACCGGCCCCGGATCCGCTTTTAATCCAGCTTACCAGTCCCCGTACTCCCCGTATTCGCCCTATCCGTACTCCCGTTCGTCTCCGACGTACTCATCTTATCCACAATCGTCGATCCCTACGTCTGGAGTACCCTCTTCCTCCACTGCCTCGTCTTCTTATCCACCACCAAACCCGCCGTCCCCATCGCCCCCTCGGCGCTATAGCGACTCCGAGCGGAGGTAACCATCTTTAGCGCATAATCGCGTGCCCTGTTTCATATCATAAGCCCTCTTCATGTATACTTATCTACCTACCTTGTACGAAGTAATACTGTACTCAAGTTGTAGTATATACATACTGTATACAAGCCTTTTACCGTACCACCCTGCAGGTACAGCGCTGCGTAGGGGTTCAATTCCTCTTGCGTAGTTTGTACGGGTTACTTTACAAGTCTTTATTCATGTTTCGTTAGCAATATTTCCCCTTTGTAGAATCCTTGATGCCGGCGGCCAAAAATAGAGTGCAGCACACTCCGTTGACCAGGTTAAAGCCTATTCTGTTATCAACGATGCTAATGCACGCTCTGGCCTCTGCACTTGAATTCAATGCTGGTCTTGCATCACCCTACCTAATACGGCCGTCCGCTCAAAGCCAATCCTCACCGCTCCGCAATTATCAGATCTGCCGCATGTGAAAGAAAACATATGCTCTTGCCGCTCTCATCGACAAATTTCCTCCTCGAGTTAGGCTCACCGCACTTGTCTACTCGGCGGACGATGTGGCGCGAGTCTCCCAAGGGTCTTGTGATGCGCTGGTCCCATCCCATCTTCGGTAAATAATATGTACATGTACCATACTATTCTCCATCTGGCATGGAACATCAACGAGGCATCATGAGTTCAAATTACTTATGAATTTGGAAAGCGAGGCTGAAAATGCGGGAACGGGCGGGGAATTGATATCAGCAAGTGCTCTGTGCATCAACAGGGATCGAACTGATTAAAAAATACTCGATTACACCTGATACACTGTAGCACTCGCCGCTGAACTAAAGCACTACAATTGTACAAGGCCGCTTTAAGTAATAACTAGTCTACAGAGGCTCTCACGTACGGATGCAGGTTTGGAAATCTTTGTTCAAGCTGCTTGTTCACGCTACGTGCAATCATCTTTGTTCCACCCAAAATTCGGGATGCTAACTCGCGGATAGCGTCAAACAAAACGTACAACGCACGTCTCGGGAGAATCGAACTGGCGGAAGGGAAAAAGATCATGCGGGTTATTCCGTGACAATATATGTAGACACTCGAGCGGCTACACTAAAGTACTACGCTCAATAGGATACACCCATTCCCAGCGTGATGTACGGAGACAAGGGATCGAACCAATGCGAAAAGCTTAGGTTCCTGGGACATTGTAAACGTAGCAGTCACCACTAAACTACGGTGCTACGAAAGAAATGAAGTACTTAATCAAGGGTCACCCGACGTTCGTGGAGATTTCGTTTCCACAGCCCCACATGCTCCCGACAATACGGACTCGCTGTTGACCCACGTTAACCTCAGGATACTGAACTGGTGGGGGAAAACGGCGAAAAGGTCCTACCCGTGACGCTATAGGCAGTACCTTGCAGGTATTTCGTCCGGGTCTTTTACCAAACGAGTCAGTCTCTTCAAGACCCTCCCGATAAAACGCTGCTCCTGATCAATGAATCCCTCTATTGTTTTAGAAATTAGCCATACCGCTGCCTCGAGTTAAATATATTGTGTGAGTATGTGGTGTGGTGCTCCGACTCGGAGAAGCCTACCTTTTTCTGGAAATATGATGTTTGTTTTACACGCAGTTTTCAACCAAGCTGAGTCACATAACAATGTGCAAGCAGCACCAGCCGCTCAAACTTGAGTTAAGAAGGTCCGGTCCGCGGAATGTTTACACCTGTTGAATGATCTAGCTTCTCGTTTACTCTCATCCCCTTTTCAGCTGCCTCGCCATCTCCTTACTTCGTCGCGGAATCGAAGAGCGTAGAGCGTTGCTCTAAAGGTGGAGTGGCACCACGACAATGCGAATAGGCGATTGGATACAGCGCGTTCTCCGCATGTTCGTGCTCATCCACGGACCCCGCTTGATATTTCCGACTCATTGTGAACCCCGAGACTCGTATGATATCGACTACCATCCACGTACTGCGAGCTGGATCCAAAATTTCACCGGCTACCGTTCATTCAGAACCACCAATCCTCCCTCGCTCTTCCGAATCGCATCGGGCTTCTCCCCCACCAACACGCCGACCTGACATTTACCAAGTGCTTTTGCTAGCGAATCGTTCACGCCTCCCCACACAAAGTCCAATACCCAATGAGGCGAGAGTATCGGCTGCACAACGGAGGAGCGAGCCTTGCAGAGGGAAGTCGGAATACGGGTGGGTGGTATGAGATTATGACAGGCGCTTCGAGTAAGATGGATTCCTTGACGACAGAAAGAGTGATACTAGGACACGTCAGGTATCGTAATGGCGTAAAGTACGGCATATGCTTGATGGTCAAGAGAACGCGATTATTATCCTTCTGGCAGTGCGAGGGGGGACTCTGATAATGATAAGAGATCTGGGGACGAATCCAATGACAGATGTACCGAGTAATAGTACAACCTTTAACTGCATGAGCGTCGAAAAAATACACGCTGGAAAACACACTCACATTGTCCCGTTTCTCCGCTAGACGAAGAGGTGCGATGTTCTACATAGCCGTGCACACTTTTTTCACGAATGGAATAAATATATTCGTCGAGGAGGAGGCCAGTAAGCCGGAGAGGAGACGTTGGCGGAAGAGACCTGTTGCTGGTTCCCATCATGCGCTACGTGAGATAGCACCTAGCCGATCTCTGCTACCTGAATCAGCTATTGAACTTTGGAAAGCAGCAAGAGAAAGGTTGGCAGTGTGTAACATGATAAGCACGATTACTAACCAAGTTACGAACTAACTGAGCATATTCCCACTCGTGCGCAGCTGGATCCGCGTGAATGAACAGCGCGTCTTTTTCGGTGGCTTTAGGGTGTCCACTGTCTAGTCAACTGAAGGACGTTCTGCTGCCGCTATGATCTCAGAGGCAGAAACCAGGCATGCGCCATTGTTAACGAAAGTCGTTACCGCGGGGCTGCATGCTAATCATGGATCTGGGTTTCCCTCTTCAGTGGATGATAGTCGAGAACTCTTCTCGGCACGCAGCGACAGCGTAGTATGGCAAAAGTTCACATCTCATCAGTGTCGAGAAGAATAATGGATAGAACTGAAAAGGTGGGCTTTTGATTCACAAGGCAGAAGGGTACCGATTGTCGAGAAGGAAAGATGAAGAACGATGTAGCCCGGTGCTGTTGCTGGCGAGGAGTGCGTAGTGGATGGCACCAGTCTATGATCTAAGTGGCTAAGCGAGATAATGACGACGAAGTCAAATGTTCTGGGAGGACTGGTGTGACATGTATTTGCCCAGAATCACACCCAACGATGCCCGGACATGATGGGGGGGAAAGGAGAAAGGTTTTCGATGGTCGCGCGTCTTCCATACCCGTCGGCTCGGGAGGTGGTCTGCGCGTGATATCTCCGCAGTCACGATGCCGGGATCGTGGAGAGAAAATTATCTTCGTTAGACGGTAACGTAGGTCGCTGTTCTCGGTATCCCCGGAGTCATCAGGTTCCGTCCATTAAGTATATGGTCCTCTCTATATTCATCCGACGCCTGATCGCATACATTAGTCTACAGTTTTACCGAAAAGGCTAGATGGATAAGGAAAACAGGAAGGTTAATGGTGTTCGTGTTCGTCGAAAATGACAACACCCGGCCGTCTACTACGACGATTGCGGGACGTGCTTGAGGCAATTGAACGCAAAGGTGAGAGCCGTGGGGGAATACCGTAAGGATCATTGACAAAGGGGGGATATAAGAATCGGACGTCGACCTGACCCTGGAAACGATAAACGCCGGCTGTACAGGGAAAATAACGTTATCCTGGGAGATATCTCGTTTGATATTATGCGCTGAAGCAATAAAAGGCGTTGGGAGAGCGCCCTTATCCCTTGAATTGTCGCGATTTGGCCGCAGTCCTTCGCGACTGATGCAAGAATAAGCTAGAGGTGGCCAAGGTTGCTCTCTTCTTTTGGGAGAAAAAACGACCCGCCGAGGTCGCCGGTCCATAGTATTATTATCATCTAATGTAAAACGAGTGAGTACAGATATGCCGCTAAGGAGACCAATGTCATACTTGGAGGTTGACTTAAGGCGATGTGATCCTCGTGTTCGGGACGCAGCGGAGGAGGAATAAATGTGCTGGTTTTTAGAACACGCCGTCCAGAGACTTGGAACGAGAAGATTCATGTCGGATGTGTGCAGCGGCGTGTTGAGCTCGTGGGGTTTGAGAACGGAAAGGTCATACCGCTGATGCAGACCCTTCAAGGTGACAGTTCCGAGTTCTTCACTGTTCAGGGCGTTCGAAACAATGGAGCGGGTCCAGCGCGAGGTTGTAGCGCTGATACAGACCCTATAAGTAAAATGCTCTCGAGTCTCAACGCGACTGTGGCGGACTGCATCGACACAAAGTGAGAGAGGAGAAAGCCCATCGAAATTTAAAATTGCAAATATCGGCAATCAACGCGCTTAAACCGGCCCGAAAAACATCGATTTCCTACCATGACCACTGTATGTTTCTCTCGCTTTTTCTTAGTTATTCTGCTCACCCTGACTTCCAGAACCTCACCTTTGACGTTTTTTTCGACTATGGTGAGGCCCGTTACTATGTAAATTATTTCCGAGTAACGAGTCTTTTCCCGTTAGCTTTGAAGATGTCCTCAAGACACTGTTTTTCGACGTGCACGAAAGCTTTCAGCATGATATTCTCTTGTTTGACACGCGTGGAATGGAGTCAGGTGAGCTGATATATAGTTCATAGTCGTGGAATTTTGGGCTTATATATGAAGAAGCCTTGAACCGCCATACCCCCGTCCCCATCGCCCCCTCGGCGCTATAGCGATTCTGAGCGGAGGTAACGATCTTTAGCGCCTAATCGTGTGCCATATTTCATACGTAACGCGCTGGCTGATGTTGGGCTGATGGCGCAACGGCACTATATCTTGGTAGGGGTTCGATTCCTCTCGCCTGGCTTATACTGGTGACTTTTACTTTTTGAAGTCTTGATTCACGTATCCTTAGCAATGTCACCTTTGATTTCAATCTACGGCGGCCAAGGATAAAATATGGCACACTGCGCCGAGAATCGAACCAGCAGATAAAAAACCCATGCTATTCGCAATGATGCTAACACGCTCCAGCCACTACACTGGAGTGCTACTCTGACTTTACCCCATCAAGTATACCTAACTCGGCCGTCCGCTCAGGACCAATGCTTGCAGTCCCATATTCATCAAATCTGCCCCATGTGATATAGACTATTGTGCTCTTCCCGCTCTCATCGACGAATTTCCTCCTCGAGTAAGGCCTACGGCACTTGCCCACTCGGCGGATAATTTGGCGCGTGCCTAATGGTCTTGTGTTGCGCTGGTGTCATCCGTCTTCAGTAAATATCAGGTCCATGTCGCATACTACTTTTTGACCATCTGGCATTGGACAGTATTACTGTAGGCTGCGGAGAAGCTATTATGTTAGTAGATTTGAAGTTTGTTTGGAACGCAAAGTTTATATAAAACAGCAGAACGTGCGGGGAATTGGTATCAGCAAGGACTTTTGCCTCAACGAAAAACATGTGAAAAGTGCAGTAGTGCAGCCAAAGCACAGCACCAGTCGCTAAGCCAAAGTTCTTCATTTGTAAGGGAGCCATGAGTAGTACCCAGTCTAAGGAGGCTCACATGCGTATTTGAAATCTCCGATCATGCTATGTAGAAGCACCTTTCTTCCTCCTCGAATTCAGGATGCTAACTTGTGTTCCATTTTCTGGGTAGCGTACAAAATTGAAGACAACGACGGCCGTGCATCTCGGGAGAATCGAACTCGCGGAAAGAAAAAGAATCCCGGGTAATTCCGAGGCAGCATCATGTAGGACACTCGAGCGGCTACACTACAGTGCTACGCGAGCCTACGTAGTGCTAGCTTGTGAGATCGATGTACGGGAACGGGGGATCGAACCGGGAGAAAAAGCTCAGGTACCTCCGAAATGAAAAACGTAGCACTCGCTGCTGAACTACGGTGCTACATATGTACGAAAGAAATGCAGTACTTAATCGAGGGCGACCCAACGTAGGTAGAGCCGCAGCCACACATGCTCCTGAGATGACGACGAGTGCGGCCTGGCTATCGACCCACGTTAATCCTGAGAATATTGAACGGATGGTGCATATCAACGTATGTTCGTGGTATCGTACCACTCTGTACTCCCCACGCCATCCCCTCCGCAAACTTTAGGCTTGGAATTTTTCGGTGCCTCCACAATCCTCTCCTTATAATGGTCTCTTAGTCGGTTGTTTCCAAGATAACTGTCGCTCTCAGGCTGTATTGAGATTCCTGTGCTTGTGCTCCGAGTCCGAGTAGCGAGCGACGCTGTCAGTGTCCCTGGTTATGTATCGGGTCAGTATCTTTTCTACTGTCTATTGTAAAAGTTACCATTTGAAGTCCTTTAAGAACCTTGTTTGGAAGTGGCGATGGGCTGAGGTCCTGGTCATATGGATGGCGCACGGCAGGCGGGAAGTCGGCATTTGTGAGTTCTCAGCTTGGAATTTGAGATCAGAGCACGAGGTGCACGCACGATTTTTGAGCTCAGTCTGAGATCGGTGCTCGAATACTCAAGCGCGGTGAAACACGCCAGTTTCTGTTTACGTAAGTACAATACGTAGTAAATATATCCGTTGTATTGCGATCCCAAGCTCAGGCTCGACTTGAGAATTCTCAGGTGAGACGTACATTGGCGATATCAAAAACTCGAAGAATTGTCATGAATTTACTGCCCAGACAATATATTAGAGTAAGATAATCGATATCGCATGAATCCTGTGTATCGTCGGAGGCGGCCCGAGATGAGAGATAGCATCTTATAAAAACAGTTAACAACCAAGAAATAATCATGCACAGCTGATACTCGGTTCAAATCCTGCTCATACAAGTGCCCTCCTGTGATAAGACATGTCGTCGCACTAGAAGAAAAAGTCAATTAGTGACAAGAATCAGCGAAAGACGTGTTCCCACGTACGATCACCCATTTCAACCTGGTCTCCACTAGAACGTCGGACATCGACGTGCCAAGCTGTTATGTGCTCCTCCCATTTCTGGTCCCGTGGTCCTTGAGAGTACAGAGAGTCGCAGGATCTGAGGTTACCGCCTTTTGTTGGATGCAAAGACGTGAAGTAGTATAGTTGAGGAAAACAAGCTTGGGTATATGTGCACAGTCGTTTAAGGAAGAAGTGTCTATTCCATGTACTTCGCCCGGCCTTACTCGTCCCAATGCGGTACCAGGACGGTAGGTAGGTAGGGCGTGTGCTGTAGCCTAGAGACATGATTACGATTCGATAAGACACAAAGAGCGTAGGCCACGTACTGTATTATGACTAAATCCTGCGGTACTCGTCCCTCTTTGGTACCGGAGTCCTTGGAATGACAGGAGGTCGCACAATAGTCCAAGGCAAAATGAGAGCTATTATATGATCCTACTGGAGAAAGGAAGACCATATTCCCGTCGTCTTGTGGAGACGGCCTGTAATGATGGTCGCCTGCAGCCGTGCAGCCGCTGGAGCCTAGAGGCGTGATTATGATTCAACCAGACAGACGACAGCATAGGTGACGTACCACACAATAACGTCAACTCCGCATATATACGGGACCACCGCTCCTGCTTCATTATTGATATGTACCATCGGAGCACAGTCGCAAGGATTGTAGTCAGAATGCCGAAATGCGCCAGCTCGAGAAGGCCACTAGTTAGGTGCAAGACGACCTTAGGGTGTCGTAGTGGACCTATTCTACATCAATACTGCACTCGTCGAAGAACGCGAATTCAATGGAATGCATCTTAGATGACTGCACCCAGCCGCGAACGACTATGCCAGTCATGGCAGTACTTAGTCTTGTCGAGGGTCGAAGAAGAGCGAGAACACATGAACATAGGAATCAGGTCAGTAATTTGCGTAAGGCAGAAACGCAAAGTACTGCACGCCATATGAAACAAGGAGATGACACGAGGAGGTCATGGTAGAAGGAAAAGACGCGCTGTCGCTGTATCGGACCGGGCGAGCACGTGAATAAGGCACCTTTATCTTCGACGGGCGTGATTGCTGACGATTATAATTTCAAATTTTCATTGTGCTTTCTCTTCCACCTCAAAGCGCGCAGTGCCGTCTGCACTAGTACCCTGGTCACCCTGAGCGGTATTCTCCGTGAACAACACACTATCCTGCTCAATAATCTCCGCGACGTTCAATGCCCGATGGATGACGGGACCCAACAAACACAGGACGAGTTTTGGAGAGTGGTAAGACTGGTGAGTTATTTTGACGTACCAGCTTGCTCTTCCTCTTCCTCTGATGATGTAATGGGCAGGACCTTAACTCTCTAACGACTGGTACCCAGACACGGGCGATCCTGACATCCACATTCCATGTCCGCTCATGTCGGCCTCTCGATAGCCCGACACTTGCGGCCCATACAGATGCATCTTCTTCGCACAGGTTCAATCTAGTGTCAAGATCTCTATCTTATGCAACTAACGTCCCTTCAGACTCGCCCCGTTACCGTGTTCCGTATTGCCGATATCTTCGTTGTCTGTCTATCGTAGCGAGGCACATTGCCTGTCTACGCCCCGTTCGTGCGATTTCTTCCGGTAGGCTAGTTTTCTTTTCGTTCTGCTCTTATGCTGATTATATGCATTGTAAGTGGGAGCAAAGGACACACATGCTATCATTTATTTGCTCGCTACGATTGTCTAGCTGTCGGAAGCTCCCGGCGCTGAATCAGGACCATCTCGCCAATCGACTAAGCTTGCGCGTACTGCAGACACGCGTATGGTTTTGCCGATCTTTCCGACATGCCAAAACTCCGCCCATTCCACATTTGTCAAGGTAAGGCCCTGCTTTTCCGTGAAGATAAGAGCGTCCACTTACCATCATTACGTCGCTCCAGAAAGTCGAGCAGCCGCAATCGTTAAGGTACAGCTAGGGTCCTCTTTGCTCTTGCCATTGCGGGTTTCTGTGCTCTTTCTCTTTCTCATGCTGGGCATCCTGGTCCTCCTTCAGGGCTCCGATCCTTGTCGGTTGCATATTTCCTCGTAGTGTCGAGATATCTGACTGTTGGTCTCTGTTCCTCCTTAGATTCGCATCAACATTGATGGATTGATCTCCATGTCGAGCTTTCAAGACCCCCATCCTTGACATGGCAAGACGAATTTGGGTTGTGACTGGAGCGCTGCGACTAAGTGTATTGCCGGGAATCAATTTCACTTTCGCCGGCCCATTCTGTTACTAAGTTTTGATTAGATGCTGGCCCTCGAGCGAAATCGATTCCTATTCGGCATGTCATCACCATCCCTGTCGCAAGAATTGAGATCACGTCATCGTTACAGTGCTAGTCTCATATTACATTTTGACTGACTCTTTTGCATGTAAGGTGATGCTTTTCCGAATGCGCTTTCTTTCGAGGCCGGACCCTCCATATCCAAGTTCGTGATGATCACACAAAAGGTAAGGCTTTACGTTTGTCTCGTACTATTCTGACGCTCATCAACGTAGGGCTCGAATCTAAAATCTGAACTACTCAAGACAAAAACGAATCTCCCAGAACGGCTTTCTCAAGTCGTTCCTCATACCTGTTTGGTAGGAACATCTGTTCCCCTTGCGCATTTTCAAGATCTCGCAATTACTCTTTGACAGTGAGCGATCGCATCTGTGGTCCCGTTCCTCTCTTGGATACCGGCACTTCGTGATCTTGACGGTCCTATTTTAGCTTGTGAATAATCATCTGTGCCGGAGATTCCAAGCCTCCCTCTCTTCAACTCACGGTGGGTGGATCATCCTCTGTCGAGTTCGTTTTCCTTACAGCTTTCCCGGCAAACTTTCATAACCGCCCTATGTTTGGATAGCGACCCCTACTGTATACAAGTATCTGTAGCTTCTGTAGATCAACGGTATATCGGCTTCGTTTGATAGTTTGAACATGACTCATGCATCTGGTAGGATAATCGCGGTTCGAATCCGTGCCTCAGCCGCTTCTTACATAGTTTTTGGCATCAACGAAGAGGAGCATATATCGGGCAGTGTAAGTAGGATACATGGATACTTAATGAGAAATTGGTCTTGGAGGAGACATTTTCACTGTGTTTGATTAAAGGCGGGCCAAAATTTAAATGATGGCATCGTATCTACCTCCAGCTCGGAAACTTGAATGCAGATTCTATTTGAATGCCGACCCCCGGTTGATGGGATATGACTCTTTAACAACAGTGCAGTGACTAGAGAGGCTGGAAATCTCCATCAATTTATGGAGTTCGTCGAGGTAGGGAGGTATAAATATATAAAGACAAGAATCCACCGCGAAGTAGACGCGGACGGACATATTGATCGAGGAATTGAGGGGGATCTACGAGCGCATCAGTACCATGTATGTAGTGGTTTGCAGTACATCCAGATTCAAAATTTCAAATGTAATCACTCGACGAGTCCTGGAACAACGAAGAACGTTGAGGGCTTACGCTTCATTCGGGCTGTCATACTCCAACTACATGATGCTAAGGTCTAGGCTGGTCTCGCGGGATACGCGGTGAACCATGAGAGCAGGATCACTATCTTGGCAGCTACGTACCTGCTAAGATCGAACCTGTTTAATGATCCTTCTCTTTGGCCTGCCGGGAGATGTATGGTCCGAAGAACGCGGCTGTTATTCCTCCATTCACACCTGTACATGATATCGGCAGCGAACATCTTACCCTTTGGTTTTCTCCTAGAAAGACGGGTTGAACCACGTCACATCTTCCAAATTTTGGTTTTCTTTGTCCGGACTTCCAGCCTAAAGACAAACTCGTACAGCAGAGGAGTTACTTTTCAGTATTTCCCCGAGAACTGCAAGCTTTCAATCAAAGGAGACCACACAAGGCTTCCAATACTCACAGCATGCAAGCGCGCCTCCGCAAACGGTCACCTCAGAAAAATCGCAATCATTCAGTGACCGGCCGCTGTTAATCCAGACGACATAGGCAGTTTGGATGGGTTTATTCTCTTCGAATCTGATAGGCTAGTAAATATCCATCGACATATGCCTTCAATAAGAGCCTGCCGCATGATATGCTTCCGAATTGTTCTCTGTGCGTATGACTACAATGTGGAAATCAGTACGTCACTTCTATCCCGTTTCGTCGAACGTCAAAATATAGCTACCTGAAGCTGAGTCTGGGTAGGGCGTGAATTCATTTCGACCTGCTTAGAAAGCCGTGCCTTCGTTCCATTGTGCAGTCGGCACTTGGTAAGGCGGCATCAGGCACAGTAGAGTACTTACATGATGGTCGCTTATACAATGATTACCGACTCTCGTACGCCTCCTGTTGGTGACTAGACACTCCATACTCAAGACGGCGAGCAGCCTGAGCCATCTCGTTGGCCAGTCAACATCGAAACAGGGCCTGGACTCTACCAAAAGAAATCTGAAAGACAACTCCAACGACAGACATGCCAGTGATCACTAAGGTCATCAGTGAGCTTGATTAAAGCAACCATCGATAAGAACACCTACGTAGCAGAGCCAGATTTCTGAAACTTCCCCGCAGCCAAAAGAATATCCTAGGCTTTCCATGAGTCCGCCCCTTAAAATTGTGAATACAGTCGCAGTTGTGATATGGCGACATCACCATCTGGTATTGACAGTTGTGAGAGTATTCGAGTCATTGTCCTGTGGCATGGATGGCGATATTGAATGATTTCGCTTTACTAGAGTAGAGCGATATACGCGGAACTGAGATTGTACAAGAGGCTCATGGAAAAGCGGTCGTTTTGAAGGCATATGAGCCCAGGAATATGGCTCGAACAAATATTGGAACGTACCTGGATCTATAGCCGGTATCTCCATGAACAGACTAGACTGAAGTTTTTCCAGTGTTGTCATAACCTTCCCTGCGTGCATCGGTGGAGCACACTTTACGACAGATGAAGGATCCTCACACGCAGGATTAGCCTATCGCTCTGTACGTGCAATAACCGCGATTCTCAGAGACACTAAACTGATACATAACCAGATGACATTCATGTTTATCGCCACAGAATCCACTTACAAATGACTGATAACGCGAAGGTCTCTCTCCCGAGTATCCAAGAATGGTTCCCAGGTCAGTCGCTGTATTGTTCCTTCTGCATTGTTCGATGCTGAGTTGACGGCGTCTATCTTGCGGAGCATATGCTACGAGTTTCACCCGAAGTTCGCGTGAAAGGCAGCGCGCCTCCGACGCTCATTCCGGCTCACACATATGTACCTCCTAGGCCAATTCACAAATCCTTGCTCGATGATGCCCCCTCACATCCCAGCCACATGTCCTGTTCATCGCTTCGTCACCAGCCCCCATCAGACGACCAAACTGGACACAGCAAGAGACATATCTGCGCGATCTGTCACAAACGATTCCGCCGACCCAGTAGCTTGAATATTCACATCAACAGTCACACCGGCGCTACACGTGAGTCTCCCAGTGTTTTATGTATCCAACATTAAAAGATACGTATGAAGCTTACCGATGCTCCCTTCCTGGATGCGGCAAAGAATTCAACGCGAAGTCGAACATGATGCGGCACTACCGAAGTCATCCAAACACTGTTCCATCTTCGTCCTCTTCCTCTCTCCACGATATTCCCATCGAAAATCCACACCCGAAAATCCATGCATCAACGGATGCACCCTTCACCGAAGGACAGGACCAGGCAGGCTATCTGCTTCAGTACTCCCAATCGCGACCCTGGCACGAGAGCACAGTGATGGAAGGAGAGGGGTATTACCAGCATCTGTATCCAATGAGCAGTGATCGTTTGACGCAAAGTGAGGAGGAGAGGAGATGATGAGGGACGAAGGTCACCCCTATGCGAGACACTACTGAAGCGTGGTACCGTGTTATGATATGATCTACTTGCACGATAATAATGTCTTCGAATCATGTTTCATTCACGCCAGCAAATAGTTGTCGAAGGGATAGATCGGGACGTACTTTTCCTCAGGGTCGTACTTGCACTCCGCACAGTATTTGCTAGCCGACATTACCTCTGGTGAATTGATCATAAATCCCAGTAAATCTTTACGTTCGCGACGAACATCTATCTCATTTGAGCACGCTACAACTTCAGCTTGAGTACGCCTAAGACATGCGATGCTAAGTTTTCCTTCAATGCCAATGAGATCTGAAGATGTCAACGGGTGCCAACCGCGATTGTCTGTAAAGAGGGACGGTCGGAGACTTTGTCTCCGCCGCACTATTATATACCCATTCCCGCTTATTCAGATTCTTGACTTTGCCTCCATGTAAGAATCGGAGCGTGATCGTACATGCCTTTATCGTTGAACAGGACCAACGCTACAGTCGGGGCACAGTCTGTGAAATGCTCGCGTACAAAGAGGGTAGCCTGCTCACCACTGGACGGCAATTACAATCGAGGGTTGGCTACCGATCCGCCAAAGGAGCTCGATGCCCTCCGCACGGAAAGAAACCCCGATCTGTAAGAAAAACCTAACGAGACCGGGAGAATGCAACACCGACAAGAAGGGAGGGCGTCTGATGTAAAACCCAGACTGGAGCCTTACTCTCACGAATAGCCCTTGAGCGAGAAACAGAAGACGCTGCTCTTGGGGCGACATACTAATATGAGGCTTATAAGATGCAAATCGGAAGGACGAGATGGCAAGCGACTTACTTGGCCCGGGATGATGAAATCCCGGCTGGCTATTGGACGAAAGTAATGCCGAGGGTGTCAAACACATCGTACATGAGATATAGCCACATCAAGACGGTAAACAGCTACCTAGATAAGGGACGATGTTGTTTTCGATGCATGAGAGTAGAGCTTTTCTCACCCTGAGACGAGAACACGAAACGACGATGAGAATGGCCCAGTCGCATACTCGGAAATATGACTATCTGCTATGATTATGTAGCAAAACGAACAGAAGGATCATGCAAAGCCTTACATTTGAAGACAGAGTCATTCATCGTCAGCTGGAAACCCGTCTGTCCTACAAGAATAAGGGCCACTTGAAGGCCGAGAGTCTTCGGCCAGGAGCAAGAGTATGTTTACTGTGGGACGTCCGCGTCATCGTTGATGCAATTATCGCGAACCTACAAGAGGAAATCAGCTCTTATGAGTAGGGAGCCATCAAAGAGACGAAGGTGACTGTACCTTAACTGCTCGATGTTGAAGATTAGCGTTGTGGCTTTCGCTCGAGGTTTGGTGGAGCAGGAGAGCCCTCATAGGCGGACAAGTAGTGGTGTATGTCACCCTTGTATGAGCTAAGCATCGACATAGTTAGAAAAAGAAAAAGAATGGGTTCCTTACCTTTGCCATGCCGGAAAGAAAACCGAAGATATATCCATGAATCGTGAGAGATGGTGCCCCATGAAACAAGAAGCGAAAAAGACGGCAGGTCTGATGGAATATTGGTTGTGCGGTAGGAAGATTGGGGCTGGACGTGAATTCACCTGAAAGAGTAAGAGTACATGCTCATCCATGTGAAGGAACAAAACGTAAGTACAGTAACAAGGCGGTCCTGCTTCCGTTAACGTGACACGCTGTACCGGATGGGCGTCGAGGCGGGATGAAGTCGGTGGGATCGCGATACGACGATAGTACTGTCGAATCTGCATATAGTAAACCTTAGCAAGGAGCTGAACCAATCGATCGGCAGCTACTGACCTCCACGACATCTAGTCATAGCTCTCCCGCTTCGCTTCCCATCCCTATCTCTTGTAGATCCAGATTCAGGTTGCCTTTTCCATCAGCATCGGTAGGAGAGCAATGCTGGAAGCCGCCAGCCTTATTCGAATCGAGTGGGAGGGCGTAGGGGCGTGTCAGCAAAAGATCTGAGCACAACCACATGGAACCGACCATTGATGCGAGGAAGACGAGGGCACGTACAAATT
Source organism: Armillaria ostoyae (assembly GCA_902506015.1). Taxonomy (NCBI): domain Eukaryota; kingdom Fungi; phylum Basidiomycota; class Agaricomycetes; order Agaricales; family Physalacriaceae; genus Armillaria; species Armillaria ostoyae. Next base: position 4,682,098 of record LR732081.1, read on the forward strand.
TGAATTTAAAAATATCGGCAATCAACATATCCGGGCCGGCCCTAATGCGACTCAGCCATGTCTACTGATTCTCTTCTCAACACAGGACGGTCCGAGTCAGCACTACAGCCTCACGCTCGCGAAACTCCACAGCATAAAACATGCATATCGATGACTTGTAACCGGCTGCACACCTAGAAGGTTCACAAAAAGATCAATGGGTATCACACTGGTGAGCTGTTAGCTATCCGTCCGTCTGCTTTCCCAGCCTTGTTTATTAGATGCCGACTATCGAGGGAATAAAATGCCCTCAGCGACGTCACCGGGAGTGACTGCCTGCCGTAACTGCGCTCCTTCAGCTTCCCGATACCACAGGTTTCAATATTTAGTTACTACGCAACACGAATAGAACGAGGATTTTGCCAGACCCTCTTTTCCTTCTGCCTGTACAATGTATAGACCTGCCGTTGCGCTTTTCCTCGCAGGCACGCTGTTGATCGCAGGCACGCATTATACAGGGATTTATCCGCAAGATACTGCACCCGACAGAACAGAACTGGGCCAAACTGTGACTAATAAATGCGGGACGACGTCTAGCCAGGATCCGATGTGCCAGAATCTTTATAGAGAGTTCCTGTTCTCTTTATCCTAGACGCGCTCGGGTCTGATGCTGGTTTAGTCAACGCCATTGATGATTTGTACGTTGCGCATTCAATTCGTCGAGCCCTCACGCTCATTGATACTAAAGCTGTCTGCTGGCCCCGTCTACTCCAGGCCCCCCAGATTTGGTACCAAGGTCTGTTACAGACATCTTCCGCTGTTTTGACGATAACGGCTTACAGAGCGTATCAAAGTTTCGTGGTGCCTCAAGGTCTGTTCTCAGCGGCTTTTGCCTTTCTCGCCTTTGCTCAACGACTCGGACCTGTAGAGCGGGCACGGAACACGCGTCATTCCTGAAGGAATGATCACAGGAGCTCGTTTCCTGCAGACGCCCGAATTTGTGCAGATTACTGGTATGAGCATTCCTTGCGTTTCATAGACACCTTCTCTGAATACATATTTTCTCAGGCACGGGAGATTTTACGAAGCTTAACGTTCCTCTTGACGATGCTCGTGGGGAGCTCGATCCTAATGGTTCCGACTTGATAGTAAGAGTCTTCGTTTCGTTAACTCTGTGTGACACTGATATTATTCTAATATCAGAGCACCCTCCAGGAGGTTTAGTCTTCTCTTCTGCATTTTCCAGTACAGGCACGCAAACGCAGGTTATTGAATGGCGCATGAGTAATACTTAACTTTGTTTGAACTCTCGTATCTCACTCCTTAGCAGAGTTTCATGGGCAGCAACGAGTTTTGCTTCAAGGCTTGCGGTCCCGCTGGCAAGATGGCTGCCGGGTTCTGTTCGTACCGTGAACTATCCTTCTTTTTCACCACCAATAACTACTCGTTTACCGTAGGTAACGAGATCAACAGCAGAATCGGATGCGCGCGGAACATGCCTGCTTCTGGTGTCTTTGATTCGTGCAATGGTGATAGTGGAGAGGTATGTCTTTGGCTCAGCTCTTTCACTCTGTTGGACTGCTAATGTTACGACTAGCCTATGGGTACCGCGACGTTCCAACAGGGTGACGCTTCTGCCCCCATCCCGTCCTCTTCGCAGTGCACAACTGTTTCTTCGATTGGAGGCGCGACTGCGACTATATCCGCCAGCGTAAATTCATCCCATATGTTACCGATTTTCCTTTGCTGATATATGTAGTCGGACTAGTTCGACAGGGACAGCTAGCCAAGTACTGGGAAGGGAGTGATGACAAGGACATAAGTCTGGTTCCTCCAGGCCTATCTTTACCTAGCGTAACTATAGATCAAAGACGAATATCAACAAATGTACCAATACTCGTTGCAGGATTGAACATAGGACTCGCCGCTCCGACTTTGAAGGGTCAGGCAAGCAAAAACGGTTCCGAAGACGTGCCAACAGGGCAGCTACACGGAGTATGTTGAACGCACGAAGAATCAAGAGTCCGGCGTTGAGAAGCAGAGGACATGGAGCTAGGGAGCACCAGACAACTGTGCTTCGATGGTGTAGCGGCTGTCTCTCTCACATGACGGGAATGACACAGTATTTTTGCTACCGTCCGGAGACGCTTCCATACTTACATGGCTATCTATATTTTGGAGCTCAAGTGGATCTTCTTTGATCTCTTGACCACCTTTGTCTTTGCACATGTACTGGGCTGCGGATCGTCCCATGAAGGTGCATTATTTCCCGCTGGCTTTGTTCCCCGGTGAGCCATAATCAAGACATGGATATGGTGTCGTGGCTATACTTGTAATCACGTTTTTCTGATGAAGATTTTTGGGAGATCGATTCCCACTGAGTGAAAAGAACATTCGGGTCCACGATGTGAAGGAATTTTTTAAAGGCTGAGATGATGTTCATAATCCAAGGTTCGAGGACATGCACGAGTCGTAAATTGTATAGCAGTCTTATCGAGTATAGTGAGGTCTGTAGAGACCCTAATACTCGTGAATCAAGATTATTGCAAAGAAAAAACATGTACTCATGCGGAATGGTGATAAAAAACCGAACAATTGCTCAGCCCAGGGACCAGGAAACCACGGTGGACCTCCGGCTTGTAGAGGAGCAAAGAGGCCTCGTGTAATTGAAGAACACTGGATTTTATTTGATTCGCTAGTAGGAAACTGGGATTCGATCTAAGAGCCGGACAAAACGGAGGCTCATCGATATGTAAGCACAGTGATAGCTGCTTAGCCATATCAGTACAATGGTCCTGCGTCCCATAGATTCGAATACTGACTAGGGCATGACGCGACCCACTCTTCAACAGCGTGAGGTCGGTAATACTTATCAGATTACTTCTTACCTCCCTTCTTTACTTATGTCGAGACATATTTATTTTTTGAAAGAAATCCTGATACTCTCCCAAGATATTGTCCGTTGAAACATATATTGAAGGTCTAGTGACTTACAGGCTGAGTCTCTGCGGGTATATGTCAATGAGCACGACTCCAAATGAGAGAAGAGCTAGAATTTTCTTGCAATCACATTCCAAGATGTCAAAATGATTGAGCCGGAAATTACGCACTTCACTAATTCTTGATGCTCCAATCTGAAAATGAACGATCAAGAGCTAGCACTCAAAGTTTCGCGTGCGTACGCTATGCCTTGATTCTTCCAAGTACCAATGTGATAAAAAATTTGGTTCTAGCTGGTGACACCGCCGCACGGGTTCCAACCGTTCTGTCATTATTTCTGATTTTCCATTGATCTAAATCGGCACATGAAGGTGCAAGGCTCCTCTTTTAGCAGTAATAATTCGAGAATGACGAAGGAACAATGACTTTACACAAGAGAAAGTACCGAGGAGGAAAAGAGCCCGAGCAGTGATCTTGCTACTGCATGGAAGCCAACCACGATTTGAATTTTACTTGCGGATCGGCCAGGAAGCATCTTTGAAGCAGCCTTGAAATAGACTTTTTGGAAAAGTACGACTTAGGGTTAGGGTTAGCCCCCCGACCTTGCACGAAGTGCTTGGGAGGGGGGTGCGATCCGAAGGATCGCAGGTATCGTAGACAAAGCGAAACTCACCGAGAGGCGGGTTTTTGAAGCTTTGCGTAGTAGCGAAACTGAAGGTCCAACGAGGGATGGAGATTAAACCATCCCACCCCGTTTCGCTTTTATAGCTCTTCAGGGACCGTTTGTCGCGTGATGCCAAGACATGAGAGGCAATTGCTATTGGCTCTCGATGACGTTTCCGCAGCAGCATCAAGCACGCCATCCGGATAAACGGATGCCGCGTAATTACTAATCAAGTCGTACGACTTTCGATCGGGCCGAACGGACCGAACGATCTAATAATAGTAATATTATTAATAATGCTTACTCACCAACACGTGACTGATCGGATACCGGTCCGATCATGGCGTCATAACCGAAGTGGCCGAAGGCCACGTGACTCGGGCGAGACTAGCCATCTCCGAAGCTCCGTCCTTCCCGTGGGAATTAGCGGTACCGTCAATTCGGCTTACTTAGCGGGCCCGCCCCCCGAAGGGGCGGCGTCATTTCGTCATTGAGCGGGCCTGTACTCACGGTCCGGTCCGGTCGGGCCGGGTCGGTACGGTTAGGTTTGTGTTGGTTAGCGTTAGGGTTCTAAGTTAATAAATTTGCTTAGTTAATGCTGCGCCATATTGCTATAGCAGTACTTACAGGAGGGTTAGGGTTAGCCCGCCAGCTGGACACACCAGCCTCGTGTCGTTATTGAAGTTTAACGATTAGTAAATACCTACAGAAATGGTCTTGTAAATCGGGAATTGTCTGTTGTCGTATAGAAGTTAGTTGTTCCCGTCGATGCAATAGGATTGTACCGGCAGAGGAAAGCAAGCGTCTGGTTGCAGACGCATACGTTTAGATTGCTAAGTCAGTACCTCACCTACCGGCGAAGAATCCAACCATCGAGGCGCCGTACACGACGCGGGTGAGGGCAGACGTGAGAGTTCCAAGACAGCCGCCGGTCGCGAAACCAACAGCGCGCAGAACTACAACGAACTACCTGCAATCATACCGTTGCACCCCCCTACCGCAGAGCGGCGGGAGCTAACGACTGATACGTTTGGATGAGGAGATTAGGATCAATGTCCATTCTATCGGAAGAGTCGCTAGCAACAGACTCTTCAGAACTTGACGATTGATTGTCCTGATCAAGTACGTCTTCATCCAGACGAAGGAGAACCGTTCTTTTCCAAAGATTGGTAAGGTCGAATAAGTTTCGTGTTCGCTTTTTTGACACGATCATTCGTCGGTTAAGTATACCTATTTTTCTAATGTCGGGGATCTCCTCGGTCCCTCCGGTGGTTTCCACCTCTAAGCAGAGCTCGGAGGGTACCTTTTCCGGTGGGATTTGTCCGTGGAGTACGGCACTATTTAGCGGAGCAGTCCGCAAGCGGTCGATCATGTCGATACGACTACGCCAGGTATTGATAATAGAATCTCCTAATTCTCGGGCAGAGAAGTAGTCCCATGCTGTGTTATATTGTGATTTGAGCACTAGAACGCCGTCGTCCTCTCCGGCTTTCGTTGTTACACGAAGCCTGCTAGACCATCGTTCTGTGAAGTTTTCTCGCGTCCATTTAAGACATAATTCAGCGGGGTAACCGCGCGTGACGTAGAGCGCATTAAGATTGCGAATTGCGTCGTCGTAGTGTGACATCTTACTACTTAGCGTGGCTAGCCGGGACATTTCTCCTATGAACGTTCCACGTTTTACCGTGATAGGATGAAATGAAACCCATGGGATTCTCTCTTGGTGGGAGCGGCTCTTTCGATAAGGCATGTGTTCAATCGTTCTTTTGGAATCGATGTAAATCATCATGTCAAGAAATTCGTGGTGATGTTCGCTCACTTCCCACTCTATCTTACAGCCGTCGTACTTTACTTTCGTAATTTTAGCAAGTGCTTCCGTACTAGAGGAAGCATGCACGATAGCAAGGCAGTCGTCGATATACCTTCCGTAGAATGGAATATCCGGGTCGTTTAGTAAGTTAATTTGACGTTCAAACCAGTGACCATAGAGGTTCGCCAGGTCTGGACTATCCGCAACGCCCATTGCTAGGCCGGATTTTTGCTTATAAAACGAGTCTCCGTAGCGTAAGACTAGATTTTTATTGCCCGTTTGTAAACATTTGATAAATACTTGCTCGGCGCGAAGCATTTCCTCATTGTTGACTTAGGGTTAGGGTTAGGGTGGACCCTACGACCCTCCGCCAGGGGCCCCCGAAGGGGGAAGGCGGGGGCGTCGTAGGGGACTTAGCAATTCGCAACGCGTACGTTGAGCGGATAGGGCGAGGGAGATGAAAATTGTCTTAGAAAGACGAAGCAGGGCCAACAGGGAGGGTGATTAAACCCTTCCGCCCTGTTTCGTCTTTTATAAGACTCATCAGGGCCCGTTGCTCGGAGTGCGCCAAGCGCACGGCTCAAGTATGTACACAAACGAATATCTATAAAAGGTATTTCAGTATCGTACGAGAGCTATAATTATACTTGTAGCGTCATCGCTGACATCATAAGGCCGGTCCAGACCGGTCTAGATCTACTGCGCATTAGTAAATGCGGAGTTAGCGGCGATCTATTTATACTAAACCCGAACACCGGAGGCCGAAGGCCGAGGGTGTTGACTAATCCTTCACGTGATACCGTCACGTGATCCGAGGTCTAGGCCTTTCGGCGGAGTTCGGTCCGATTGCCGAGCCGGCTTGATGTCCGAGATCCCCGACTTACCCGGCCCGTCCGGCCCGGTTAGGGTTAGGGTTAGGGTTAGGGTTAGGGTTAGGGTTAGGGTTAGGGTTAGGGTTAGGGTTAGGGTTAGGGTTAGGGTTAGGGTTAGGGTTAGGGTTAGGGTTAGGGTTAGGGTTAGGGTTAGGGTTAGGGTTAGGGTTAGGGTTAGGGTTA